>JAHHUM010000077.1:0-267577 GCA_036173005.1 Crenichthys baileyi | reverse complement strand
CGGGCCGGCTGGGGTGGGCCCCCGGCTCCGCCTCCCCGGGAAAAGTGATTCTTGAACTCTTTTTGTCTGCCCCCTAAAACCTAGAGCCTGTTCCATGGAGCCCTACCGGGGGGGTATTTAAGCCCCAACCATAGCCTCTGGGATCTTTTGAACACCCCCCCCCCCCCCCCCCCCCCCACCCACCACCCTGTACTTCAACAGCGAATTCAAGTTTTCACCCCTTCCCCTAAAAATGAACGGGGGCAATCCAGGGGGTTTTCAATTTTTGGTAAAATTTGCGAAACAGACAAACGCGGCACCTTCAGGCACCTGGAAATTATAGCCAAGGATGAACCAGAACTGTGGAGGTCCACAGTTAGCTTTCTCTTAAGGGTTTTTTTATTTTTCCATGATGACACACAATTAATTGTTGTGTTTGTGGTGTTGGCCCTCCACATTTTAAAACTCTTTTAAATTTAAATGTGTAATTAACTATAAGGCTACCATCCCAGACATCACATCTGGTTTTTCCCAAAAACGTTAAAAACATGACTTAAAGTGTGTAAAGTGTCATTGTTCTGGCATTTAGCAAATAGAAATAATTTTGGCAATTCGAACTAACGTGAAATAGGGAAAGATTTCTCTGATTTACTGTCAAGCAATGAGAGAAATACGGCTATTTGTGTTTTTATATGGGGTATTTGAACTGCATAAGGCACTTTCAAAATCATGAATACACAAAGTGCTGTACAAAAGAAAATAAAACTTGGCAACCTTCAAAAACCGCAAATACAATTAAATAAAATTATAAAGTTTAGGTGCATTGAAAAACACTACAGAGTCAATAGTTTAGTCAAGCTCAGTAGGACAGATTTCCACAGTCCTGAGGCTATTGTTGAAAAGGTTCGGTCATTTTGTCATTTCAGCTTCAGTCTCGTCCATGGCATCGCTGGCAGGCTCTTATCACAGAACATCAGGGGCTTTCTGGGGACGTGGATTCAAAAGGTCTGTGATATATGCTGCTGTTTGTCCATAGAAGCTCTATAAGTAAGAACCAGGATCCTAGTACCAGTGTAGCCAGACTAGAAGGAGTCGGATGAAGAACAATTTGGGCGAAAATTAGGCAGAGCAGCAACTGAGCTTTGGAAAATCTGCAGACTTGCAGGCATTAATTACAATCATCTCTATGAAATAAACGCATGAATAACAATTACCAGTTTCCTTAGTAATAAAAACATGAGCAAAAACATGTAATGTAAAAGCCGGTTCTAAAGCCCTTTTTCCAATCGAAAGTCCTGGGATTTAAGTACCTGGGATTTTGTTTACCCAGAAAACTCCACTACACCTCCAGTCCAGCGGGTGGTGGTAATAACATTAGATTTTTCGTGGCAATTTTGGCGCACACCCTCTAATTTCATGTTGCCGACTCAAAGTCCTGCTAAAGGTCTTCATCAGAAGACCTCAATGCCCGTCCTCTTCTTTTGGTCTATTTCCTATGACAAAAAGTACTTTTAAATATGAATCTTGTATGAAAAACAGAAATAACACACATGTCCTAAATATGGCTGGTGAGTGGAAGTCCGAACACTGTAAGAGTCCACCAATCATTGTTGCTCAGCACATTCCCGGGGGTAATCTGAAAATCTGAAAGTCCTACCCCAAGACCAGAACCTTTTATCCAGGAAAGTGTGTACCTGGGAAATTGAAATTACTCAGGTATAATTGTGCCAGGCTGAAAATCCCAACGATGGAAAAGAGGCCAGGATGCCACCTTTTTATTTATATATGTGTATATTTGTACATTGTAAATA
Source organism: Crenichthys baileyi (assembly GCA_036173005.1). NCBI lineage: Eukaryota > Metazoa > Chordata > Actinopteri > Cyprinodontiformes > Goodeidae > Crenichthys > Crenichthys baileyi. The sequence goes on along the minus strand of JAHHUM010000077.1, from coordinate 265,787 downwards.
TGTATATTCTGTAGTGCAAAAACAAAAACCAAAGAGCAAAGTGTACCGGAGTCAAATTCCTTGTTTGTATGTACAAACTTGGCAATAAAGCTGATTCTGATTCTAATTCTGAAGATGAACCAAGATGGTCCATGACCAAAGTTCTTGTTTGTCTGGAGGACTAAGAATATATATATATTTTCTTGTCTTGTAAGACATGCAGTTTTGCAACCTCATGATAGAAAACTAAAAAAAAACATCTGTGCTTCAGTGATAAGGAATGTGCTTTAAAGAGCTTAAAATGTGTCAAAGAAGAAGAAGTATCTACAACACAAACAACAAGGGTCCTACAACAGAACTTTGGAGAACACCTTAATGGGGTGGATTTTAAGTAGAACTGCAATTTAGAGAAACTACAGAATTATTCTGGTAGATATGAAGAAATCCCCTTCAAAGCAGATTCTGATATACCAACCCAATACCTTAACCTATCAAGGAAAGAGTTCAGGTCTGGTATAAGCAGTACGACACATTTACCTGCATTGCTTTGCATCAGAATGTCACGCGAGACGGCGCTTCGGTGCAATGAGCTGTTGCTACAGAACCTTGACTGAAGTGTATTTCTTCACAGCAGCAGTTACTGTCTTTAGCCACAACCTTTTGCTAAAATCTTATAATAAAACAAAGGATTAAGTAATTTCTGATACCGACCTGATTCTGCCTCGCTGAAAAAGCTTCCTGTGGTTTTCCTCCCTGGTTCATCCAGGATGTTCAGCGGATCATGGACTTCAGAGAACGTTGAGGAGAAGGGGCGAAGACTTCCCACGCTGCTGATGACGGACACGTGCTGATCAACTAAAGGATTCGCTCGCTGCCCGGCCAAGAAGCTGCTGTTACAATAAAAACCTGCGACAGAAATTAAAATCTAAATTTTGGAGAGAGTTTCTGTGATCTTTATTTGCTTTTTAAAAGTAGAACTCTGGTTCTTCAATCAATGGGAATTATAAATTAAGCAAAATTCAAAGGTCATCACAATGACATAATTTTACTGATTTAATTAAGAGATTTTCTGCATCTGACAAGTTTTTGTTTATTTTTTGAAAAGTAAAATACCTGGATTCTAAGAATCCTTACCGCTATGCCCCAAGACGCCGTACGTCTGTCCCTGACAACCACCACCAGCGAGGTTCAGTCCGGCCCCCATGAAGCCAAAACCCTCTGAAGCGTCCAGAATCTGAGCCGCTGCCTGCTGATCCAGCCCCTGCTCTGTCTGAACCGGTTCTGGGCCCGGAGTGTATCTGGAAGGTGGCCGGACTGCAGAACCGTAAGCCGTCAGGGAGCAGTCGGAGCTTCCAGAGGAGTGATGGACTGATTGAGGGTAAAAAATTTCCTTATTCAGGGACGGATCATTGAGAGACGGGTACCGGGGCAGGTGACAGCCCAGAGGTGGATTGTGAGTCTGAACCGCTGTCAGACAGGGATTCTGGGCCTGGGATCTAAAATAAAAAAAGTTTAATCCTGTTAAATTCCCCATTGCACTTTTTTTGTATAAATAAGAAAAGTAATTTAAGTGAAGTAAATCTCATCGACCAGATTTATAATAAAAATGATTTATCAGACAGAATACAAATATTTTTAGAAATTGTGTTTCTTTGGTCTTAGGAAGTAGCTTATCCTAACTACTTAGGTTCTAGGTTTGGTCAACAGCATTGTTTATGGACCCAGCCACTGACAAAGAAATGATCTTTGTGCTGAAGGTACAAGTTTCCACAGCTCAACAGGGTTAACTAAAACAATACTTCACACATCTACAGAGGGCAGGTTTAAATATGGAACCTGCAAAAACCACAGACTGTGAGGAAGAGGGAGGATGGATGGAGGGACACACAGAGAGACAGTGGGACAGACAGGTAGATGGATGGACAGATGGACGGTTGAAAATTCTAACAGTAGGATGGGGAGTCAGGTCTGGAATGATAAATATTCTCCCATTCTCTCCCCAATTAAGTGTTTTGGTTTCCTGTCGGGGTTCTAGGACAGTTTAGGCATGCTTTGTAATCATTATGAAACTAACCTGAATGTATGCAAAAACGATTGCAATGTTCCGATAAAATATTCTCCTGCAATAAGAAATGTTTCTATTTATTTTTTTCTAATATGAAAACAACACTGATTCAAAATTGAACGCTTTTCCTCACTACAGTTTCTCCTACTACTCTCCTTTTTCATTATTATTTGCCACTAAAGCTGTCATTAACTTTGTGTTCTGCCTTTATTTTTCTTCCTTTGCTCCTAGAGATCCAACATCCATTTAAAGGAGACAGCATACTGTGCTGTGAATGCTTAAAATAGTGAGTAAAGAGGACAATTATTGGGCCTAAAAACATTATTTTATTTAGTCATTCCTATAGTATGAATATTCAACAATATATTTAGTAAATGTACAAGCAGATATACTGTATCTAATCACTACGCCCACATGATTGATGCTGTGTATGTTATTCTGCTTTCAAACTTTAGCAAATCTACGTTATCATCCTCAAAACGTCTATGTAAATGTTAGCAACACACAAAGCACCACCAGTTGTCATCAAAGCTGACCTGAGAGCAGTTTGGTAACTTGGAGCCGAGGAGCCGCTGCTGGCGGGGGGGAAATACCCGCTGGACTGAGGTAAGCAGTGGTACAGGGTCTCCGGGTATGAGGAGCAGGGGCTGGGCTGTGTCATTTCACTGAGAGAGGAGAGGCAGGAGGATGAGGAGAAGGAGCATGACGAGGAAGAGGGTGTCAGGGGCCCCCCTGCCATGGGCCCCTGGTTGATGACAGAGCCCCTGTGCACCAACGCAGCTGGAGAGATGGGTGGTGTCATGAGTGGGCCGTTGACCTGAGAGAAGTCCATCTGACCACCTGATGGGGGGGGTGAAGAGGACAAAAAGGGAGATTTAACTCCTGTGATGAACAGCTGAAGATAGGAGGACTCTTCTCCATTCTGGCATCACAGAAATGTTCAGATGTTTTATGTTTCATGCTTAGACAACCACGTTTTCTATGTTTACCTGAAGATGTGAAACCAGAACCATCATTCCCCTGATAGAGGGCACTTTTAGCTTCAAGATCCTGCTGCTGATTGGTGGACAGAGGCATGTAGGCATGTTCTCCCAAAGACTCGTTCTTCACCGATTGGTCGACGGAAGCGGAGGCCTTGTTACGGTTGGCCAGAAAGCAGGAACTGGGTGACGCCATGAACGCTGCTTTACTGGCATCTGAAGGTGACGATCAAATATGAAATCTGGTCAGACTTCGAAAAGATTTCCCTTTATGATCCTCATTTAGAGTTCATCTGTAGCTTCAAGAGGGGCAACTAAACCCAAATAATTAAGATTTATTGAATCATTCCATTAAAGTTAACCTCTATCTAAACGAATCATAAAAAAACTTACAAGGGATGTTTTCCTTCAACGTATTTATAACAATCTGATTTAGTTGAGACCTCAGTAAAGCAAATCTCTCATAAAAAAGAATAGTACGTTCCTATTCATATTTCTAGTAAAATAAAATTTCCAGTTATTGCAAGAAGAGACACATTAAAAAATCTTCTTCTAATGGAGACATGATACAGTTTAATTAAGTTTAATTTCATTTATTTAAATCTAATGTGTGTGATTGTTTCTTTGTGCTTTTGCAAGCCAAATGACCCAGTCAGATACAGCTGAGGTTTCAGCGTGGAGTCCAGTTGTAGACCACATTCAACCCTATTACCTTATTTTTTAGATAACATAAAGTCAACTGAAAATATGTATGAGAAAAACAAAGAGGCCAATATTGATTAATAGGTTAATAGTGCTCAGAGTTGCTACTTTTATGACAGCTGTAAGTCTGTTTCACAATTTGCATGTTTTCCTTTGTTTTCATGTTTGTTAGTTAGGCCAAAAACTGCATAGGCACAACCCTGCATAGTAAAGCACGTTATTTTACATTTCAAATGAGCTTTTTAGCAATTTTCTTCGCAGCAGGTTGTCACAGAGAGCCCACCCCTCCGTTTCAACTGTATCTACCAGAGTAAATGCAGTTGACACAGGTAGAAGTTTATCATAGAAAACGGGCAGAGGAAAAAAAATTATGCTTTGATATTACCCCGAACCTTCAAGGTGGAGGTTTATGGAGGAAAGGTGCTAAAAAATTCTGATTGGTTGGATTTATGTTTGAGTCGTCCTATTTTATACTCATCCACAGTTGATACTTTCTGATAACTTTAACTTTAATCGATAAATCCTCCAGTCAAAATAATATCTTGTGTTTTAAATAGTTTTCCTGCACCTGTGAAATACATTTAAAAATCTGTTACAGTTACAATTTTACACACAGTTTGGTGGAACTTCATGTATTTTATGGAGCAGTGTTTTTCAACGCTCGTCCTTCATGTTTTAAATGTGTCAATGCTTTCAACACACCTGAATCAAATGACTGCATTCCCACCTGCATGCTGTTTTTCACCCATTCATTTAAGTCAGGTGTGTGGCAGAAGGGAAATACATGAAACATGCAGGACTGAGAGCCCTGTGGACCATTGCTATGAAGCCCTTTTATAGAGGTAAGAACTGGGAAAGAATCAGGGAAGCAACCGGTCAGGCAACCATTTCAATGTCACACAAACATACATAAGCTCCACCAGCAGTCAAATCACACACAATCAGCCTAGAGGAGATTGAGGGTTCAGGGTAATCGATTTCCAAGGGTAAAGGTTCTGGGTAGCATAATGTAAACACTCCTGAAAAGACTATTTGTTCCAGTTTCTTTAGTTTGTTCTATGAACAACATTATCAAAGACAAGGCAGCTTGAAAGCTTAAATAGGGTTTTAGAACCAACTAGGTGCTGTTAGCTGTTGCTGTTAGCTGAACACTTTGCAGAGAGATTTATCATGTCCTGTGCTAGGTCTGTTGGATTACTTCCTGTGTCCCAAAGGCTTAACCCTCATTCTTTTAAATTTGCAGCATATTCATTTTTCACGTTTGAAGCTTCTTTCGCCTCCACTCAGTTGTCTTTATTTTTAAGCACACACTGCACAATATACTGGTCAGCTACAAGGACTTCACAGAAAATTAGAAAGAGAAGAGCTGCTTAAAGAAGCAGCCAAAGTATAAAGAAAAACTGTGAAAGATCCTCAGAACTGCAGTACAAAGTATAACAAAATTAGCGGCATTTTTTTCTTACAGACCTCAACAGACATGTACTGTTTAAAGGTATTGTGGTGATTCTACCTCAGTGTTCATTGCAGAAACACTTTCCCTTTTAGACCAAATTAAGCCAAATTTATGACTAGGCTTCCTTAAAAAACTTGGATTTTTTTCAATCTAAAAGTGGTAAAAATCCTAGTCTGTATAGATAGAAAAATCCCGACTGGTTGTAGAAAAGGCCCCAAAGTCACCAGTTAAAGAACTCGGTTATTGTTAAAGTGCTTTTAATTAACTGGTAATCAGTGTTTATTCAGGTGCTAATTACAGGGTGAGCCCGCTCAGGGGATTGGTTGCATTGTCAGTGACGTCACCGTTTAACTTTGCCTGAGAAAATCTAATGTGAGGCTACAGTTGTGGGAGACCTAAATACTAGTTAGAGCAACATCTGCGTCAATGATATGTGGGTATAATTAGGAGTGGATTTAGATATTTGTTAACTGCTGCAAATGAACCTTAAATAACAGCTGTGTCGGCCATGTACCCCTGCCTCAGTAGCCACTAGCACATCGGTGCCTGCTGCTTGGGTGTAAATGCATCATGTACATGTGGAATAACGCTTGTATGTCCATTGTCTGGTTTCACAGCAGTTCCCAGAGTGTTATCGCTGCACTCGTATGCGGCGTAATTAGTTTAATCTGAAGTTTTACCGCTAACCGGAAGTAGCTGCATTGCCTTTCACAATAAGAGCACCATGCCGGTTCCGCTTCAGGAAGTCTAATGTGAATATTGATGGTGAATGGACACATTTGAGATGTCTGTCCGCAGATGGTTAAATGCTATGTTTACTGGTGTAATGAGGAGGAGGAAATATGGCATTTTTTATGTATCTGATTCTGACAGGAATAGGGTAAGCTAATTAATGGATATTTTATTTTATTATAACCATTGTTGTGTTTTATATGTTTATAGGAAACCACACACATACAAATATCCCCTCCTCGTATGTTTGCCCGAATAAAGAGAAGATGAAATATTTGATCAGCCTCCAGCCCCTTTTTTGACCCATACTCTGATTGGCCTTAAGAAGGCGCTGGTCTGCACCCTAGTATGAACTCAGTTATTAAACCTGGAGCTAGCACCTTACACTCTATCCAGTATAGTCGTTGTTAAAATTAAAAACTAGAGTTGGACATTTTCTACAGCCCATACCTGCATTTTTCATGTATTTTTCCAGAAGGTTCTGCAGGTCCTGCTCCTTGTCATTGTTGAACTGAGTCTCCAAAGCCAACAGGATGTACTCATCTAACAGCATCCGGATCAGATGGAAGGAACCTGTCAGCATCAAAACAGAAAGGAGCTCAGTTTATATTGAAACAGAAGCGTGCTGGAAGACTTTACTCTATGTTTATTCCGGCTGAGCTTTCTTTTAACAGCTCTCCGACCTTTAGAGCCCGACTGGTCTCTGTTTGACCTGCAGGGCCACACGTTTGTGTTTGAGCTTAAGTGGACCTTCAGAGAGAACAAGAGCCACCAAATGGTCATTGTTTATTCATGCACGCGTAGCCTGTGTGTGTTTAAACAGAGTCCACGCAACCGCAGATAAGACCCTGTGTAATCAAAGCAAGTCTGGCCATTACAATTTATGATACTATTGTAGCAATCTGCTTTGAGCCGGCTCGTATCAGAGCTGCATGTCTCTGAGTGTGTGGACGTTCCTGAACCATCTCCCTTGTTGTGAGGCCTGAAAAGCCTCATGAAGACCAAGGTTTGGACCCTACAAGGCCCATTGCTCTATCTGGATGCTGCTTTGGTGCTCATAGGGTAATAATGCAGCAGTTTGTGGATACACAATGCAAAGGCGACACAAAGAAGTGCATAAATGTGACGCGGAAAGGAATTTATCAATTTCTTACAAATAAAAATCTGAAATGTGTGGCATACATTTGTCTTTAGCTTCCCTTTACTCTGATGTCTGAAAATAAAGTACAGTGCAACAAGCTACCCAGAAATCACCCAACTACTAAACAGAGTCCAGTTTTATGGCGATCACATGACAAAATAGAAAAGTATTAATACTTTTTCAGGGCGCCATATTTAGAAGGTTCGTAGCTAAGGGCAGGAATTATTTTAGTAAATTAGGATGTTTCATGTTTGAGCTCATCAACTTCATTTGTAATAAAAACAGACTTTTAGGCACAAGATATTTCAGAAATGGGGGGAAATTTGGCCTAGTAATAAGTTAATATTTAAATAAAATAAATTACCACGTTGACGTTTCTGTCTAAAGGTGACTTTAATCATGCTGTGTAACAAAAGTAGCATCTATCAAATGAAGATGAGCAGATCTCTATGGTGGATGGATGTCTAGCACAGAAGAGGTCCTAGAGCCACATTTGCTCTTTAAACAGAAAGCTTTTCTCAGGGACGTTAAAAATGGATCATAAATTCATAGCTGAGGAAGAAGAGGGAATGGCTGCTGGGCAAATTACCTTTGAGGAATTGTAATTGCCTAATTGCTCCCTCACTGTCTTTTTAAATCTTCCACATTCTCTGCATCTCTTACAAAACCCACTCTGCCTGGCTCTGATTGGTCAGCTCCAGTGGTCAGACCAAATTAAATTAGAAATTTGACACTAAAAGTTGAAACTAATGTTCTAAATGCGATTGAGCTATACAAATACACTTCACATACAAACCCCTTTTACTTGATTTCAGAAAATCTCTTTACACCTCCCTACCAAAGCTGGAGGCGTTGTTGAGCGTGAGGTTGTGCATGACTCGTGCACCAAAGAAGCTCCACCTGAGGAGGAAATCCTGAGCTCGCTTCTTCACAGAACGACCGCACTGCTTACCGGGCTGATGAAACAGAAATAAAAACAGCTGATTTGCAAGTTTCAGTTGGTCTGTGTGGACACAAACACAAGGATGTATGCGTGAAATGTCTCTACCTTGATGACTTTGTGCTCAACCACCGAGTCTAACCACTCAATGAATGATTCAACAGTGGCGTTTTTTCTCAGCAGTTCTTTCAGTTCCTGAAAGACACTGATGGAATCATCTGGGGGGAAAAGAGAAAATACATTGAGAAAAAGTAGAATTGCATGCGAATTCTATATTAAATAATATTTCCAGAATTAAAATGTCAAAATATGCTAAATTATTTCCAGTTTTATTTCAATGAATCAAAAAGCATCAAGACTTTCTCAAAGGTTCAATTAATTATTTACAGAGATTCTATTTACACCTAAAAATGAGACTATAAATGTATAAAAAATGTAGGATAAACTTTTTCCAAGCAGGACAGACACTAATTTACAACAAGATCCATCACCATGTTAAACATTAAAGCAACTATAATTTATAAGACATGTTTTCATTATTTTTTTAGTTAACTTTATATCTTTATCATGCCGCATTTGAAATGAAGGGAAAAAATAAATCAAATTTATAAAAATATTTTATTAAAGTCTAATGTGAAAATAGATTATTTACCCACTTATTTATCTCATTGTATTTATTTTGTCATTTACTCATTTATTCTGGATAAATTATTTTGCATTTTATTAATTAATTGATTTATTCAATTATTTCATCCCTGTCTTCTTTATTTTTTAATTATTAAGTAATTTGCTCATTTCTTTTCTTTTTCTGTTATTTGTTAAACCCTATTATCCGTGAAGGGTCAAAGGTTGCCAGTCCATCAGAGGGCTATCTAATAATCTATTTTTTCATTAGTTTATTGATCTTTTCAGTCATTCTTTTTCCTTAAATCATTTATTTATTTAATAATCTCTTTATTGATTGATTTACGTATTTATTTATCTGTTCAACCATTCATACATTTTTTTAAATGTGTATATTTTTTTTATTTTAAAAAAATGCGGCTTTACATTAGCAAAAAAAGGAGGTTCCATAAATGTTTTAATGTTTAAAATTGATTTTTGAATTTTATCTAACTTTCAAAATAATTTAGAAATATTGTAGCTTGAAATCTTAATCAAATAAATTAGAGTTTCATTTCTCACCAGAAAAAAAAAGCATAAAAACTAGAAGTTTTTGGTTGCTGTCATTTATACCAAGCTTACAGATCCTGTCGAAGAATCCCTTGATAATAACTGGACTCGTCATCATCATGCTCTGTAAGAGTAAACAGTCTTACACTCAGAGTAAATGTCTGAGTCCTGGTCACCAGCTGCCGACACGCTGAGCAGTGGTTGTGAGTTGATGCTGCTGAGATCCACGTTGTCGATATCCAGAACCATGCTGGTCACTACAGCCTGGTCAAAAAGGGCCGGCCGGGCTATCTGGGACAATGCAGAGAAGATCCAAATCATTTCCAGGTCCATTTCCAGATATTACACCAGTTAATAAGACTGTTGTACCTGTGCCAAGTGTAGGAAAGATGTCTGTCTCTTCAGGGAGGAAACAAAGCGGCGTGCTATAGGGAGCTTCTTAGCTGCAAGGGATTCTGGGAGGTTTTCCAGAGACGAGGCCAACCATTGCTCCCAGTGTTTGGCAAAGTTTCTGATATTGGCCAACAGACTGACAACAACATGTAATGTCACCATTCACCTCTCATTAAGTTCTAAAAGTCTGGAAAAATAAAAACCTTTCTAAATTTTCTGGGGTAAAGTTTTAGAAACACACCTCTCAGGCATCTCCTGCATCGTAGCGGGAATTAAAACATCTGTTAAAACCTGAGAAAATAACAGACAAATTATTAGCTACAACACAGTAACACAAAATCTACAGATGAAAGCCGAATCTAGGCACATTTAGTCATAATCATGTGTTTCCCCTTCCACAGCATCAAATTAACGGTTTGACTTTATTTTAGGAGATTGCAGTAATCAATGAAATAATCAAGGATTATTGCATATAAGAGTGTAGGGGTCTGTAAACTGAAGCTGGTAGAGCAGAGTTTCATGATGATGTGAAGTTTGTGACATTAGCCTCACAAAGAAAGGCAGCACTAGTGCTATCAGATCAGAAAAAGCTGCAGTCGTTCAAGGATGGATGATCAGGGTTGGTGTACAGCACTCAGACCATCAAGACTGCTAAATGTTCACAAAGAATTCCAGTATAAAATAAAGTGATTTGAATCTAATAAAATGCAATTAAAGTAAATCTGTACATGTGAAAGTTTTTTATGGAAACCTTGTAGAGAATAGAGTCACAGACACAGAAGATGTCGATTATAATCGGGTTTTCTAGCAGCGGCAGCAGGTGGTCCGGCATTCCCTGCCAGAAGTGGAGCAGAAAATTCTGGATCTGAACAAAAACAAATCAAACGATCAGTTTAAGGTCACATATGGGCTTTCAAATATTGTATAAAGTATCGCGACAAGATGGGTAATAACCTCTTCAAAGTTAACATTGATGGCGTTATCCAGGATGCACTGACAGTGTGTTTTATACATCATGATCAGAGTGTCAACCTGTCAGAGAGAGAATTCAGTCTTTTAAAGCTAGAAACGTCTTGCCTGTTTAAAACAATCAATGCAATGATTTGTGGATGATTTTGCTACACAAAGATTGTTGTTTGTTTCTAAAAAAAAAAACACATCCAGCGACCTTTTCTCTGGAAATATTTCCTGGCAGCACAAGATGCTGGGCGTTGGGGAAGTCGGGAAGCAGCGTTCCTGTTTTAGAGCTCAAAGAGTATTTCCTGGTAAAGCCACCCTGGAAAACAATCACATTTAGGCTGGTCACAGCACTCAGGCTGGTTTAAATATGAGGAAGAACTAATTTGGTTTTAATATGTTGATCTGAATGGGGAAAGTAAAAGTTACCTCATTCTTGAGCTTGCTCCCTGAAAATCTGCAATCAAAACACAACATAGATTCAAACCAAGCAAGTTCAAAGAGAAACTAGCTGTTCAAATTGTTTTACTATGTTACTGAATTAATAGCAGCAGGTTTGAGATATACCAAACTCTCCAGCAATATTGCAGAAAATTCAGCCTCACCTGGTTAAACCTTTACCCGAATACACAGAGTGATAATAGGCGCTGCTCTCTTTGATCCCAATTCCATAGTAATGATATCTGCCAAATGTTAAAATTATGCTGAATTTCACAAAAGTCCAACCTGCAATTAATTTTTTTCCAATAATGTTAATTTTCTTTTTACTTGGAGTGTCCTCTGGTGCCGAGTCTTCTTGTTGTCAGAAGAGGAAACTTTTGTCGGATCGTCTAATGAGAAGAAGGGGCATACATCTTGCATTAGATAAGCTTCAGACTCTTAATTATAAAACTGTTAATCATTTTCATATACTAATTGTGTCATGCATTAAAAAACTAAGCCAACATGCTGAAACTACAGCTGAAGATTCAGTTGTACCTTCCGTAGCATAACTGTCTTCTGTATGATCACTGAAATATTCAGACATTGTTTCTGCACAGCCATCTTTATATCCCACCACCACAGCATTTCTATTTGGCTGATCTCTGGACTTCAACTGGTTCATCGCAACTCCTTGATCCTGGGTTTGCTGCCAAGTTTGGGAATGATTGTCCTGTTGATGACCCAGTTTGGGCAAAACTGGACTTCAAATCTGACTCTAGGATTTCAAATAACGCAGGTCATCATCCCTTTCTCTGAGCATAACAGGGTCTGACTTCAGGGTTAATTTTTCTGAAACATTGATTCAATTGCCTCAATTGAAAGCAAAATATTACATTGAAAAGCATTTTATTTACCCTGAGTATAAATGGTTCCTTCCTTATAACAAGTTATTTGTGTCTTATTTTAATGCATATGGTTAAAAGAACTCAGATTTTTCATACCTTTCTGGAAAATAAACTCACCTTTCCAAATGTAGCAGCACAAGCCGGCTCTAGTTTCTCTTTCCTGCAGAAGTCCAGATAGTGAGCATAAAGGATGCAGCGAGGCAGACACACTCCTTCACACACGATGTAGTTCTCCTCAAGCCTAGTGAGAAAAACAACAGATAAAGCATTAAGTTACAGGTGGAAAAAATAAATAAATAGTAAACCAGTAAAATAAAAAAATGACTCAAACTGAATGAACTCAACAGTTACAAATCAAGTCAGTGAAGGATGGTATAAAAGATTCCTGTATAGAACCAAAAATCAGCAATGACAGAAAAACCAAAAACGGAAAAAAACAGAAGAAATTATTCTCTTTATTTTTCCAAAGTGACACTTGTATAACTTAACATCACAGTCGTTCATAGAGTTATTATAACTAGAGCAGGAGATCCGTACCCAAATGCCCCTTTTCCACTGGCTCGATTTGGCCCGGCTCCACTCCACTCTACTCTCTTTGCGAGCATTTCCATTACTGTTTTTTCTGTACTGGTACCTAGTTCTTTTGTCCATGCTCCTAAACAGGTGTGACCAGGGCAGAGTCTGGACTTCATGTGATGTGAACAGACTGCTGGTCACTGACTGGCCATGGGACCAGGAGGAATGAGAAGGTTTTCAAGGTAGTGCAGGAAAAAGTTCATAAAAATCAAGAGCAAATATAATAATGTAAAGGACCGTGTTTAGGTGGTAAATGGCCTGCATTTGTATAGAGCTTTATCAAGTCCCCAGAGACCCCAAAGTACTTTACACTACAATCAGTCATCCACCCATTCATCCACACATTCACACACAGAGTGCTGAGCTACACTGGGGCAGACTGACAGAAGTGAGGCTGCCGTACAATCGGCGCCACCAGGCCCTCTGACCACCATCAGCAGGCAAGGCGGGCAAAGTGTCTTGCCGCAACGAGTGAGACAGACAGAACGAGGGTTCAAACAGGCAACCAACTGGTTACAGGACGAACTCCTACCACCTGACCCACACCCATAGTTCGGAAATGTAATGTCCTCAAGTGAACCAGTGTGTGCCAGAGGAGGTAGCAGGCAGAGAGCAGCTGTCTGTAATCAGACTGCCTGCATCGGGTCAAACGGGAGGAAGATCTGCTGAATCCACGGAGCACAAGTATCTTAACTAACTAACTTCTCACTGGTCAGGAGTCCGCAGTTTTGCACTTTAACGTCCTTGTCTTCCTCATGAAGCCCAACATTGTCACTTCTTCAGGTAAACTTTGGAGCTTTAACAGTCCAGACAGCAGTGTCTCCTCTCTGCTTCTCCTGCCACCCGGTCTCACATCAGAACTCCTGAGAGCCTCATTTTAAAAGTTCTGGCTGGGCTATGATCCAGATAATTATCTTTTTTTACCTATGCTTTACCTTATGCTCTTTGCCTTTTTTTAATTTATGCTTTATTTTCTATTTATTTATATATTTTTTATCATTTTATGCAGATTAATGTGACAATGTCACACAGTAACATTAATAGCAGGAGGCGGGGCTTCAAGCCATAACTCCAGCCATCTGTGGATCCATGGAAACGCAACTGGTTCTGTGCCAAGTGTAGAGAAACCAGGTGGAACGGAGCAGTACGGCCTAAAAAAAGCCAGTGGAAAAGGGGAAAGTCGTCTTCAGAGGTTTTAGATGAAATTATACTAATGGTACTGGAACTTTAAGCCACATCTGCAAACAAAATGTTGATGGTGTTCCTCTAAGATGAGTACTTGGCCCACTGACAGAGGTAGTAAATGCAGTTGAAACTAGGTATTTCTAGTGTGTTTTTATATATAAAGTGTATATAAATATCTTGCTAAAACTGTACCATCACCGGAATCTGATGCTCTTACCACTGTAGAGTTAGCTGTGTTTGTTTCTTCTTGTCCTTGATTATCTGACTGATGGTCTTCCTGGATGAACTAATGCTCTGTTTCATGGTCAGATCTGAGTTCAAGTCCAACAGATCATGCTCATCTTCAGATGACGGCGTCTCATTGCTGTCCTCTGCAGAAAAATACAACGGATAACATACAACGGTCAGCAGAGACTGTTTTTAATCACAGTGCTTTATCCACTTCTTTTATATGTAGAATAGTAGGAATGCTTAAGTTAATGTTCAGCTAAAAGCTACCAGAAAAATATGCAGAAACCTCTGCATTGTAGAGTAGAAATGTCATCTAAACAAATCTGTTGGAAATAACCAAATTTACTTGAACTTTTCAGGAATAAAAGAGACAGGATGACACCTACACTGACCAGGTAGCTGTTAATAGGTTTATCTTATAAATCTTTTTTTTTTTAGCTTTCTTTGCCTCTTAATCTTTTTGAAAGATGCTAGGATTAAATGTTTATGTTCTCTTAACAGTTTAAAAGCAGTCCTGTCACTTAAATACAGGGTTAAACTATTTTTAAACTTTACTATACTAAACAAATGTTTTAAACTTGGCTTGTAATTATAAAACATGGCAGTTTCAAACAAGAAGGAATAAGGAACGACAATCTGCTCTTTCTTAAACTCTGTATTTCTCCCAAATTCATTCATTAACGTGCTTCTGATGAGTTTTTCGGCAGAGATAACTAACATTTCTTCAGTAATGGACTATTTAATGAGTAATTCTTTAATTTATTTTAGATTCAGTGTTTCTCACCAAGCCTCCAAGGTTTTCTTTATTAACTTTGCAGCTTTTATTTCAGTCTGAATGCTGGTTCTGATTAGTTTTCTTTTATCCGACCTTGGAAAATATTTGTGCCTTTATTTATCCCTCATGTCTTATTGTTTACTGGTGCGGCCCAAAAGTAAACAATATGATGTGTTAAAAAAAATCAATAAGCAGACTAATATTTTTCTAAAGCTTGCAGTTTTACTTTTTAGGACCTTTACAGTAACCTCATAGTGACTATGATTTATGAATACAAAGAGTAACTGTTATAAAGAATAAGTCTTTCTACAAAATAATGTGCTAAATTACTTTCATAAATGTGCAAACAAAATTCCTGCAAAGTTCAACATCATGATAATGTTTGATAAGCTTAATATGTTTCAGTTGAATTGTAAATTTTATATATTTAATTCAATTTTGATTTATATAGCGCCAATTCACAAGACACGTCGTCTCAAGGCTCTTCACAAAGGGTTTGGAATGGTGTAGGGTTGTTGGGGAGGTTAGAATAAACTACTGAGTATTAGAGTTTGGCCATTTTAGAATGGGCTATGTGTAGGGGTACTAAGTAAAATAATAAACTGATAAAGTTTGTCCATCCAGAGCCCACTGATGGCCATTGTTATACTAAAAACCACAAGGATTGGGATACCTCTCTCTGTTAGATTGACCATAACTATTGGAAAAGAGAAGGGCTCATACAGGTAGCAGAAATGGAGGGAGTGTTTGCACCTCAACCATAACTGAGCCGGTTTAGGCTAAACCTGACTCCCCCTTACACCATCCTACAGGGAGGGAGGAAGGCAGAGGTAAAAATAATTGGTGAGTGTTGTTTCCTGTTGCATTGTGTGAAAGGTGGGTAACTTTAAAATGGGCTAAATCAATTCAATCAAATCATACAGATTTCAAGTCAGGTTCATACATTCCAATTAATCCTAACTATCGGACAGTGCAGTCAGATTCAGTTATTTATTCAAATTAGTTAAAAAGTTTTTCTATCTAAAGAAACCCAGCAGACTTGTAGTATTCACTCCTCCTGGATGAGCATGTAGAGACAAAGGCATATCACATTAATCTTAAAAAAAAAAGCTTTCAAATTATTTATCTTGGTCCCATTTTTATACATTTAAGTATGTATAAAAATGTATGCCAGTCCTTTATTATTTATTTATTTTTTAATCTTTTCCCTCTGTCTGATTTTTTTGTTTGTTTTTCAGTCAAATTGTACAGGACGTTTATGGCAACTTAAAAAAAACTCTGAAATGATTTATCAGGATCTCCTTTTTAAAGAAATAGCAGTTTAACAGCGGTGAAAGCCACTGTACGCAACTACTAACTGAACAAGTAGAACTGTAGACACTGAATTTTCAAATAATGAAGATGAAATTAGGAGCTCTGAGCCAAAGCTTCTGTTGTTCCAGGTTGTGAATTGTCCACACGTAAAACAAACAGCCAGCACATAATCCAATCATGTGATCTATTAGAGCCAACACTGCAGGAGAGCAACACAGTAATGTACAGAGAGCAGCCGAATGAGAAATTAACAAGGTGATGGAGCCTTCAGTGGCGATAAACATGCAGGAACTTAAAGTCTCCATAAATCCAGAGTCAAAAGTCAATTAAATTACTAAACCATGTGAGGATTTCCAGTTTAAACTCATAAAATGTTTTTCAGAAAACTAATAATTATTCTTTTAAATCAGTAAGCAGTTCATCCACCACTTTGGATTGAGTCAAATGGATTTAAGGAAATTGGACATTAGGAATCTTGAAAGCACCGTCTCTATTATTGCCTAAAGGCTTTGAAGTGAAGAGCAGCATTCAAAATAAAGTTTAAACTAAATGAAAAGCTTTTATTTCGATAGAGGGAACCAAAAAGGTTGCACCTTAAAACAAAGATTTATCTAAAGTTTTGGTATTTCTTATCCGGTGGCAGCGTATAGTGGCTGTAAATTAAACCTACATTTCATATGTTTTCTTTTTTAACTCCGCTTAAGCAACTATTTTATTGTTTTAATAACCAATACGTTTTTTTCTTATCTTTCTGTTAGACTGATATAGTAAAAACATAAATGTGCCAGAAATATGTATACATCTTAAAATAAAAATGTATGAATGGATCCTTTCTTTTAAAAACAAGACATTTTTGTAACCCAGGTTACTACAAAATGTTTGGATTTGGTGCAGCTTGTGCTTTAACAGGCTTTTCTTTGCAGGTATCACAAGTGTTTAAGTGTTGTGTGTCTTTTCTGCAGATTACTGTCCGCAGTAAATCAAATTGTTCTCTGGCAATAATAAAGAAGTATTTAATTTGCTTCTTTATACAAAAAAAAAGTTTTATAAATAAAACATATAACAGAAAGGAGGTGTAAAACGGCTTCAGGAAGTTTAAAGGTTCTAAAATAAATTACATTTTTTAAAAGATTTAAGCCCTGATTGCAAAGATATGGATGTAGTCAGTGAGTTTAAATATTCACAATATTTCTTTTACTAAAATGAACAAATGTTAATCAAGTTTAGTTGTAGCACCACCCTGTGGTTAACAGGTGCAACTGCTTTTATCTAAGTTTGAATTAAATCATTGCACTCATATGTAAAAACTGTAATTATTCTAAAAGTAATAAGTTTAAAATCCAAGAAGCCCAAGTAGAATAATCACAGAATATTGCATACCTGATTTACTCCCAGAATCATCTTCTTGATGAAAATGTGCTTCTCCATGAAAATCTGAGTGTTTTACCTCTGGTGAGCTGTACAAAGTCTTTGTAAAAGAGTGAATAAGGAACAAGTCGCCTCTGGCTGAACTCTCGGCGCTGCGTTTCATCGGCATGACAGAAAAAAAGTCTATTTATGTTTCAATTAACAGAATTACAGGGAAGTTTTCATCTACTGATCCATAAAGAGCCCGAACAAAGACTAAATAATCCTTAAGCACTACTTCTCAACTCCTCATGCACACAAGTCCAGGTATAGATGAAGATCACAAGCATCAGGTCCAGCATTTTGGAAAACTGAAGCTACTCCAAGGGAGGGAAGAACTAATGAAGCTGTGGATGCATTCATCATATTTACAGAAGACCAAGCTAATCCACTTTATTAATGATTAACAGAAGTAACCCTCATCCATCTGTCTATCCATCCATCTATCCATACCTCCCACAGTCAGGTGGCCTTTTACTTCAGGTTAAACACACACAGATTTCACTCAAAACTCCCACTCTGTCCTCATTTTATCAGGACAGATTTAGATCTGAAATATCTGGATATGTTTGTGTTTGTCTTTGGGTTGACTTCTATAGTGCACAGTCCACCATTATTGGCACCCACAAATTAATGGCTGCAAAAGTTTAAAAAGAAGAACAAATTTCAGTTTGTATACCGTGTGAATGAGCAAATACCAGTTGCTGAATTGATTTATGTAAAAAAAAGCTAGACAGAAACATGCCCTATTGAAAGCAAGGGTTTGTGATTAATATGCAGTGTGTTTAAAAAACGAATTAAACAAGAAATGAAAAGTAAATATCAAAGCTATCTCAGGCTCAGCTGTCAACAAAATAATTTTTAATTTTTCAACAAATATCACCGTGATTTAGACTTACTTGACATCACTACAAAACCACCCTAATTAATCCTTTCCCCCAAATTATTTACATACAGAAAATGTCTCATCAAGATTTCAAAGTGAGGATATTTCTGCAACATTTTAAATTATTTCCATCTAATCGGAAAACGGATGCAATAAGCCACAAGCTGTCCCTGGTATGCTTCTATTTTCCTTTCATGGATAAGACTTTAGAGTAATCTTCCAAGGTCGTAATCAGAAGTTCCCCAGGCATTCAGAGTTCTTATGTTGATTTATATAGTACCAAATTATAACAAATGGTATATCAGGGCATTTAACTAAACAGTCAGGTCCAATTTAAATGCAGTTTTCCAGGTTAAACCCTGGGTCAAATCAATCCAAACAGTTCAAATAGTCCAATACTACACATTTACACTAAATTCTAATACCTTTACATCTGTATCTGTACATCTTTACTTTAACTTTTTGTTACATTGACTAAACGAAATCAGCTCTGTTTTAAAATCTATGAAGTTCACACTTCAAATACTGTTTCCTTTGTTGTCTCTGTTGCTTTTATTTGGTTGGTAAAAAAATAAGCTTTATGCTTTGTTACACTGCATTAGCTACCTCAGATGGTCTGATGGATTGGGAGTTTTAAAATGGGATTAGATTTATATATAAGATTTAA
The DNA here is from genome assembly GCA_036173005.1 of Crenichthys baileyi. Classification (NCBI taxonomy): domain Eukaryota; kingdom Metazoa; phylum Chordata; class Actinopteri; order Cyprinodontiformes; family Goodeidae; genus Crenichthys; species Crenichthys baileyi. Next base: position 246,903 of record JAHHUM010000077.1, on the reverse strand, counting down.
GAGTGTAACTCAAAAACCAAAATGCTGAAGCCTAAAATGTTAGATAATAATATGAAATTACAAAAAATTCTTTTGATTTTAATATTTTAGAAAATAGAATAAGTCTTAAAAATTAGGAACTTTAACATTTTTCCATACACAGCTATTTCAAAAACAACAAAAACAACAAAAGATCATTCATTTTTCAATAAAGTATAACCTGCGTCCAAGGGATTTAAAATAGGCCAAAAAGAGTGGTAGATTAGCACAGTGGGCCTTTATTTATATAAAAATATTTAAAATAATAACAACCAAGGGTCAAGGGTAAGGTTATTCAGTTGTTTATAGGGATATTTTCTGTTTATTTATTTTCTTTAATTTATTCATTTTTATAACCTGCAAATGATTTATTTATTGAAACCTGGAGATTCTTTTATGCGCAGCAGAAATAGCCGGGCTTCAGTCAATGACTTTAATGACGCGTGAAGGTGGCACAATTTCAGATGGAGAACAGGAAGTAAAATGTCACTGGAGGCAACTGTTGCATTGAGTTTGTAAAGTAGAGATTTAGATCCACTTTCAAGACAAAGGTACAATAAACTAATTGACAACTGTTGGATGTGACCCGTATCTCATGAAGATGAGTGGGTTTTCGACAGAACCTAAAGATGTACAATCAATCGAGGCTGTTGATTTCACAAACTAATCGGTCCTTCAAACATCCTACTACAGCAAACAGCAGATGAAAGCCTATAAAGGTCTGGAGGCAGATGGTGGGTCCAGAATCTCCATACCAAACGGCTCCACGATAATTGTCATTTGGTCTTGCAGTAGTGGCTATAATGTCAACAAACAGGCAACATTCATTAACGGCAACGTTAGCCTGACAGTCGTTTATGCTTCAAGGTAAACCAGTCTGATAGATCAAGTGAAACACCTGAAAGACCTGAATTATTGAAAAGGAGAATGGATAAGTCATTGCAGCTGATTGCAATTGCATGGCAGGGTAAGTAATTTATGTGACCAGTTCTACAGGGGCATTGGCCCCTTTTAACCCCTGTCTAGAGCCACCCATGTGTAGATTGCATTTAAGGTTTAAAAAAAGTCAATGTATACTATTCAGACTGAATCATTTTCTCATATAGGAGCAGTACTTTCTTCCACTGAAGCTATGGGAAACAAATGCAAGAAACAGCTTCTTGCACGACAGAGTAGTGCAAGAGGCTGATGCCATCACACGCAAAAAAAAAGGTAGGATGACATGTTCACAGCAACCAAACCTGGGATAGAGAAAGTTGTTTTTTGGACACTGTGTAGCGATAGGCTAAATTAAGATGTTAATAAATTATTGTGTACTGTTCTTGAATACCAAACACAACAGACTCTACAGCTACTTACAACTATTTATTCTTGTCTATTGGAGATATGGCTTGACCTATTTCCATAAGAATCAGTGAACTGAGCAAAGATGCATAAAATGTATTTGCTAATCTAATGTTCACATGTCTTTCTCCCTGTGATTTCAGTGTCCACACTGTCACCAAGATGAGGCCAATCTGTGCTTGTGTGCTGATGAAAAGGGTTTCTGCCTCATTAATGATGGAGATTATGTCCCAATGGACCATGACTACTATTATCAAGCTGAGACACGGCTTCACATTATAGATGCCTGATACTGTGACTTTGTACTGTGGAACCACAATGACATTCTTGTTGAAAGGATTTTGCCTGATCTTGAATTTTGGGATGATGTGATTCCTAAAGTTGAGTCCTTTTTTAGGAACAGTATACTTCCAGATATACGGAGATAGCAAGCTACAAACGTCCATGTGTAATTTCAGGATCTAACTTAGGTTTAGGCACTTTTGAAAGTGGGTTGTCTGATATGAATACGCCAATTAAGTATTTTTGTAGTTTCTGCCACCTCAAACGCTGATAGCTGTTTTCTTCCCTTGGTGAATTCAAGTATCTGTAGTGTAACACCATCACCAATATTGAAGCCACAGTTTTTAAGGACAATATCTCCAGGTAACAGGGTTTTACACTATGGCGATGCTTGTAGTTGGACCATGTTTGTGCTTGGGGCAGTAAAGTAAGAATAAAATCACATTTTTATTACCAACTTGTCAGAGTACATCCCAGATCTCTTTTCCCTCTTCACCACACATAATAAAACACCAAGCTTATTTACCAATAACCTAAACCAGGGGTAACCAAGTCCAGTCCTGGAGAGCTACCATCCTGCAACTTTTGAATGCATCTCTTCTCCGACGCACCTGAACCAACCGTCGCTGAGCTGCGCAGACTCCTGGTAAACAGCCGCTCATTGGATTCAGATCACCGGTAGCCTACCTGAAGCTAGCTTGGTTCACAGCCGTTGGTCATGTGGACTTGAAGGGGTCATAGCGAACAGGAAACGGGCGCCAAGGTGAGTCGTGTCACTAACTGGGGTCAGCACGGTGTCCCCGCTCCACCAGAGTTCCCAGTTATCGATATCATTACGAGCTAAAGCCGATCGGAGTGGTTAAACTTGATTCAGAAAAGAGTTTGTCATGTCGTCCGTGTTAAATGCGTTAGCTTCGCTAGCTCCTTGTGGCGGCGGAGCTAGCTCCAGCTAAACGAAGCTAATAGGCTAAACCACTGTTTTCTATTAAAGTCTTAACAAGCAAATATTTTACTTTATATTTATAATATTTATTTAAAATGTCGTAATACATATGGAAGCCAATTTCCGCCACTTAAAAGTAAAAATATGCCTCATGGTATCTCATAATACAAAGTCACAATTTTGAGAGTATTAATTCATATGAAACAAAGTCATAATTTCGACTTTAATTTTAAAGTTTCTTTTATTAAAGGGTCATTAAAATGCTTTGTTCCATTTGCTTCAGAACTCAAAATCATGTCACACCCAACTTAACCAAATTAAAGTTGCAAGTCTGAGAACTAGCAATATTTGTTAACTGTTGTGGTCACAGAATAACACGTGGAAATATTAGCGAACAAGTTTTTCAGAGCATTTTTTTACATCCAAATACTGCAGCATGTTCACCCACAGAATATTTAAAGAACTAAGTACTGTATGTGACTAAAATAAGGTACAAAACATCAGAAATGCAATCACTCTTAACATAAAATATTGCCTACTTCTAAGGCTTTGCAGGTCAATGCAACAGTAGAAACACCTTGGAGGTAAATATAACTAAAAATGTTTTATAAAAGTTTTTTATTTTTTTTTACACCAAAATGCTAAACTTTAAATGTTCAAAGCAAAAAAATCCTTAAACTCACATGTTCGTCAGCTGAAGTCTGTTACATTCTGTCCATTACACATACACTGCGTTCTAGGACTCACTTTGCTTATTTTGTGTCGAAATCTGGGTAGTTTTCATAATTAACCGGCAACTCCAGGCGTGGGTGACTGGGCGTCTCTGAATATCTTGAAGATGAGTGAAACTAATACTGATGTTCTTTCTGAGAAACAAATTGGATTCTGTGCAGAACCAGAGAAAAAGTCACAGGTGCTGTGTGTCGGATTGCCTGAGATAAGACCTTAAATATTTGCTGATGTTTTTCTGCTGTTCATTCATGATGCAGGGTACACAACTGAATGCATTACGTTTCTTAAAGTTGGCTGTAGATTTTCATATGCAGCTGTAATACCTTCCAGCTCCGATACTCAGAAGGGAAAGCCCAGTGCTCCACTGCTCAATAACAGTCATATTCCCCAAGCGGTTTTTGGTGGGCAAGCTCTCAAGTAGTAGTAACTCAATCAGCTGTTGGTACTCTTCGACAGTTATGGAGATCCATGATTGAAACACCATTCGATCTGACTCTGCAACATGCCTCAGGAAGCTGTCAACAAGAACACTCTTTATACAGTCAAGAACTGCTTGTTCCAGTATTACTGGGGCAAGTTTTATAGGCAGGTACTTCTTTTTTTGCCAGCCGAAGTGCAATGATTCGGCCAATTTCTATCTGTTTTAGAAATGTGTCCTGTGAAAAAGGTAACGGTGCCACCATCTTCTAAAATGTCCACATTGATTGCTGCATCCATCAACATTATCAATGCTGGTTCCAACATATGTGACATCAACACTGTCTGGGTCTTTGGATTCAGTCAGCAGTGTGCAAACCTGAGAGTGAGCGTGGAAACGTAAAGCTTGTTGGGCATTTCCACTGGCGCTGTCTGGTTCTGAATCACTGCCACTGTCCTTCTGTTTGGTTGTTAGGCAAAAAAGCAAAATTCGTGCGACTGTCACGAAGTGAGCTCGGCCCTGCTGTCCCAGCGCCGCCCCACACATAAAACTCTGCCCCCTCATTTGAATATGAGAACATGAAATAAAAAAGCGTAAAATGAAAAACGGGGTTAAAAGTAAAAGTCACTGAAATACGTAAAGTAGCTTTACAAAATAAAACTGCATTATGAAATAAAATAAATCTTTAAGTAAATTGAATAAATCTTGAAATGGATTTAAATAAAATATAAATAAATCTTATTTGTCTGACAGATTCCAGTGTTTGTCATGTAATGTGATAAATCATCTTTAAACTCCAGGGTTAATTGTGGAGTACCCACAGGGTTCAGTACTTGGGCCAATTCTCTTTACTATATATATGCTTCCAATAGGTCAAATTATCAGGCAGCATAGAATACATTTTTTCACTGGTTACGCTGATGATACTCAGCTTTACTTATCCATAAATCCTGATGACCCAAGCCAGTTAGATAGACTACAAGCATGTCTTGAAGACATAAAACTTGGATGACTTTTAAATTTTTCTGCTTTTAAATTCAGACAAGACAGAAGTTGTCGTCTTTGAACCGGAGTCTTTAAAAGAAACTGCTTAGTCAGTCACTTAACCTGGATGGTCATTAAATTGACCTCCGTGGGATTATAAAGTAAAAAAACCCTTGTGTTATTTTTTGACCAGGACATGTCATTTAAATTCCCATATTTAAAACAGGTTTCTAGGATTTCCTTCTTTTCATCTCCAGAACATTAACCAAAAATTAGAGAATATCCTGTCCAGGAGTGACGCTGAAAAATACTAGTCCATGCATTTGTTTTCTTCACAGCTGGACTATTGTAATTCTTTACTATCAGGATGTCCACAAAATGCAGTAAAAAGTCTTCAGCTGGATTCAAAATTGCTGCAGCAAGAGTTCTGATGAAAATTAAAAAGAGAGATCATATTTCTCCTATTTTTAGCTTCCCTTCATTGGCCTCCTGTTAAAATCCAGAATAGAATTTAAAATTCTCCTCCTCACATATAAAGCCCTTAATGATTTAGCTCCATCAATACATCAGAGATCTGATTGTTCCCATACGTTCCCTAACAAAGCACTTCGTTCTCAGACTGCAGGTTTACTGTGGTTTTCCTAAAGTCTCTAGAAGTAGAATGGGAGGCAGATCTTTAGTTAATCAGGCTCCTCTCCTGTGGAACCAGCTCCTGGTTTTGGTCTGTGAGGCGAACACCCTTCTTATACTTTTTAAAGGCTAGGCTTAAAACTTTCCTTTTTGATAAAGCTTATAGTTTAGAGTGGCTTACTCCATCCACCAGGGAGGAGCCTTCCTCCCTCCTGGTGGATGGAGTAAGGGGGGAGTCGGTTTAGCCTAAACCGGCTCAGTTATGGTTGAGGTCCAAACACACCTCCATTTCTGCTACCTGTATGACCCCTTCTCTTTTCCATGATGATTGTATAATCAGTCTGACAGAGAGAGGTATCCCAATCCTTGTTGTGGGTTTTTTTGTAAACAATGACCATCAGTGGGACCCTTTGTGGGTGCCTTGAAACGACAATGTTGAAAATAAGCGCCGTTTAACTAAATAATCTGAACTGAAACTTTCTGTGTAGTTATCCTCATGTCCGTGGCTTAGGCTGCTGAAGGACATAATGACCACTTTCAGTCCCCTCTTCGCTACATTCTCACACTATTCTCCAATTTTTGCATATTTGCTGTTATTTCAGCTTTTAACTTTTTTTCTCTCTTCTTTTCTCTTCCTAGAAGCTACTAAGGGCGGGGGACCTGGCCTGACTCTGTGTCCGTCGTGACAACTTTCTGGAGAGGGGCATCGTCCAAGCTTCTGCTGGCCAACAACTTAATGCTCACCCTCTAACCAATGATCCACATGGGGGTCCTGTCTTTCAGTGTGTTAACCCTTTCTCTCTCCTAGACATAGCTACTGACTGAGCTTTTACTGTAACTAACTCTATGTGCTCTCTTCAGACTCCCCTAAACTTGAAAACTGGCTCAGAGTTTCTGTTCTTTCTTTCTAGGTGAAACAACTAAAGGAGCTACATCCATTAACATTTACTTTCCGTCCCATAGAAAGTACTCTGGATCAGTGCTTCTTTGTTCTCTTTGTGTCTCTGCTCTGTTCTCTCTAACCCCCAGTCGGTCGTGGCAGATGGCCGCTCACACTGAGCCTGGTTCTGCTGGAGGTTTCTTCCTGTTAAAAGGGAGTTTTTCCTCTCCACTGTTGCTACATGCATGCTCAGTATGAGGGATTGCTGCAAAGTCAATGCCAGTGACTGTCCACTGTCTCTACATGTTCATCCAGGAGGAGTGAATGCTGCAAGTCACTGACTGGATGCAATCTGCTGGGTTTCCTTAGATAGAAAAACTTTTTATCCAATTTGAATAAATAACAGAATCTGACGGCACTGTTCAATGATTAAGATTAATTGGAATGCATGTACCTGACTTTTGTGAAGTGCCTTGAGACGACGTGTTGTGAATTGGCGCTATATAAATAAACTGAATTGAATTGAATTGAAAAGCTGAAAATTTCTTTTAACATAATTATTTTGTTTTATTTCATGGAATATTTCTTAATAATTTATAATAATAAACTGAGGCAATGGCTGTATCGTCAGGTATGACCCTTAAATTAATTAGTGCAATAACATCAGGTGTTACTTAATAAAGCTTACCAAGGATTTCGAAGCATCTATGAGCATCTATGTAAAAGTTCGATCATCCATGATGTTCCTCTAAGGAGGCTTGTCTCCAACTGCTTCCGTATGTCATAATTATGACTTTAAAAGTCATAATTATGACTTTAAAAGTCATAATTATGACTTTGTATCTCATTCCAGCTGTAACCAGAATTTAACTCATTTAGTTTTAAGTCCTGATATGAAGCTGTTTCTGTCTCCTGTGTGCAAAAATAGTTGAAGTTTTATTGAACAGAGTAAAGGGAATATTTGTTCAAACACATCACACAAAAGCTGTTAAAATAAAGACAAAAACACCTTATCTTGAAATCTTAACTATGCTCCAATGACACTGTAAGGTAAGTTTTGTGTGGTTGTTTGGGATGTTTGTTGATATTCATTTCTTGAACATATTTACTAAGAAGATTTTCTCTGTTTCACAGTTTTCAAATGTCACTTGGCAGTCTTACATGCTTTTATATGATATTCTTTCTGATAATCACAAGAATGATACATTTGATACAAACATCTGTATTCCCTGTAGATTTGTTTAGAGATGTGACAGAACCTGATTTTGCTACAATGCAGTCCATGCCAGGACCAGAACATCTAAAGTAAGTAAAACAGTTCAATTAGAAACATAAGAGCCTGACTGGGTTAATTAACTTGTTTGGGTTTTATCTCAGCAGGTTGGTTCCCATGTTTACTGCTTGAACTAGAATATAAAGTTAGGTCAGGAAGACAATTCAGTGAATCATTAGGTCATGATCAAATTTTACTATATTTATTAATATAAATCATATTTATTCTGTGTAATTATGGAAAGTATTCCTAAATCCAGCTCCTACATAGTTGTAGTATTTTCATTCATTATACATGTTTCAAATCAACATGTACTATGTGGTGAGAAAAACTGTTAGCCCATTTTGTGATTTCTTTGCATCTTTGTCACATTTAAACGTTTCCCATCATCATCAAACAAGTTTAAATATTGGACATAGAAAATGCAAGTAAACACAAAATGCAGTTTTTAAATGAAGGTGGTTGTTATGAAGGGGGACAAAAATCCTCCTGACCCTGTGTGAAAAAGTAATTGTCCCCCTAAACCTAATAACTGGTTGTGCCTCACTTAGCAGCAACAAGCAGTGTTCGTGATACTCGGCAGTGAGTCTCTAACATCGCTGTGGAGGAGTGTTGGCCCACTCTTCTTCACAGAGTTGTTGTACTTTGACCACATTGGAGGATTTTTAAGGATGAAACGCCTTTGCGAAGGTAATGCCACAGCAGATCAATTGGATTCAAGTCAGGACTTTAACTAGGCCACTCCAATGTCTTTATTTTGCTTTTCTTAAGACATTCAGAGGTGACTTGGCACTCTCCTTCAGGATGTTTTTGTAAACAGGAGAATTCATGGTTCCATTTACAACTGCAAGACTTTCGGGTCTTGAGGCAGCAAAACAGCCCCAGACCATCACACTTCCACCACCAAAACCGAGACCAGCATTTATGTTCCTTTTGCTCAGCCACGATTTTCATCTTGAACTGGTTGACCGGCCTCTCTTGAGAAGGTTCACCGCTGTTTCATGTTGTCATAAATTGAGTATATCGGTTCTATTTTAATGTTTTCTCGATTGAGAACAGGTGTGGCTGGAGAACTTTAGTTCAGCTTCTTCGCACAGGGTCATGTCAGTTTGGATTTTTCCCCCATATAATAACTACCTACATATAAACACTGCATTTTGTTTCCTTGAGTTTTAATTAATTTAATATTACATTTTTTGACATAAAACATTTACTTCTGACACAGAAACTAAAATAAGAATTCATTAAGGGGGGCAAACACTTTTTTTCTCACCACATTGACCAGTTATTAAATAACCATCAATAGATTTAATATTTGTTCAGTTCACTTTTTGAACATAAAGCCTTGCAAGAACTATTCACACCGCTTGAAAATGTTCACATTTTGCTGTTACACCATCCGAATATAATGTATTTTATTGGAGTTTTATGTGATAGACAAACATAATTACACACAAGTAGACTTTATTTATGATTTAAGTGAAATCTAAAGGCAGTTATTTGCACTGGATATTATTTAGGGGTATCAAAGTGAAAGGACCTGAATACAACTGCAGGCTGCACTTTTCAGATTTGTATTTCTAATAAATAGTTGAAATTATGCATAATTTTCTTTCCCCTTCATAGTTATGGGAAACTTTGTGTTGGTCTTTCACATAAAGTTTGAAGTTTGTGGTTGTATCGAGACAAAATGTGAAAAAGGGTATATGACGACTAGTGGTTTAAAAATTTGATGTGTATTTTAGACCATTGTCTGTTGAAACACCAAAATCAGCCTCTGTTCATCTGGTTAGCTGATGTGATTTGAATCTAGTGAATTGTGAGGCCGTCTTTTTAAAATCCCATTCACTTGGTTCAGTTTTAGTAACTGACACAAACCGTGACATTTTAGTCTTTTTATTTGAGTGTTGAAGCAACTGTTTTGGTTGGTTTGAGCCTTGTTTTCTGGGTCTACGTTACAGTTGCGAAATGGCTGCTCTTCCACTGAGCCACAGTCGCCCCAGTATGTCTGTACCTATCAGCCTCTTTGTTCAGTTGTTTGAAGTAATAGCTAAGGAGTTTGTAGAGTAAAACAGTACTCTCGGGTCCCTGCTTTTATAAACTAAAAGTATTAAATAATGCATTACAGACTGAATAAAGTTTATTAATTAATGCAGTCTTAATTTGCAGGTCACACGACTCTGGTGTACCGACACAACACGCCCTTTGGTCAGTGGATCTCAAATTTACTCACTTGGACTGGAGCCCCGAAGCCACCCTGATACACTTCCAGGGACAGTACCCTTCCATATGTGATCTGGACTACCACATCCTGCAGCAAGAACTTCAGAATGTATCAAAGACTGAAGCTGCAGTGGACATTGCAGATTTTTGCCTGGTTGAAGATGTGTCTTCAGCTCGCTGGTTCAGAGGAAGAGTTCAAAACCGAAAGGAGGACTTGCTTGATGTTTTCCTCATAGATTGTGGGAACGTTCTGAGTGTCGACGTCGCTCACATAAGATCCTGTACAGATGACTTGTTCATCCTGCCTCCAAAAATAGTCAGTGGGTTTCTCGCGAATGTGATGATTCTCCAGAATTGTTCTCCCTCAGTTATTGAGGGATATTTATCAAGCCTGATTGGAAAAAATGTCACAGGTTTCATCACAGCACTTCTTCCTCACAAAGTCGTCCTGTTGGAAGTGCCCGACATCAACTCTGACCTTGTTCGACATGGCTTTGGGAGGCATGTGGACAGAGACACATTCCTGCTCCTGGTTAGCTTGCTTACAGAGGTGCCACTCAAACAAAACATGGAGCCAGTTCCTGACCTACTCATTGAAAAATCAAGAGGACAAACATTTTGCTACAAATCATCTAGCTTGCAGGGTTATAAGGACATTTTGTCTTTCTGTGGGCTTAAATTGAGTTTTGGGACACGTACTAAAGTGCGAGTAACCGCTGCTGTCAACCCCGGGCTGTTTTACTGTCAGATGGCTAACGCAACAGCAGAGCTCTGCCAATTTTCAAAGAAGCTGGCTAAGGTTTGTGAAGACAAAATCAAAGGAGTCAGTCGGAAGACTCCAGAGAACCTGGGTGTTTTGTGTGCATTTAAAGGAAAAGATCAGAGATGGTACAGAGGCTTAGTGCAGTTTCTGCCAGCCTACTCTCAAGTAAGAGTTTTCTGTATTGACTACGGGTTCTTTGAGACAGCAAAAATCGAGAACGTCCACCGTTTGCCACCTGAATTTTACTCAGGGCAAATTATGGCGTTCCCGTGCCAACTTCCTTCTCTGGCTGATCAGGAAATTCCGTTCAGAACGCAGCAGCTCAGTTTCCTAAAGGCAGGCTTGCTTGGGGCAGTTCTGGAAGTGGAGATCACTGGTTTTGATAAAGAAAATCATTTGTACACCATCAAGGTGCTAAGCGATGAAGACTCACATGTGGAAGAACCCAAGCCTATCCACAACCTTACCTCCGAGCCACTTTCAGATGTTGAGGAACTGCCACCTCTGGACCGATATGAGAACTACGAGATAATCCTGGGTGAAGCATTAAGAAAAACCATGGAAGCAGAGGACGTGCAAGTTGGCTCTGTCTTTGTGGGCTATGTTGAGTATGTTCAGGATCCAAACCACTTCTGGATCCGTACCCAGAAGCGCAATCAGGAGTTTGAGAAAATGATGACCAAAATAAAAGATCACTTCAGTCAGGTGAAGCTGGATGAAGACGTTCTCCTGAATCTAGAGGTAGGGGCGATGTGCTGTGCACTGTATGAGGAAGATATGCATTTCTACAGGGGTGTGGTGACAGATGTTCTCGAGCATGGAGCCGAAATCCTTTTTATCGACTATGGGAACATTGAAAAAGTGCCACACAAGTTGATAAAGACCATACCCAAGGCTATTGCCAACGGATGCCCGTTTGCCATCTGTTGTACACTTGTTAACGTTTTTCCGATAGATGACATTTGGCCCAGCGTGACACGTCAGTTGTTCAGAAAAGCTGTGTCCAGCAAAGCCTTGCTTGTCCACCTAATCCAGATGAAAAAAAACATGTTTGCTGTTGACTTGTTTGAGATGGGAAGCAACAACAGCATCACGGAGCTCTTGATCTCTTCCAAACTGGCTGAATACATTCCCCAGGTACCTGTGGAGAAAAGTAACAAAGATGTTTTGGAGAAAACTAGGCAACTCCAACATTCTGAAGCAAACACTAGTAAAAGGTCAGATAAGTGGCAGCATTGTGAAGGGGAGGTGAACCAGTGCAGAAAGGAAACTGAGAAGGTTAAAGCCCATTCTAACTACAAAGCTATAAAGATCAGGCCAGGGTCTGAGCTCTCCGTACGCTGCTCACACATCAACTCTCCATATGACTTCTGGTGCCAGCCTCTTGATGGAACTCCAGCTTTGGAGAAGCTCATGGATGACATCCAGCTCTATTACTCAGCTCACATAGTCCCCTTCCAGCCTGAAGATTCGTGTTGTGTTGCCAAGTCCCTGCAGGATGGAAAATGGTACAGGGGTTTTGTCATTGGAAATAGGAAGAGCCAGGCCACAGTGATGCTGGTTGACTACGGCTCTGTTATCCAGGTCAGAGATGATCATCTTCAAGCAATCAGGCCAGAATATCTCCATTTGGAAGGACAAGCATTCAGGTGCAGCGTTTTTAACCTGATTGAACCAGCAGATCCAGAATACTGTGGCAATTGGAGTCCGCATGCATGCAACTTGCTAAAAAGCTTTGTCCTCAACAGCCAAGATGTTCTGAAATGTAAAGTTTTATCCCTGTTGAATGTGAAAAACAAAGGCCTATGCAACGTTGTTTCTCTCCACAACACCCAAACGCAGCAAAGCGTCACAAACATACTCATAGAACAGGGACATGCAAGAGTAGCAACTTCATCAACAAGGCAGAACTCTGACGTGTTCCCTGAGTCTTTCATCTACTCGTCATTTGATCTAAGTCCTGGAGATGAAGAACAGGTCTACGTCACGCACGTCAACAGCCAGTGCGAAGTCTACTGCCAGCTCAAGAGGAACACAGAAATCATTGAAGAACTCGAGACTAAAATCTCACAGGACGGTGAAAACATCCGGCAAGCTAGTTCAGGAACTGTTGTAAGGAAGTTGTGCCTCGCGAAATACTTTGACGGCAAATGGTACCGGGGCATGAGGCTACCCGTTCAGTTGTCCCTGCATGTTGGCGTGTTCTTCGTGGACTACGGAAACACAAAAATATCCGAAATAAAATCCATCATGTCCATTCCCAGGAGCTCTGAAGATCTGCTGTACACTCCGATGCAAGCTATAAGATTCAATCTCCATTCAGTGCCCGCAGGGGAGCTCTATGCAGACGCCTTGGAGTTCCTCATCAGCGCCGTCCTCAACAAGCTGCTGAAAGCCGTCGTACGAGGAAAGAGGGACGATGGGTCGTTTAATGTTGAGCTGTTTGACGGAGAGATCAACATCAATGAGAAGGTGAAGGAGCTCATTCCTACCCAGAAACCAAAGACTGCAGGCAAATGTGCCATAAGCAACACAAAAACGAGAAAGAAAAACCAGTACACAAAAACTACAAAAGGTAAATATAAAAGTCCACTGGAAGGGCAGTATGCAGCTTCATGTAAAGCTCTCAATGGAACAAAAATCAATAACACCAAAAATCCTGTGCTTAGCAGGTCTCTGAACAGGTATGCCAGAACAAAAAAAGAGAGTGAGCATAATGCAAAGAGGTCTGGTTCAATAAACCCTCAAATCAGTTCTACAAGTGGAAACCAAAATATAAAGTCAAAGGACAAACAGAAAAGAGAAAAGTCTCAGTTAGTGCGGTTCCCGGATAAAACCATAAATCCTGGCTTTAGGGCAAAATGTTTTGTGTCCCACATCGACTCCTTTAGCAGCTTCTTTCTCCAGTTGTCAGATGATGAATCCGCCATCCTGAAAATGGGCAAAGATCTCAACTCGAGTCTCTTCAAGGATTCCTTGAAGATAGTCTCGCACTGGAGCGTCAGTGATGTTGTTTTGTCTGTGTTTGAGGATGACAGTTTGTACCGTTCAGTTGTGAAGAACAAGGAAGATAGTTCCCGCTACAAAGTGGAGTTTGTGGACTATGGAAACTCAGCAGTTGTGGAAAAGGAAAAGATATACCCTCTACCAGAGGAGCTCCTGTCCCACCCAAGGTTCAGCATACCATGTTCATTGATGAACACAAGAGCATTTAGAAATGAAGCGTCTTTCATTGAAGCTGTGATGGACATGCCACTCATGGTTGAGTTTGTTCGGCAGTATGGGATTCAGTGGCAAGTCAACGTTGAGGTTCTTGATGAAGAAGCTGGAAATAACACACCTAGCAGTTCCTTTGTAGCAGAAAGTGAAGAAGAGTCTCCCTCACTTTTATCTGAATCCACTGAGATTCAGACTGAGAGTCCCTGCAAGGAGAACCTCGAAGAAGAAGGCCACCAAAGCGAAAAGTCCAGAGAAGCAGGATCCATCTTAGAAAGTAAGAGCTTGATGCCACGACTATCAGTCAAGCAGCAGGTCCGAACCACCATGCGGATGAGACGAACATGCAGCAGAAAAAAGATTCACAAGAAATCCAAAACATCGTCTGTCCTCGTCAAGAAGAGGGGTCGTCCAGATAGATTCCTCCCTCAAACCATTCAGGTCAGAAACACAGAAACTGGGACCATCCTTTCAGTTCAGAGTAACGGCAGCTTTTATGTCAGACTCACTAAAAACAACAACATGCTTACATCAATGGAAAGACATATAACAAACAACGTAACGAAGTACAAGACTGTGCCTGAGGAGGATATCAAACAAAACCTGAAATGCTTAGTCAAGGCTGAGGACAGCCAGTGGCAGAGAGCTGTTATTCAGCAGACACGTGAGAGATGGCTTGAGGTCTTTCTGGTGGATCATGGAATAACTGAAGACATTCCCATAGGGCCTGTTCTACAGCAGTATACCTACCTGAAGAGGATCCCAAACCTTGCTCTGTTGTGCAAGATGAACAGTCTTGGTTTCAGTGAGGAGAAAGCAGCTCATCAGTGCATGTATGAAACACTCAACCCATTAGTAGGCACTGAAGTCAGGCTGATATTCGTGAGTTTTTCTGAGGCTGATAAAGTTTGGCTGGTTGAAATAGTCCTGAGTGGACTGTTGCTTGTGGATCAAATCAAGGCCTTGCTGCAGCAGAATGGAGAAAAGACCACATTAGCAGATGAAACCCAAAGTGAGATTTTACCAGATGGATTCATCGCAGATGTAAACACACCTCAGCAGCTCTTCTTTCCTCCTCTTGAGACTGACAAAGCATACCGTGGCTTCGCAACTGCAGTTACCACTCCCTTTGAGTTTTGTGTTGTCCTTGACAATTTCCACCTCATCATGAAGAACGTGTTCATCATGTTGGACGACCTGCATGGAAATATGCCTCCTCTTCCTGAGGCCCACCTGTTTCCAGGCGCCTGTTGCCTGTTGAAGTCCGAATCCAAGAACAAGTGGTGCAGGGCTGAAATCGTACACGCTGACACCATGGTGGTCCTGAACCTCGTCGATTATGGACATCACGAGTGCATACCGTACGATGACTTCTCCAAGCTGAAGCAGCTTCCGGTGGAGCTAACAAACCTTCAGAAGACAACTTACCCCTGCATCCTGAGAGGGGTGAAGCCGGCTGGTGTGGACGGACAGTGGACTGATGAGGCAGCAGTCTTCTTCCAGCATTGTTTGTACCAGAAGAACCTGCAGATCTTCTTCAAAGAGTTTGGCTCCAACTCCATCTGGACAGTGGACATTCTTGCTGATGGAGTCCATGTTGCCAAGAAGCTGGTGGATGCTGGACATGCCAACTATACAGATGTCATTCTTGGACTCAGGTATGGTCTTCAAACTCTGTACTTTAACATCCAGCGTGAAGAACAAAAACTCTGATTATTCATTCTTGTGGTTAATAATGAATTATAACATGAATTAATTATAGCTTAAATGCAGTTCTAGCTTCACTAAAAAATAAAATTAGGAAAATGACTAAAGAGATTTTCTTAGAAAATTTAACCAGAATGAATGATATTTGTATTTCTCTTAACCAAAGGTTTCAGGTGTTGGGTTCCAGTAAACAACCTCAAGTTTGTGGTGCTGATGAAGAGGAGGTCTGCAATGAAGTTGAGGCCACTGATGGGGGTGATGGGAACACCTCAGTCAACACTGAGCCCAAATCAAGTCAATGTAAGAAGCAAATACATGTAAAAACATTTTATAAATGCAGCTGTTGGAAGATAATCTTTTGGAATGTAAAATACCACACTTTTTAAAAATGTGCAGGTACTTCCTGAAGTACATGAAAATGCAACTTTTGTATGGGGGGAAATTTACTGCCAAAAATCAAGAGCACATATTTTCAATTTGAGAGCAGGATTTAATTCTGCTTGTAGTCAAAACTTCTGCTTTCTTTCAAATATACTCTGTTCTCTCTCAAATCTTTGTTTCTGCGCTCTGATCTAATGCTTCTTGCATAGATAATTTCTCCTCCTGCTTGATTCATCCTCCATGCGCGCAAACTTGCTCTCTGCTCAAAACTGCGCTCTCAAGTTTCGTCCCTGCTCGCAAATTCTTTTTGCTCTCTCTCAGATTAAAATCGTATTATCTCCTAGCAACCATATCAGCCAATAGAATGACAGTGTGCAAGTGCTAGGTCACAGGCTTAGTTGGGGTGCGCTTGTTTCCTTCCACTGAGCGTACCTGTGTTGCTACTGCCCTGACATCAGGTCATACGGCGCAAAATCCGGAAGTAAGTGTTTCTATGCATCTGGTGCGCGTCGCAATTTCGTGAAGTAGGTCAATCTACTTTAATGGATAGCTAAACTCAGCAAAGTACAATGACGGTGGATAATTCAAACTATCCTGAAGTACGTGATTTTAAACATTCAGTAGTTTAATATGTACGTCTGTTTCTATCAACATAAACAACATTAAAATAAAATATGACAAACATACTTTCAGTGAAAGACATATTTAAGAATTGCTTTGTAAATTTGCTAATTCATCTAGTATGTCAAGGATAAAGTTAATGATTTACAATATCACTGTTATAACGATATTTTCAGTAAAACGGTGACAAAGTTAACCTTACATTTTAAGGGTTTGGTCCTTGTTGGGTTAAATTAAACACTTTTTTTAACTTATTGGGATAGCTATTTATGATATCTGAATCATACATTTTATAAATAAATGCTTATCCTACATTTTCCACAATTTGCAAAGTGATTCACAATAAAATAACTAATGTTATACTTTCTACAATTGTTACAGACTCTGCTGAGGCGTCAAATTCTGGAGCAGTTGCTGAACCAAATGCAATATGTTCTCAGTCATCAATTGTAGTCAGTAGAAGGAAACAAGCGCACCCCAACTAAGCCTGTGACCTAGCACTTGCACACTGTCATATTGTTGTGTGATATTGTTGCTAGGAGATAATACGATTTTAATCTGAGAGAGAGCATAAAGAATTTGCGAGCAGGGAAGAAACTTGAGAGCGCAGTTTTGATCCGAGCAGAGAGCAAGTTTGCGCGCATGGAGGATGAAGCAAGCAGGAGGAGAAATTATCTATGCAAGAAGCATTAGATCAGAGCGCAGAAACAAAGATTTGAGAGAGAACAGAGTATATTTGAAAGAAAGCAGAAGTTTTGAGTGCAAGCAGAATGAAATCCTGCTCTCAAATTGAAAATATGCGCTCTTGATTTTTGGCAGTAAATTTCCCCCATACTATTGCACTATTACATAAGACAAAACCTCAAGTTTGTCATTCACTTGAACAAAGCTTTTATTACACAGATGCATCTTATGAATTATTTATGGAAAGGTGGGTTGCTTTTATCTTCTAACTCATTACATTGCAGTGTAATTATATTTGGCCCACAAGATGGCCTGCTAGAGCTGATCCGGCCTTACTGTGCATGCTTCACTAATACTATAGATCCCTGGATGCTCTACTTTGTGTTTTTACATCAGTCAGGACCCACAAGCCAACCTGTCTCTAGTGACATTTAATAGCGACTGTAGTTAGGAAACCCCAGTTATCTGGACTGGTGCACAGGAATGTAGAAAACTGGGCATTTATGAATGTTTTCTTCATGCAGTGTCCCTTGCTACTCAAAGGCCACTGAAATGTTTCCCAGAAGGCTTCAAACAGAGAAATATCCATAAAAGTTTTTACATTTTTATTCTTTTTTGTTTGACATTTGACTCCACATGTGCTCATAGTATTAAGCTTTGCTTGATTTCGTGTAAAAAGAAGGGAATTTTTTCTTAATTATAGACATTTTGTTATAAGTATTAAGGCTGGTCTGCAAATTTGTGCACTGTGTTTGAGTTTGACACCCCTGGTCTAAGAGTTGATCGTTCCCCACCTTCTTTCCTCCCTCACAAAAAAGTGAGCATCAGAATGGGGAGGAAAGGGGATTTAGGGGGCTTTGAACGTGGTTGTTGGTGTTAGGCTGGACTAAGCATATCAGAACTTGCTGATCCACTGAGTTTCTCTCACACAAAAATCTCTTATATTAACAGAGGAAGTAAACAATATTTTCTATACTCATTATTTGATAATGTAGAGACATCCGGGTGAAATGTAGAACTGTGCCGGCTTGAGAAGTTTGGATAAAATAATGAGTGGTCTAGAGAACAGAAGGGTGCACCCTCAGAAAGCAGATAAATAGTTTTTGACTGATCAGAGAAGTATTGCACAGCTTAAATTGATTCTCACCCTGGAATCCTTTCCTTCAGAAGCCATTAGCTGTGCTATAAGGGGGCTTAAAGTGACCTTTTTTCTTGTTCCCCCCCCCCCCCCCCCCCCCCCCCCCCAACAGGTTTTCTGATGTGAGGAAAACTCGCATCTTGCTGCAGTGATTCTTTTTTAAACCAGCCTTACAGCAGAAGTTAAAGTTACAACCTTTTTATTTAAGCTTGATTGTATTAATTTGTGGCTGATGTTTTGCTGGATTTTGATTTCCTCACTCAACACTTTGTATTCCTTAAGCTTAGCTGAGGTTTGCTTGCTCTGCAGACTTACATTAGATGTTAGGAGCTCCTCAAATGTGATCATATGTTTTTTTAGGAGGACAAACTTGTTTCGTATATCTATTTTGTGTAGGATCTCTTTTCCATAGAGCGTTTTTATAGTAACCAAGATGGCTTTCTATTCAAATAATGCAGTAAGTGAATGTTTTTGAAAATGTATTTGTTTTCTGGTTGCTTGCCTCTAATAACCTGTTAAAATTTTTGTACCACTCGGTGGTGCTAGAGAGCCCATATTGTAAATGCGCTTTAGAACTGTTCAGATTTTCACTTTTCATAGATATAAAAAAATGTTAATCTGATTATATGTTAAAATAAACTCATGTATCTGTACAGAGGATCATTTCTGCTCATGTGGTTTTAAACTTCCTGGTTAAAGTAGACAGAATGTGCAGACAGATGACAGACTGTTGGTATTTACTTAATATAAGTAGGATCATTACAGGGTAAAAAATTATAAAGGCATCGAACATATGGGATTCGAACCCAGGCCTCCAGGGGAGACCGCGACCTGAGCTGCTGGTAAACATTAAACAATGTTGAACATTATAGCCAATCACGTTTCAGTAATGTTGAAAGGCCAACGTCGTTTCGAACAAACCCAAGAGTATTAATGACCTGTTGCCCTTTGCCCAGGAAGAATTAACAAAGATTATTCAAGAACTCTACCAACTTCTAAAGACGCTTTTCATTAAGGGGGCTGAGTCATTTTGAATTTAATTTAGAAATAGTAAGGAAACGTGTTTAATTTGAAGAATCCATGTATTAGCTAACAGAACAATGTTCATGTGTTCCGAAGGAATAAAATTATATTTGAAGCACATAACTGAACAGCCGGAGCAAAAGAAATCTGTATGTGAAAACGAAAGTGCTGTCAGAAGTGGGATTCGAACCCACGCCTCCAGAGGAGACTGCGACCTGAACGCAGCGCCTTAGACCGCTCGGCCATCCTGACAGATGACACCATTGGCGGGAGATGTGAATAATATCCCAGACACAGTGACGCCCGTTTTTTAATAGTTTTTCTAATATGATTTCTGCTTTACTTTGGTTATATTTTGAACTCCCGCCTTTAAAGTCTTAAAAACTATAAACGGAGGTAATGTTAATGACTCAAAGTAGCATAATAGTATATATAAAAATCGTCTTCGGAAAGTTAAATTCCGCAATATGACGTAGCTTTTAGAACAAAATTTCAAGAACACTTTTTTTCCCGCGAGAGTTTCGGACGTTTCCCGTTACAGCGGACATCCGGGTCTTAAGAGCTGTAGACGGAATTATGAACATAGGCAATCCTTAAAGATTTCTTTTGGGGCACAAATCATTTTTTTAAATTAAAGTTTATTATGACAGATGGAAATAAAGTGCTTTCTAGAATGTGACCAAAGGTCAAAAGAAAAAAAAAAAAAACGTCACATGAGATGTTTCATTCAAAAAATTACAATTTTGAATTTTATTTCAAGAACCTGCCAACATTAGACAAGTTTATTTAGAGGTTTGTCTTTAACTATTTCAATAAATCAAACTCAAGTACAAGTCACTATTACTTTTCATTTCATTTGACTTAAAACTAACAAGACTGATAATAACAGAAACGTTAACATTTGTGTATTTTTAAAACCCAAAATGTTTTTGATAAATCTTTTAAAATCAAGAAGCATTTAGCAAGTGAAAATTTTCTTGGTGTATCAAGTTTTAAAATGAGTGTAATTTAAACAAAATAACCAATTTAAAATTGATCATACTTAAAATTCATTCAGGAGTTTAACAGCATAAAAAAGGATGTACTCGCAGAGATGCTTTTCGATTAAATTGTCCATTTAATTTGGTCATTTGCCAAAAAATTAGATGGACACAAGTAGCAGAAATGTTTAAAATAGTAAATATTTAAGTCTTTCTGAAAAGAAAGCAAAGTTTATCATAAATAAATTGGATAGAAAAAAAATGCATTTAAAAATGTGTGCAAATGCGAAACTAAACTAATAGTTTTACCAACTTAAACTTTGGCTCTCGCCTAATATGAACAAGCTACTAACATCAGAAAAATGTATTTTTGACATCAGCTATTTAATCTATTATTTAAAACACTATTGACAGTCGTGGTTTATGTATTTGTGAGTATATAGTGTTTTTTTATTTTTATTTTATTTTCTAAAATATCAATTTCTTATGTCCCATAAATTGATTGAATATTTTGTTTTTCTAGCAGCAAGAAAATAAAACCACACCACAAAGTGACTGAACAGCATTTATAACACCTACCTTCTTTACCTAAAACGATGAAAAAGGAAACACAACCAGGCCCCCATTGTTGAAAAATCTGTATTTATTAATGATTTACAAAAGGCTAAACATGAAACCATTTAAATGATTCAGTTCATTTTGAAACCCAGAGGGAGAAGTCGAGGAAGAATTGCTTGTGGTGATTCTACAGGCCGGTTACGAACAGCATCTTATCTGGTCACGTAGAATCAGTTTCATCTCCAGCCGATCCGTTTACACTCAGGATGGACTCACTCGGAGTTTAAAGCTCAGCTGAGGTGCGCCGAGACTCTGGGAAACTGTTTACAATGTGAAACCATCATTCTTCTCTGAAGCTCTCTGTGAAAGGAGATTACCACAGTCAAGAGGTCCCAAATATAATCCACTTCTCCAAAATAAAAGGTCTGCAGATACAGAGTAAATATTAAAATATGTGCATGTATGTTTTTCTTTTTCCAACAAGGTTTGAAATAAATACCTGTAAAGCAAACAAGCATTTGAAGAGAAGCTCCTCCTAGTTTATTAATATTCTAAAAACCAACATGAATCACATTTGGAGTGAAAGTTTGTTTTTCTGTCTTGAATTTAGGGAACAATCAGTCAAATTAATTTCACACAACTCTGCAAAAAACTATCTTTAAAAGAACCTAAAACTTAACATTCAGGGGTGGAGGTTTGTTTGTTGGGTTTTCTGCCA
The DNA here is from genome assembly GCA_036173005.1 of Crenichthys baileyi. Taxonomy (NCBI): domain Eukaryota; kingdom Metazoa; phylum Chordata; class Actinopteri; order Cyprinodontiformes; family Goodeidae; genus Crenichthys; species Crenichthys baileyi. The sequence continues at coordinate 225,387 of JAHHUM010000077.1, read as the reverse complement.
TGAAAATAAATGTTAATCACGGAAGCTTTCCGGTTTTCTTTAGTTTCCTGGAAGGTTTCTACAGTAGTAAAAAGAGACAGTTGTGGACCGGCTTATTTACAGTAAAGTTGTGCACTTACAGAGGCCTTCCTCAGGCGTTACCAAGCTCCTCTGGATCATCTTTCAGCTTTTCAAAGACGTCACAAAAATAAAAGAAATCCCGCTCTTTGTCGCTACGGAATGAACAGTGTTTCCTCTCATCAAGAATTTAATCTTTAAAATAAAAAAAATGATAAAATTAACAATAAAATATGTTTTTTTTCTGCTGGCCAGGAGGAACTGAAAGCATGAAAACATGATGCAGAAAAAAAGCATAAAATATCATAAAACTGTTCATATTTCAGTAAGCTATTAAAAAAATTGAAACGAGAATAAATCTTTTCAAATCCTTCGCCCAAGAACCATTTTACAAACAAAAATATATCCCCCCTTTGTTGTGTTTCTCTAATTAGATATAATTAAAACTTTTTTACAGTGCTTCATTATATAACTGACAGACTTCGACTGAAACTAGAACCGTCTGTCACGTTCCAACGATACCGCTACGTCATAAGAACAAAAGGTGAAGGTCCAGTCCTCTGATGTCTCAAAACAATGAAAAAAGCAACAGAACCGGGAGGAGGCAGTCAGTGTTAATCAGGTGAGCGTCGGCTCGCTCTGTCTGGACGTTTACGAGGACCACCTTAATGTGGATTTAAGGTGGCGCTGGGAGGCAGAGGGCTTGGGTGGGGCCTACTGCTTGGTGTTGAGCTCGTTCTCCAGCTCCATGAGTTTGCGAGAAGCCTTGACCTTGTTGGAAACCTCCTTCCCTTGGGAGAAGAGGCGCTGGCGCTCCTTGAAGGTCAGACTCTCCGGAGCGTCGCTGGGGATCGAGTTCTCCTGTTCCTGACTGAACACAGAAACACTAGCATTACACCCAGACACTCTGAGGTCCCTGCAACAACTCAGAACAAAAAAGCTACAGAAAAAAGGTTGGGGGAAGCTGCTGCAGGGTCTCTGTGGTGCCACCAGGGGGCGATCAATATGAACCAAATTTTAAAAAGGAGGGTGTTGGGTCATTTCTCCCCTTCGCTTCAGACTTCTTCAGAAGAGAAATGGAGCAGTCTGCCAAGCATGCAGCATTAATGTAATTTAAGTTTTTTGCTATAATTTAAGCATATATAGAAGTAGCTGTAACTTGAAAATTTCCCCAAGGGGAAAATTTGACTTTTTTTAATAAGTGAAAAACTTTTGAAAGAAAGGAAGAATTTAATAATTAATAATTTTGCCCCCTTGCAGATTTCTTCTGTTTTTGCTAACTTGTCAAACTGGAATGTTTCAGAATAAACACATGATATACAATAATCTGAGCAAATACCAAATGCAGTTTGATGCGCATTGACAAAATGCAAATGATTTCCTTTATTATGAGGAAAAAAGCTGTGAAAATGTAATAAGCTCCTTAACCTAATAACTGGAAGTGCCATCCCTGGTGGAAACGACAGCCATGAGGTGGCAATGAGTCTCATCCATCTGTGTTTTTGAACCCTGGTCCTCAGGGAACTGCCCTGCATGTTTTAGATGTTTCCCTGCTTTAGCACACCTGATTTCAATTGATGGCTAATTATCTGAATCAGGTGTGTTAAAGCAGGGAAACATCTAAAACATGCAGGACAGGGGCCTTCAGGATCAGGGTCGAAAAACACTTTCTCACAACATTGTGGAGCAGAGGTTCTGAAATCCAGTGCTCCAGAGTTACTATCCTACAACGTTTAGATGCATCCCTGCATCAACACACCTAATGACTGAATTCCTCAGCATTCAGCTCTGCAGAAGCTTGTTAGGAAACCATTCATCAGATTCAGGCGTGTAGGACAGTAGCTACCCTGCTGTGGAGGAACTTTAGCCCACTTTACTTTTAGAACGGGTTTATATCTGACACATTGGAGGGGTTTCAAGGATGAAGCCACAGCATCTCAATTGGATTCAAGTCCAAACTTTGACTAGGCCACTCCAACCCCCTCTTTTTTGGATCATTGTTCTACTGCATGACCAAATGGCCAATCTGATAGCCAGACATGGTCCTGCAGGATTTTCTGGTACAGAGTAGAATACCTGGAGCTGTCAAATACAGCAACTTGTCCAGGTCCTGAAGAAGCTCCAGACAGTCTTTTGTAAAAAGTGTATGCTAGCTCAACCCTTAACTGACTACCCAGGCAAGGACAACACTAATCAGAGAAGCAGTTAAGAAGTCCCAGGAGGAGCTGCAGAGATCTACAGCTCAGGTGGAAGAATCTGGACGGGGACAGAGGTTCACCTTCCAGCAGGACAATGATCTAAACAAACAACCAGAGCTACACAGAATGGTTTAGATCAAGGCAAACCCATGTGCCAGAATGGCAGCTGGTTTTACCTTCTTCATGTATCATTTTATTTACCCAGGCACAAAAAAAAAACATAGTCTTAAATTAAAAACAAATTGACCCAAAGTAAATAAAATAATGACCTCAACCACTAGAGGGCAGCACATAAATGTGATGTTTTTAGTTAATGTCGAGATAAAATCAAGATACAATGTTGACATGCCTCATAGCATTTAACTCTTGAACAATCTGAATAGTCAGGCACCTTAACTGTAAAATAAATGAATTGCTCTTAAAAAATCTCAGTTTTGCTTACCTTTCGCAGTAAGATCTGATCCTAACATTACTATTTTTTCCATTCAAGACCATGCTCACCTCTTTGTCCATTTGTCCCTCAGGTCCTTGTAGACCTCTCCTGATCCTACAACTCCTGTCGAGTTTCCAGTGTGCGAGTTAAACCCTGTTCAGGTTCAGGAGCCACACAGCAGACAAACAAAGCAGCAAAACTTGAGTCAGTATTGATCGTTTGCAGACTGACAGACTTAAGGCATCTGAGGTGGAGGCTGCTGGGTGATGGCTTAGAGTCTCTGATCATCCCCCCCAAACAGTCTCCTCTTTAATTGAATCTCCTCATTTCATTTTACGGAGCAGAGACTCTGAGCTAAGACCCAGCAGCTTCTCCAGACAACATCCCATCCTTTCCCCACAGACCAGTCTGAGCAGAAGAAGAGCAGCATTGAGGAAGAAACATTCAGATCTCTCCAAGCTACAGCAGGTAGAGAAGCTGTTAAAAGAGCCATTCCAAGCAGGAAAACGGTCTGTGGAAGTGTAGGGAGGGATTTAAGGTCGAGGTCACCAGTGTCTCCAAAAACCAGAGTTCACTCTGCTACTGAGGTGCTGAAGACCCAAATCCTGGGTGAATCCGGGCTTTTAATTAAGCCACTGTAAGACTCAGAGAGGGTGACCCAGACCTTGAACCAGTTAGAAGATGTTAGCTCAGCTCATGTGTCCCTGTGTCTTTTCCAAACACCCTGGACTCTAAACCAGAGGTAGCATCAGCACAGCCGTGAGGTGCTGCAGGGTTTAGATCCACGAGGGTTTCACTTTGAAACAAAAACTGCAGCTGAGGAACTACTCCTCCCAGAAGGCTCAGGGAGCTTCTTAACAGACACCAAAACCAACTGTTTCACAGCATCCAACTCGTTTTAAAGGCACCATTTAGTCTAAAACCACAAACTGACAGGTTCTTTAGGTATATTATTAAAGAAAACTTCCTCAAAATGAGAATAAGTCCCATCCTTATTGTTAGCTAGTCCAAATACGTTTTAGATGTCTTTTTGGGAGGATTTGAGCTGGATGTTAGTTTTCCAGGACCGGACTTGGGTACTCCTGACTTAGAGAAACCCTACTAGAATCTAACTACTAAATAAATGTACCTTGTGGAACCTTCTTTAATGTATGCTGAGCACAGCGTTGACTTTCGCATCTCAGTTATGAACACATCAACTGTGTGAAAACCTTACTGGAGGCTGCTGGGCGATCAATTTTTAACGTTTAAGTACTGACACATCCATTGTCCACCAGCAGCAGCACCTAAACTGCCTTTATTGTCATATCAGGAAAGTAGAGCATTGTTTCTCTGGAGAAATGCACCGACATGCGGTTCTGCTGGATCTCACACAGATTCTGGGTGGTTTTTGTTAGGATTCTGCACAGTGTGCCTTTACAAACTACACTGAAAGAACATCCTTACTTCCTGTTCTGGATATCCATCCAGTTTTGCAACAAAAGGTCAGTTCAGCAAGTATTATGAGAGTGAAAACCACATTGTTGGTTTTGGTCTTTTTATGACAACTGGAAAAACACTGAAATATGCCAACCATTTCCTTTTTAGAAAAGACAAATGTTGGGATTTTCCAGCTGAAACAACATTTCGTTTCACTGCTTCAACGTGAGAGCAGGAAGCTTCCAGAGAAATAACGGATGAATCTTAATGGTTCCATGATTCTTACTCATTAGGACACATGCAGCTCACTCCACAATTAGTGGTCCCCCTGGTAAAAATGTGTAAAACCCGTCAAAAATAAACATCTGTAATTGCAGTGGCAAGGTTTAATAAAAATGTTGGTTTTGAGCAAACTCCACAGGTTTACGTTTATGACGGTAGGACAGAAAAGGCTTTTCCAATGTACCTGCTGTTGACCTGAAGAGGCAATTTTTTGGAGATTTCTTTCTCATTATCATTCTTGTCAGAATAAACTTGCCTCTTCGTCCAGCCTTGTTTGTAACAGTTTTAGTAGTTTTAATCGTTTTAATTATTGATCCGACTGTAGATAGAGGAATGTTCAGTCGTGTTGCAATCTTTTATTTTCTCAAAGAGAAAAAAATCTCAAGTCAAATCATGTTTATCAGGAAACCAGAAGTGAAGGTTTATTTAAAGATCGTAGAAATTCTAATAATATTAATAAGTATAACTTACAATGCATCAATTATATTTATTTTATAGAGGATAATAGGAATTATTATTCTAATAATTTTCCTAACATGGATTTTTGTTTAAATTAAATAAATGTACTCAAACTAAAAGTTGAATTTTTCTAAATTTTTCTGTATCAGGTAATGCAACTGCAATAAGACATGTATGCAGGCTTTTTACACATCTTTACCAGGGCGGCAAATAAATGTAGAGGGCGGTGTCTTTCTGACTTTAACCCTACATGTGGGTTTTGTGCTCCTAATGAAATGAAAATAGGGATCAGTAGGAACATTTTTCATACAGACACAGTGACAAATGGTGAACCCAAACACATTCATCCAGCTGGCAGCTCATGAGCTCCTAAGAACAAAGTCACCACAGAGAGAAAACCCTCATAGGCGGCTGGTTACATTCCTCTACTGAACCAAAACAGATGAAAATTGCTCTGTGGAATCTGACCCGTGGTCCTTTTTCCAGTTATAATTCTCAGATTCGACAAGAAGGCTCATTTTATTAAAGTCAGAGTCGAGCTGCCAGCTCAGTAAAACGAAAACATTTTGGCATTCAGTCTGTCAGGGAAAACTGGAGGCTCAGGTGCTGTTAAATCACCTGAACCTGCAGCAAAGCCCTGTGGGAGTTGTAGTGAGGTTTAGCAAAGCTGCAGCGTTAGGCAGCAGAGACAAAGCGACAGGTGAAAGGAAGGACAGCCACATCAGAGGTGAAACAGACAAGTAGTTTGGGGGAGCAAATTAACAGACCAAAAGCTGGAAAAAAAGAAGCAAAAACATGAAGACAGCAGCCTAGTGAAAGCGTCGCACAGGCAGTAAAAAGCAATAGACATCAAGCCAGTTACTGACGTGAGCTGCTTTAAGCCAGCGTGCAGCATCGTGCTTTGATTTGTGTGTGGTGTGACATGAATCATGCAGATTTGATTCCTGGGGTGGGGTTTTTGGGTGGGGTTGGTGGAGGGTGCTGAGGTAGGTGGGGGGACATTAGTGGGGTGATGTGTTTAATGAGTGAGAGTGCAACATGAGGTGTCTCTGAGATCTCGGGTGTGTGATGGGATGGAGGTGGATTGTGTTGGAGGTGCAGGCAGATACCGAATTAGGAGCTCAGGTTTGGATTCAGTTTGAAGTGAGCTGCAGGTAATTCTGCATTTTGTCTGAGGGTGTTTAAAACAGCATAAGTTGAACGGTTAAACAAAAGACCTTCTATTGTATTTCCTTCAGCTCAACACTATTTGAAAGTAAAGTGTTGCAAATTAAAATTTTTAAAAGCTGCGACGTAGTTATGTAGCACTAAAACCACAGTTCAAAAAAAGTGCATGAAGTACAGGGGTTGGACAATGAAACTGAAACACCTGGTTTTAGACCACAATTATTTATTAGTATGGTGTAGGGCCTCCTTTTGCGGCCAATACAGCGTCAATTCTTCTTGGGAATGACATATACAAGTCCTGCACAGTGGTCAGAGGGATTTTAAGCCATTCTTCTTGCAGGATAGTGGCCAGGTCACTACGTGATACTGGTGGAGGAAAACGTTTCCTGACTCGCTCCTCCAAAACACCCCAAAGTGGCTCAATAATATTTAGATCTGGTGACTGTGCAGGCCATGGGAGATGTTCAACTTCACTTTCATGTTCATCAAACCAATATTTCACCACTCTTGCTGTGTGTATTGGTGCACTCTGGGCATGCAACAGTCTGGGTGGTACGCTTCTTTGGGGCTTCTCCACACTGTAACTCTCCCAGATGTGGGGAAAACAGTAAAGGTGGACTCATCAGAGAACAATACATGTTTCACATTGTCCACAGCCCAAGATTTGCGCTCCTTGCACCATTGAAACCGACGTTTGTCATTGGCATGAGTGACCAAAGGTTTGGCTATAGCAGCCCGGCCGTGTATATTGACCCTGTGGAGCTCCCGACGGACAGTTCTGGTGGAAACAGGAGAGTTGAGGTGCACATTTAATTCTGCTGTGATTTGGGCAGCCGTGGTTTTATGTTTTTTGGATACAATCCGGGTTAGCACCCGAACATCCCTTTCAGACAGCTTCCTCTTGCGTCCACAGTTAATCCTGTTGGATGTGGTTCGTCCTTCTTGGTGGTATGCTGACATTACCCTGGATACCGTGGCTCTTGATACATCACAAAGACTTGCTGTCTTGGTCACAGATGCGCCAGCAAGACGTGCACCAACAATTTCTCCTCTTTTGAACTCTGGTATGTCACCCATAATGTTGTGTGCATTTCCATATTTTGAGCAAAACTGTGCTCTTACCCTGCTAATTGAACCTTCACACTCTGCTCTTACTGGTGCAATGTGCAATCAATGAAGACTGGCTACCAGGCTGGTCCAATTTAGCCATGAAACCTCCCACACTAAAATGACAGGTGTTTCAGTTTCATTGTCCAACCCCTGTAGTTTGTCTATTTTTTACATAGTAAAGTGGAGGATACTAGTATATACCACCTACCCTGTTAAATCTAGAATATAATTTAAAAATGTCCTTGTTAATTACAAATATTTGAGATCTGATTGTTTCATACGTTCCTAACAGAGCACTTCGCTCCTAGACTGCAGATTTACTGGTGGTTCCTAGAAGTTTTAAAAATAGAAAGGGGGTTCTCAGGCTCCTCTCCTGTGGAACCAGCTCCCAGTTTTAGTCTATGAGGCAGACAGCCTGTCTACTTTTAATGCTAGGCTTAAAACTTTCCCTTTAGATAAAGCTTATAGTTAGAATGGCTTAGGTTATCCTGAGCTATCTCTGTAGTTATGCTGCTAAAGTCTTAGGCTGCTGGATGATATAACCCCTTTTCCTCACTCTGCTACTTTTTCCTGCTACTCCATTTATGCATTATGGGAAATTATTGCTGCCAATCATTTTTTCCCCCTAGTTTTTATTTCTGTCTACATAACCTACACCTGGCAAAGTAACTCCTATTGTTAGCATGTTTGCCTAATTATATCCTATAAGCTACTTTGGCATAGTACACACAAATTAATTTTGGCCAACAAGCTAGTGTTAACACTTTAGCTGTTGTTAACATTTTAGCAAATGATAGCATTTTACTTAACAGCATATATGCTAGTTTTCGCATAAAAGTGTTAGCTGCTGTTAGCTAAAAAGCTAATGTTAGCATTTTAGGAAAGGAAACTTACATGCTGATATTTAATGGAAGATGGTGTTAACTAAACCCTAATATTAGCATATTAGCTAATGGCAGCATATACACTGCTGTTACCAGTAGCCAGCATGCTAATAGTAGGATAATGAGTACCCTTAGCATTATAGTTAATGTAACCTTTAAAGCTCGTTAGTATTCATAGTGCTAGTTGTTGTTTTTAGAACCAATTTAGCTAATGCTAGCAGATAAGCAAATGCCAACATATTATCTCACTTTAGCTTCGTAGCTCATGTTCCCTACTAATAGTTTGTTTGCCAATAGCAGCATATTAATGAAAAATATCTAACTACAGCATAGTATATGGTGTTTACTATTGATAGCATTATGCTAATGTTGGCCTCTTTGGTGATGTTAGCACCCTCCAAATAAAACTCTTGCTTTTTCATGGATTATCGTTTACGAACATAGGTTTCAAACTGCTAATGGGCCTTAAAGCGAAAGCTGATGCATATTGGATCTTACTTCTCAACAAAAGTTTGGTGATGGTGCTGGGGTGTATGCACCAAGTGGAAGGCACCTTCACAATTCCTTCTGGAACTGCCATTTTCTCCTGCCACTCTACATGTATGCATGACTGTTGCTATTAACTTCATTTTGACTTCCATTTTCCTGGTACAGAGCTTCTTTGTTTTTCAAACAACCTAGCCCAAATTAGTCAGGGAAGATGGCTACTCAAAATGAAATTCACACTATGTAAATTAAACTGAATTTCAGGAGGCTCATCTTGGCTAATTAAGCTCACAGACGTGTCCTTAAACTTGTTTCAGTAAACCCCAATTCTTTAGGCTGAATAAACATCTTACTGTTGCTGCAAACAACAGTAAGACAGGAAAATTTGATTTCTTTCATAAAGAACAGTCTGGTGTTTACAACAATTAAAATGGATACTAAAGAACCTGCTGCAAATTAAATTTAACCTGACATCAGCTGAACTGTGTTTGATATTTCAGCCAACACTGAGGCTTTATAAACAAAAACATGCATATCTGAAAATAACATGAATAAAACAAAACAGTGATTCTGTTTAAAATTTCAAAATATTTAGAAGGTCTCTTTAAATTTCATTCTGAAACTGTTTGTTTAGGGTCATGTTTCAATCACGGGCCCTAAGATAGCAAAGACAACCAGATACCTGCTTTTGCACCATGTAAACAACCTCAGACAAAGGCAGGTTTTCACCGCTGCTGTAAGCACTATTGCATGTTTATGATTTTTTTTTTTTACTGAGTCAGAGATGAATGTAAAAAGCCAAATCTCCTTCCCTTTAAAGCAAACACCGCTAAGCAGAGCCAAGGAGCAGGAACTGGAGGTAACTCCTCCATCCCTGTTCCCAAGAAGCAACCAACCAGACAGAAAGGAGGCGGCGGGTGACAACACCAACAGTACTATGATTGGCTCTGATGGGCCTCAATCGTCTGTAACAAACGAGGTGGCGTGATTATCGATTGCTTTTTTTCTGTTCAACAAGGGGGTGATTGGAGGAAGATGAGGAGTAAAAAAATTACCGGGGAGGAAAGGTGGTGTTCAAACACAAAACAAACACAATCTGTTTGGCTTAAGAGAGACGGAGGGATTCCCACCAACAACAAAAGACAAAAAAAAAAAAAACTTAAAAGCAGGGATGAAAGATCGGACTGAAAAAAATTTAGACAAACACGTAAAAGAGGAAAAACTAAGAGCTGTAAACCATGAAGGGTAGGAAATGACAGATGAGTGGATGAGAGGGAGATCTGGGAGTTTTAGAGGGCGCCTTGAGGAGCCTGATTCCTCATTCCTCTCTCCGGCTCTACCTTTATAGCCTCCTGGTGGGGGGACGGAGCTGGGTTTGGCAGGAAGGGGGGGCCTGTACTGTTGGAGTTGTTGACTGGCGGCTGGAAGGAGCCAGATAGGAAGATGCCATCAGATAGAGGGCGGGGCTTGCGTGCAGTGGGCGGCGGCTGAGGCCGGCTCTGACTAGGCATGGCGGAGGCCGGGAGGTCGCCGTACGACTTCCTGGTCGCCGACAGCTTTGCCTGACCTGACTGGCCGCCGCTCCCTGCCGAAATGGCTTCCTTGCCTTCCTCCTCGTCTTCCTCATCGCCCGCATAGGAGACGAATTTGGCTGTGTAGAGAGTGTCGGGCGAGATGACCTGTGTTTTGAGGTAGGAGGTGTTTCTCTGAGGTGGGGGGGGGGGTGTTAGTAGGGTTGTGGGGGGCGGGGGGTTGATAATCCTGAGGCAGCGGGGGCCGATACAGACCGGCCGGCTCGTCAGGCGTCAGCAGCTTTCTTTCAGCCTCCTCGTGCTGCCGCCGCCGCTCAGCCTCCAGGCGGTTGTAGTACTCCTCCTCCTGTCTCCTCTGGGGGATGGACAACCTGTTAGTACGCTCAACTCAACTGCCTGTCACCAACTCTGGATTCTAACAGGTCTAATCAGCTAGAAACACATCTGGTAAACTGTTTAACAAGCTGCTACAAACAGAACCACCCACCCGTCTGTTACTCACTTAGATAAACTAAATCTACCCTGAGTCACGTCTGCCAGCGTAGCAGAACTGACAGTCTAATATCGAGGCCTCAATTAGGAAATGTTTTGAAATAGCTAAAGTAAATGTCTTTTTCTAAAAGTTTTTTTTGTCTGTGCAGTTCTGGCTTGGTCTTTTTATAGTTACGGGGCTTTATTGTATGTTTGGGCATCCGGCCCAGATCAAAATGTTTACAAAATGTTGTTTCCAAGAAACCAAACCTTCTCCTTATCCTTTAAAATGGCCTTCATCAGTAGTTTTCTGAAAGTCTGCCAGTTGTTCTTGAGACTGTTTTATGACCAGGTTGAACTGTTGTTTCAAGATGTTTATGCTAATACTAAGCCTAGTTCTCCTAAGGTTTCTTCCTGTTAAAAAGGAGTTGTTGCTCTTTATGGTCACCACATGCTTGCTCAGATGGAGGCACCGCAGCCACAGAAACAACAACAGAAAGTTTTTCACATTGGAATAAACTGCACTGATTTAAATTAAATTTGGTCTGAATTAGATTCTTGGTCCTGGCCTTAAGATGGCATTTTTTGTTAGTTAGCTCTATAAAAATGGCTCTATAAAACTGAAATGAATCAATACAAATAATTATAGGTTCAACTCTTAAAAGTAAAGCCTTAATTTCCATATATGAAGTATTTTTCGTCAATCAATCTAGAAGTTTGAGCATTAACGTGAAAAAAACATTTAAAACAATAAGGAACAGTCTAAAGTAATCTTTGATAAACTATTTATTGTATTTAACGTTATAAGCATATAACTTAGACATATACATTTTTATATATGAATATATTTGGAAGCTTCAAATATGTATTTACATATTGAAATACTTTTTTAGGGGATTAGATGTGGTAATACAACTTAGAACAAATTTAATTAAACCAGTTTTAAAAGATCAATGTTTTTTTTAATCTAAGGACTAAAATAATCTCAGACAAAATGCAAATAGAAATACATAGAAATGTTTTTTTTTTACTTACTTTCCTGAAAGAATAAAGTGGTTTAACAACTTTTATATAAATTTAAATAACCCAATTTTAAGTTTTGTTTTTCGTTTGTGTTGTTTTGTTTGTTATCATAATGGGCTAAAAAAAAACTCCCAAAGAATTCAAATGAATTTACAAAAAATATGTTTTTAGTACTCATACCAAAAGATTTGAAACGCTCAATGAATACGATTTGTTAAAGAAAACTGGATATAATTTAGAAATATTTTATTTAAAAATATATATGTTTTCTTAATTTATTGATAAAACCGTATCTTTATTTTCAGCTGTTTAAAGGAAATAATTTGGAGGAAAAACTGTCATTTGAAGCCCCTGAGCTGGACCTATAGTCTGTGTGCACTTTCTGATGGTCCTGAACATCAAATACATCTGAACTATCACTAGTAAAGTCCACTAAGGGAATATTTGCAAATATCCTGAAACTTGTTGAAAAATGTTAAGATGAACTGTTTCAACTGCTGCGGGAAAGCTTCAAAAACCCAGACCCAGCTTCTACCAGGCCCTCCAGCTTATCCCCCCTACGCTTCCATCATCGCATTGTGCCTGCATGTGCGAGACGTCTATATGTTCTGGATCTCTGTGTGGCCTGAGTTTACATTCTGTGGTTTTGGGGGTACGTCTTTCAGTTTCCAGCCCACCCTGTCTCCTTGTATCTAGACATCAGGGAGAAAGTCCTGTGATGAAGCTATGCTGGTGGGGAAGAGATTTGGATTTCAGGGTCTGGAACTCGAACAGCTGCTCCGGGTCACATGTGGTCAACAGTGGAGCTTCTGATTTGAGATTATCTCCACATTTTCCTTCCATCTCATGTGGTGAGGGTCGAGTCCAAGCTGCTTGGACATTTCAATCAGCCCGGTGGGGATCTGAAGAAACTGGGTGGGATTAGTGGGTGTGTGGGCTCTGAATGAGAGACTGGCTGGGTCTATGAATATGTATGGTATGGATGAGGGAGACAGAGAGGCTGTTAGCATCTCTGAATGTGTGTGGAGTGAATGTAAAGCATATGGTTTGGGGAAAAATGTTTGGTTGGAGGGTGGGCAGCATTCCCTAAACACAGTTTTGGATGTTGGATGGAATGAGATTTAAAAAAAAAACGATACTAAAACAAAACCTCAAAATAAAAACAGCTCTCCCTTGAAGAAAAATGAAATAACTGTACCTTCCTGACAACAACATGATGGGAAAACTCATGCTTTCTGGTGGGTGGGAGCACAGAACAAGTCACAGAGGGTGGGGGGTGCTCAGGGTGACAACATGCAACCAGATAACTTTACAGTAAGAAAAAACATTAAAATACAATCAGAACAACAGTTTTTCCTGAAAAACCCACCAAAAATTCAAACCAGATTAATTTTCTAACAGAAAAATTCCTTTCAGACGGTGGGTGATGCTTTTAAATAACCAGCGGTCTGCAGCTCAAAGAACAATGCACCAGCGTGATCAGATCACGATGAAGCAACACAAACAAGGACTCAAATGTGGATGGCAGTATGAGGAACCAAACCACTGGTTATTCAAAAACATCTTATTCATTTAAAAGGAAACCATCATGGTTGATCATATGAGCTGAAAACCTGTAGCTAATCTACATTTTAACATTTCATATTTACTCTCTGAAAGCTACTCAGACCATTTTATTTGCTGCACACTTCATGTAAGAGAGATTTTAATTTATATTAAAAATACATTTTTACTTATATTAAAATTCTGAACATATAAAGACAAGAGGAAAAAATGGAGTTGCATAAATGATTATTCAGCTACAAGGAAATAAAAAGGATTTTAGGTATTTAAAATAATATTACATAGGAAGATGAGTAAGGTGTGCACAAGTTGAGGATGTCTGAAAATCCGAGGGTTGGACCAATGCCTTTAAATTATAACCAATTTGATATTAAAGTAGAAAAAATATGTAATTTACATAAAAAATTAAACTAAAATAACACCTTGAGCTGCAGCAGCTGTGGGGCTATTACAGCCAGATGTCCTGTAGGAGCAGCAGGTGAGTATGGCAAGCTATTTTAATATTTAAATAAAAAAATAAAAAAAACTAATTCTCAAGTGAATTACAAAAAAACAACTAAATGAGAGTAAAAATTCAATTTCAGCTATTAACAATGTTTATCTAGACACAAAGAGTGGATGGGTGCAGCTGCAAGCCCAGTTGACATGAATGGAAAATGTGACGCCATTCGTCCTGGAAAGAAATGTTTGAGATAATAAATGTGCACAGGAAGAAGATCATTGTGGATATCTGAAAAGGTCATTTTTACTATAAAAAGGGATTCACAGGTATTTAGTTTTAAGATATTCCCTGAATATTATATGTTAATGGCTTGCCTTAAGCGAGGCAGCGAGCCATCAATCAGAGAGGGACTGACTAATGTAATGCTGTGGTTACACCAAATGAGGATTTCAACGTTTTTTGGTCACATACACGTCTGTAAATCCTGTATATTAGACGTTCTTTCCTTTCTTTGGTTCACTGGATAGTCTGTTTTGCTCCCCCCCCCCCCGATAAGCAATCCCTATCAATGAATTGATTTTATTCAATTTAATTTAATGAACTATCCTATTAAGAGTCATAATGGAGACTCCCTAATCCTAATGTGTTAATTTCTTAAAATAAAACAATGTACGTTGGGTATTAACCAAACATGCCACATTTGTCTAATCCTAGGAGATTCTTTTCATTTTAATATATTTTTAATCTGAATTCAGGAAAATCTCAAAGCTTTAATTTCCGCTGTCTTTAAACTAACATTTTCTCAAAAAGACGAACCAACCTTCTCCTCCGTCTCTCGTCTGGCTCTCTCCTCCTCCCTCCACCTCCTCTCTTCCTCCTGCTTTGCTCGCTCCTCTGCCTCCCTCTTCCGAATCTCCTCCAGCTGCTGCTTACGCCGCCGCTCCTCGTCCTGCAACTGATTTTCCACAGACAGAGACACACACAGCATGCCATAAGGCACACATGCAGACAGGGAAATAATTAGAACAACAACCACTGAGTCCAATTCAAGCAACCTGAGGTTATTTATGCTGGATCTGATTAACTGTCTGGACACTAATGTGAAATAATACGTGTTGCATAATGTAAAGCAGGCTTGTCTCAATGGGCTGCTCCTGAAGGGAGGAACAGCATGCACAGCAAACACACAACACAGGCAGAAACTCACACGTCCAACCATGCAAACACCAACATGCAACAGCAGCAGCAACCACAACAAGGCAGCAGAGCAACAACAACATGAAAGCCCCAGTTTTGGATACTGAAGGTGTCCTAGACATTAGGTCAGGACTTTAATGTGGAACAACTGTCTCGGAGGGCTGCAGAGATGCGTAAAATCATTCAAATGACAAACAGACCCATTTCTTTGGGCTGGATGGTGGTTAAAGGGTCAGTTCAACCAAATTACAATTAATGTGTGCATCTATAATATAAAGGAAAGAGTGTTAAAGTGTTATAGCTATGTTTTAAATAAGATAATGTGTTTAGTGAATACAGATCAATGAAATGGCTGCCATATTTCTATTGAAAATCTGCAGATTTTTGCACATCAAGCAAATCCTACAATAAAGCTTGATCTGATTGGTCAACTTTAAGCTCCACCCACCAATCTGTACCTGCTCTGCCAAAATTATAAATAAAAAAAATTATTGGACAAAGTTAATACAAGCCTAAATTATTAGTCCAAAACAGTGAAAGTAATTATTTCATGGGAACTTTAATTTAGATCTATTTTATTACGCCTTTTTGTTAATAAGCATTCTTTTGTTTCTGCATAATACATTTTAAGCTTCATTTAATATACAACTAAATACAGGATATGTTTTTATCCATGTTTCTTGCATTTCTATTTATTATGTATTGAACTGTAATAAAAAAGAATGTAAAAATACATTAAATATATTTAAACAATAAAACTAGAAAAATATAAATGAAAAACAAAATTATATTAAAATAAACAAAAAACATGTGAAATGTGAAAAGAATAAAATGTATTAAAGAAACATAAAAGCCATGGTAAAAAGTGAATTTATTCAGAATTTCCATGTTTTTTATAGACCAACTTCACAATTGTCTTCATTATTCCTAATATTAATCTTTAAATGAATTTCTGTTCATATAGTGGTGTATAACCGACTAAACTGTATCTATTAATCTACCGTCCAGGCAGAAGTCTCAACCCACCCGCAAGTTTTTGTAGATAAAACATTAGCTTAAGAACATGAAGTCCTTTAAAATCAACCTGTGGTTGAACAGACCCCTGGCAGAAAAAGCTCAGCCAGTCGTGCACAAACAGATGGATGAACAGAAAGATGAGGAAATGGATTCAGGAACGGCACAAGGTGATCTCCTAGCAGGAATTTCATGCATGGCCCACCTCCATATCCACTCAAAACAATGCTGATGCCAGAATCACGCCACCATCAGCTCTGCAGCTCTAACAGCTTGGATACGTTTAACTGGTGCGCCTGTTTTAAATCCCAAAATTCACCCGCTTCCCCCCTTTGTGATGCTTTGAGTGGACAAAAAGATGGACCGCTCCCCGAGCCAAACAACATCAAGCATCCCAGAACCAGCTGCCCTTTAGCTCATCATGGCTTAGACCGCCATCATTCAACCTAACCCCAAAAAAACAACATCTGCATCTCTTAGGGGCGGGGAGAGACAGAAAGGAGACAACTGCAGGTGGGCAGTCAAGACAGAAAACAAGAAGTGATGTTAGGGCAGGGACAGGAAACTCGCCATTAACAGGAAGAACATACCAAGTCTAGAACAGAGATAGCTGGGACAGCAGTCTGCTGCTGAAGAAGAAGAAGAGAATCAAGATAAGACAGGGAGGGTAGATGGGTGAAAGAAGGAAGGTAATACTGAAAAAAAGGGGAAGGTGTGGAGGAGATTTTACAAATTTAATAAAAGGAGGAAAATATGTAAGCAGAGGGAAGGGGAGGACATACAGTAAAGTGAAAACATTACTGAAGTTTGTTGTTGTTTATACAGTGCTGATT
Organism: Crenichthys baileyi; assembly: GCA_036173005.1. NCBI lineage: Eukaryota > Metazoa > Chordata > Actinopteri > Cyprinodontiformes > Goodeidae > Crenichthys > Crenichthys baileyi. The sequence goes on along the minus strand of JAHHUM010000077.1, from coordinate 208,817 downwards.
AGTGGTAATTAAAGACCTTAATTCACCTCTTCTAATTCATTTACATCGTTTACAAAAAAGTTTATCATTTATTAGAAATATATTAATTAATTAAAGCCAATGGTATTTCTACATGATTTAATTTCTTCTGTTCCAGGGTTATTTTGCGAGTATTTAGAGGCCCTGGCTGGAGAAACTTTATTAGGGACACATTTTATTTTATTTTAAAAGACAAATAAGGTCAAAAAGGAACAGCAAACTCAGTGATTCTGAGGCCACAGCTGACTGACCTTTCTGACCTGAGAAAAATAACACTGGATGAATTATTACTTAGGGATGCCAATGATTTTCTGGATGCTGGGTTGAGTCCAAGTCATGTTCTTCACCTTTTGTCACACAATTCAACAACATGGCACCTTCCTATAGGACTGGTCAGTTATTTAAGCTTGAAACCGAAGCCAATGCTTCAAGAATCAGAAACTGTTTACCAACTTATAGTACTTCCCAAAGAAGCATTTGGGGGGGGGGGTTAATATCTATTTACGTGGTTATTTAGTCACAGATCAACACTGGGGTCAGAAAAAGACACTCAATAATAGTTCCTCGTCTTAAAAGTTAGATTACAAATTTAAAGTATAGTTTTGCTTCCACTTGTGGCTTTTCCACTGTGACATTTACAAAGTTTGCTGTGAATGAAAGACATTTGCACAAACGAAGGCCCTCTTTACTGAAAAGAGGCTAACAACCCAATTATTCCGTTTTAAACAATAAAGGCATTTAATATAACTGAGGTCCGTTTCCCTCACAACGTGCTACATACTGTTTATTTTCCAAAAACTAAGGCAGAATGAACAAACAGTGTGTGGAAAAACAAACACTCCTGAATCTTACTGAAGCAGTAAAGCAGCAGCTGATCAGTTGCATCGATTAAAGGATCATCAATAAGTTTGACCACCACTATAAAAAGGATGAGTGTTGTTAGTCTGCAGCACTGGAGCGTGCAAGTCTTTGAGAAGCATGAAAAAATGTTTTCCACCTGTGAAAAAAATCTTTCTCACTGCAGAATGCAGTTGCTTTGCTAAGATCAAAGATTTACACACAGGTCTGACTGCAATGTTCAGAGAAGCTGCAAAAAACCCAACAGCTCAATGTGAGACTCTACAGGCCTAGGGCGGCTGGTAAAATCTTCAGGACGCGTCAATAAGAGAAAGACTTTTCGGCTTTTTTGGAAGAGTTTAAAGGATCTCTGAAAAGAATATAGCAGCACAACCTGGGTTTGCAAGGTTGCATCAGAAGGAACCAAATAACCTCTGGAACAATGATCTTTACATGACCAATCTGACCACAGGGGAGATGTTTGGTTTTAATTCAAAGCACCATGATCTGCAAAAAGTTCATTGTTTAATAGTCAAGCATGGGGGTGGAAGAGTGGTGATTTGGGCTTGTTGATGAACCAGACACCTAGCAGCCACCGTGTCCACCATAAACTTCTCCGTGCACCAAAGTACTGTAGTCAGATGTGAGGCAATCCGTTCGAAAGCCGATACTAGATCCAAACTGGTTCATCAAAACCACAATTATGCCAAAAACATCTGCAAATCTACAACAGAATGGCTGTAAATGGCCTCGTCAAAGTCCAGATGTTAACCCTATTTTGCATTAAAAAATGTCCACGAGCCTCCAGGAACTGAAGCAAGAATGTAAAGAAAAATTCCTCCACAACGACGTGAGAGTCTGATAAAGTCGGAGAAGCTGTCCAATCATCAGCTGTGCTTACTGTTTCCACACAGTTTCTACTTTTTGTCTTCACTGTTAAAAAAAGGAAGACCTGACAGGATGATATGTTATATGTTCACTTCATTAGCCTAATTTTAAATCCTGTTAAGGAACAAACACCTTGATTTATTTCATACAAAAGTTAATATGTTTTTATTTCATTTGAAGTTTAAACTGGATCAGATTTTCACTACAATCAGAAACATCCGCTGGTCGTTTTGGGTGTAAGGAAGCTGATAAGCAGAAATATGAAGTCATCTATTGCCCTCCTTCCTGCCCAAACCCTGCCATCCACCCTTCCAGCCAATCAGATTGAAGCAGCTCAGCATGGCAAAGCGATGACACAAGCATGTTGCAGATGCACACTGCGCGACATTCATAGTGGGAGTGCTGCTGCAGAGGAACTCATTTCCTCCTCTAGCATTTGAAAAGGCGGTTCTGTTTTTCTCCCCATCAGCCTAATTTCCTGCGACTCGCCCTTCCTCGTGCACTTAACTGCAGATTGGTTTCTGGAGTCTGAGCTGATGGGTAAGATCGCTTGAAAAAAACAGAAGTCAGATTTAATACTGCCAAAGAAGCCTGCGCACATGACAGAATGTACCCCCACCTTCTTTTACTGCGTCCTCCACCGAAATAACGTTTAGCATTTTACTACTTTTATACATCCCCGCCTTCCTTACCCTGACTCTCTTCTCAGCCTCCAGCCTCTGCATGATCAGCATCGTGTCCATGTCCTCATCGTCCTCCTCCTCTTCATCTTCGTCGCTCTGTTTGGACTCCTGCAACCGCTTCTGGAACTGCCATTCCAGCATCAGCTTCCTGAGGCGGTCGCTTTCTTCTGCTGTTCGCTCGGGTTTCGCCTGAGAAACAGGTTCAGAACAGGGATGCACAATTTATCGGCATTAACATCAGTATTGGCTGATGTTAGTCATTTATTGGCATATCGGTATCGGCCCGATAAGTAAAACTGGGCCGATATTTATAACCAATGTTTATTTTCATCTTGTTGCTTATTTCTATGCGTTTCTGGACAGGAGGCAAGGGGCGTGGCCATTTGGTGTTTGGTCATGTGACTGTGATGGTGATCCAGTGCAGGGTTGTGGGGTGAAGCAGAGAAGCAATGTCAGCGTTTTTTCAGTGTCAAAATGGTAAAGAGATATATATATGATGTGTAAAATATCTGTAAAAATTGGTTCTTGGTCATAATAGCAATACTATTATCAGATATCGGCCCAAATTTTCATATCGGTGCTTCCCTTATTTAGAAAAAACAACATTGAGGCAAAAAACTTCAGATCCTAGAGTCTTGTTCAAATATCCCAAATATTACTCTTAATGGTTTACCTGCAGCTCCTGGATCTCTTTGTCCAGCAGGTCCACGATGTGGAGCTGCTGCTGTTTCTCTGCCTTTTCGCGGGCGTCTCTCTTCCAGGGATCAGGAGACAAGCTGTCGCTGGTCGATAGCTCCTCCTTACTGATGGTGATGTACTGCAGGTCTCGTCGCTCGATGGTCCGCGGCTGCTGCTGTGGAAGCAGCTCCCTGATCACTGTGTCCATGGCTGCGATTTTATGATATTCAACGCATTGTTAGATAAAGCAAAAGTGATACATGGTTAAAAACATGGATAAAAATCTAAACAGCATGTCGTGCATTTGTTTTCAGTTCCTTTACTCTGCTACCCCTAAATAAAATCCAGTGCAACTGGCTCTGTTGAGCAAATTAGAAAACTTCCATTATCCAAAAATGTGAGGAGTATGGAACAACTACAAACCCACAAAGACAGTGAACCTGGCAGGCCAGGTAAGGAGTACATAAATCAGAAAGGCCAATAAACCCATGAGACCCCTGCAGGGGCCGAGGAGATCCACAGTAGGAGAATCTGGTCAGATGAGACCAAGATTGAAATTGAAATTTTGTCCTAAACAGTAAAACTGACACTAAACACACCTTCATGGTGCAACATGGTAGTGGTAACATCGTGCTGTGGAGATGACAGACAGGCTGGTCAGAAATGATGGGAAGGGGAAATGAACAAACCTGCTGGAGGCTCCAAAAGCCTTAAGGCTATAGTAGAGGTTTATTCTCTCTAAACATATAGCCAGAGCTACAAGGGAGTGATTTAGGTTAAAGCAAAATATGTGCTCCAGAAGACCAGCAACTGTAGCTGCAGCAAAAGGTTCTACAAAGTATTTACTTACAAATGCACGCCACACTTTTAGACTTTTGATTCTAAAAGATTTTGATTTATGTCATTTTCTTCCTTCCACCTCAAGTTTTGGTCATTCACATAAAACCTGATCAAATACATTTAGGTTTGTGGTTGTTGTGAAGAGATGTGAAACCTTAGTAAAACGGGCATCAATAAAGAAAACAAGAAGTCAATTTAGAGACGATCTATTCCTGATTAAAACAAAATATCTGTCAACTGATAAATGTTTTTGTTCTGAATGTTTTACCGGCAGAGTTGGAGGCAGTGGCGGGAGGAGGTACCGCTGACCGTGGCAGGCTGGACAACTTCTCCGGTCTGGAAGGTGGAGGCTGAGGCTGTGGGGGGTGGTACGGCTGGGGCGGGGCCATGGAGGCCATAGGAGGCTGGTGGTGAGGAAGAGGCATGGCTCCACCATTGTTGTGGGGTTGGACGGGCATGACAGGATTGGCCCGGATCTGACCCAGCTTTCTCTCCTGCTCCCTCCTCTTTCTCTCTCTGGAAGGTAACCAGGAATAATAATAATCACACACATGAAATATGTTGAATGTGCGTCTTAATTCCTTCAAGAAGAAAACACAAATCTGTGGTAAATATAATTTATCAGAGAAACCAGTAAAAACCCACCGTTCCTCCTCCAGCCGAGCCTTCTCCTTCTCATACCAACGCTGCTGCTCCTCCCGTTTCTTCCGGTCGGCAGCTTGCTGGGCTGTTACCGGGCTGATGGTGGCGGGAGGCGGCGGCAGCGGCAGGTCAGCCTGGGGATCATAGGGGTCAGGGTAAACGGTAGGCGGCGGCGGTGGAGGCGGCGGCAGGTCGGAGCGGGATGGCGGCTGCACCGAGTGCGGGGGCACAACGTGCGGTGCATTCGGAGTCTTCCACCGGCCCGGCCCGGTCTTCTGGTTTTGGCTCTTGTTTGAAGAAATAGAGGAAGCAGAGAAGTTGAGATGCTCCTGGCTGGATGTTGATGACTCCAACGAAGAGGGAATCTGTGGCTGAGGCGTCCAGTGGTCCGGTGGAGCTCCCATACCTGAAGATAAAAACTAACAATAAATCACCTGCGCTTCGGCTCCGGCAGAATCCAAGCCTCTATCTTACCTTTACTTCCAAAGCTGAAAACAGACAGTTTCATGTCTAGCAGATGATGCTGAAATTATTTATACAGTAGGTCTATTTTCCCACAAAACCTACATGCCATGGTTCTGGTCCACCATGGACCACTGAACACCGTATTCTCTAATTGGACTTTCTGTTTCTCGAGGTAAAAGCTCACGCACAGATTAATTAAAGCTCCGCCAGGAAACAATGACAAGCTGTTTTTACTCCCAGGAGTCAATCATTTTAGCTGAACAAGGAGCCCTTACTGGCTGGACTGGAAGCTGCTCCATCTAAATAAATCCAACTATGTCCTAAATTACAGTTGTATCGTAAATCAACTAGCGATCATCAATTTATTTTAATGTGTGTAATTGTGCAATCATAAAAAAAAATATATATATATATATATAATAACGGTATTTGTGGCCCAATTTCACTGCCTTTTCTGTCCACAAGGCACCAAGATCTGACCGTTAGAGGAAGAGTAATTGGCTTTCCAAAAATATGGAATATTTTGTTCCTAAATGCCCTGATTGATTTCTGCACAAGAGATGACTTAGTAAGTACAGTTTGATGCCTTTATATTTTGCAATGTTTGTGTTCTCAGGTGATTTGGTGGTTATCTTTTGCCGTTTTAAACAGTTAAAACAAAAGGTTTAACTAAATTAAAAGTGTTCTCCATCATAAGGGAAACGCACTGATTGGACAAAATTATTTCCTTTCACAAACTGTAAAAGTCGGCAATAAAATGGGTTATAACCTGAGGGTTAGATATATTTTCATGTTTACTCATTAGGGACGTGATGCAGACATTTCTCGGCTCGTCTGTTATTCAGGTTGGTGAAAGCTGTCAGTCAGCTGTGTATGAAGACCAAATCAAAGAAAAAACACCAAATGTTCCTTCCTGATGAGATTTTATGTCTATAAAAGCACAATCTAGGATAGAATTATACCATTTATTACAATAATTATTGCAGGGGTAATCCTGGATTATTGAGATCCTAAATTTCCGTTTTAATATTTCCAATAAGCACTGAACTGATTTTATATTCCTGAGTCCTTGGAATCCTAGCTGCCTTAATCAGCTCATCTTGTCCTTGCAGAGCTGCAGGATTATTTTCCGCCTGGGTGTGCACCTTTTTTCTATTAATCCTTCATTACGAGGACCTTGTCTGACTCTTCAGAATGTGAAAACACTGTCACATAAGTAAAAGCTAAAATTATCCAATGATCCAGTCCACAGAATTTGTTCTGATTTCATAGATTAAGGTTATATTTTGTGCTCTGATACAAGATTTGATCACCTGATAGAGACACATTTTAACTCCAGAAAGCTGTTGTGTTATTAGGGAGTTCATTTGGGAGTCTCTCTCTGAGCTCCTTCTGGTTCTGGCTCAGGTTTCCCTCCTCTTACCTCTGTGTTGGTAGTCCAAGTCCCGGTGCTGGTAGTCCTGCGGGTAGAGCGGCTGCATGCGCTCGTCAGGCCTCATTATTCCCGGTGGAGGGTACAGATCTTCCTGGGAGAGATTAATCCGCTGCAGCCAGATAAAAAAAAGATATCAGGAAACATAAAAATGATTTACATGGAATAAAAAGAAGAATCTTTTTGTATTTTTGGGGAATTAGAAAGTGAGAAACACACAGTGGGAAGACATTTTAATTTAAATATGGGAGAACTGACAACAACATGAGGTATATATAGTAGATTAATGGATTCACATAATTCAAGTAATACTTTAATTAAAACTACAAATTTAACCAAGAATTTTGAAGGCAAAAATATTTTACATTTCTCTGGTCAGAGTAAAACTCATTTTTTATTCTTCTGCAGAGGATAGAAACGAAAAAATTACAGTAATACAGTAGCGGACGCACAAAATAAGAGAAGTTAAAAAAAAATTTAAATATATAAAAAGATGAGGAGGAAGAAAAAGATTAAAAAATAGTTTGAAAATAATGCCGAAGCTGAACTTAAGTAGTTTAATGACTTCAGGGGAAAAGTCAGCTGTACCTGCATGCTATTGTTGTGAATGTTGTCGACCACAGGGAGGCGCTCTCTGTCCTCCATGCCCTGCCAGTGCTGTGGTGGCACCTGTACTGGACCCACCACCCGGTCCTGGCTCTTGGAGGCCGGGATGGTGAAGTACTCTCTGGGGTAGGTCTGGGTGGGGATGGGGTAGGCCTCAGGGCGCGGCGGGGAGGACTCCTCCTGAGGGACCAAAGGCAGAAAATTTAAATAAACATCCAGGACCAAATCCACACAGGCATCAGTTTTGTACAATACATGTTAAATCTTTTCTCATTTCTGCTTGAGCGCCACTGTCCTGCTGAAACATTCCTCATAAAGGTGCGACAGGTTCGAATCCTGCAGCCACTTACGTCTGCACACAGGTTCCCGGTGGAGACGGAGGTGATCTTGGTGCCTGGTCCTCCGGGGTACACCGATTTGGTAGCAGGACTCTGTCCCTGATCTGATGGGAGAGCAGGAAACAAAGTAATGTCATAATAAACCTTCACACACTAAAAATATTTGGTTTTCCAAATGCAAATAGCATAACAGACTTTTCCAAACACAATCGCTGGCAAATGTTCTGGTGGTTTGCTTGTGTATCAGGGTGAAGTAGCTGAAGAATAAAACCAGTTTTATTTCTACCTCCAGCTTAAAAAGTATCAACCACAGACTTTCAGCATGGATCTGGATTATAAAATGTGAGGTAGGAAGGTAAACAACAGACATGAGGCAAGTTAGTCAAATTAAAAGATCAGTGAAGTTGCTGTAAGCAGGAGGACTTACTGGCTACGTTGGGGCTGGAGCGGTGGTCGACCCGGTTCTTCAGCAGGCGGTCTTCTCCGCTCATCTTCTTTGGTTCGGCGTAAGAGTCCCAGCCAGGCTGCGGGCTCTCTGGATCGCCGTTCTGCACGGCGTTGTTGTACAGCTCAAAGCCTTCGCTCTTTGGCCGCATCTTCCCGTTCTTATCACGGCCTCGGTCCGACGCTGGGAGACGAGAGACAGAAGGATCAGACCAAAGACTACTCCGGTTTTTAGATTTTCCCTGAAGACGTCGTTTGGCCAATAATTTAATTGGGACCTAAAGGATAAAATTGTTTCCAGAAACACGCTGAATGGCAGCTCACTTCTAAAGAACTGAATCTTTCTGACAATAAACAACAGTTTTAGGCCAAACAGATACTTTATGTAGGAGACGCTCACCAATATTTCTCCTTCTGGACCTTCTCTGTGACCAAGATCATACATGGATCTATAGCTACAATCACAGCACAGGGTGGCCCAAACATACAAGGACATTTTAATCAACTGACTCTGACATACCAGAACTTTACTAGAACTGCATTCATTTTGCAGCCTTTAAAACAGGCTGCTTTTATGCAGCAGCAAAATATCTGACTGTTTTTATCAAAACCAACACAATTATTGGTACACCTGACAATAAAACAAAGGAATATTTATGTAATTTATAACTCCCTTTTTAACTTGATCAACGTTTTCATGATAGTCTAATTAGTAATCGGTGCCTTCATGTTTCCCTGGTGTATAAATATCTCTTTCAAAATGGGAAAAACCAGAGAACATACCGTTCAAATAATGCAGATGTGTATTGATCTTCATAAGGCAGGGAATGGTGGCAAGAAAGTGGCCTTTGACCTTAACCTGTGCATTTCTATGCTTGGGGGGGGGAAATACCAGGAAAAGACCTTTTCTGTCCCACCATCACAAATGTAAACATGCATATGTTGTACATATATGTTGTACATGTATGTATATGTTGGAAATTTAAGTTTAGATCTTTAAGAGAGAGAAATACCAACATGGACTCTTTGATTTGCTGTGATTTGAACTTTGAACCCTGGCTGTAGTTTAGAATAAAATATCTTTCAGACCGTCTAGTCTGCTCCAGCTTCTCATCCTGCTCTGTTCGGCTCGGTGGTTGACGGACTTTGGGAGAAAAATGCTCCTTTATTGTTATCCTGAAACCGCAGACCGACCGGACCAGAACTTCCTTAATGAATCCGGGGTCACATTCCAGCAGACAGTGTGTATAGTGTGTGTGAACACAAATTCACACAGCTGGCTACATGAGCTCATTGTGTCGTGTGAGCAGGACTTTGACTGTGCTGCATAGAAGACAACAAGGACACCCTGTGTGGACATCTGTCTGTTTCTCCTGCCTCCATCACACCAAAAAACCAACAACAGCTAACTGTAGATCGATTAATAACATTCAGGTCAATTTTTAAAATGGATTTTAGTGGGTCTGACTGACAGAAAAAATTCAACTAAAATAGGACCTAAAACCTAAAAAGCTTAGACAGTTAAAAAGAAGGTTGAGAAGCAGATTAATTCTTCATTATGTGGCAACAGAAACGATCAAAACGGCAACAAAAAGCAGATGTTGGGATGAATCAGAAGCATAGAGGTATGCTTACCTCTCTGCATCATGGGGCTCGGCTGGTTGAGGAGCGTCGCCAGTCCATGGTAGATGGCTCCCTGCTTGGCGACCTCCAGAGTTACAACAGAGCCCGTCCTCGTCATCAGCTCTGCAGCCCTGAACACACACACACACACACACACACACACCATGACCATTAATCTTCAAGGAAACCTTTCTCCCTGCTGTGGCTATTTAAAATGATGCAACACACACTGTGGCTTTAAATCTCTCATTCAGCTGCTGCATCTTTGATCGAATCGTTTTATGTCTCTTTTTTAACCAAGTTAAAGTTAACAGAGTTCAAGGTCTACCTTAAATTTCTTATAAAAATATGTTTTTATTAATAAAATAGTTTAATGAGACAGTGATGAAGCTGAAGCATGCATTCAGAACCCTGAAGCTTTAAAGTTTAGAGTGAAATAACAACAGAGAGGCTTTTCTAACTGCTGCCTCTAAGACTGGGACCTGAGAACCAAACTAACACATTTATTATCAACCAGAGGAGGCAGAGATTACAGATTTGTCCCTCCACCGTAATCTGGGTTCACTCCAGCTCCATACGTGTCATTTTCTTCACCACATTCATGATTTCCAAACCCTGTAAAGAGCTGGTCCCCTACAGATCCAAGTCATGGGAATGTCACGGATAGCTCATGTTTTATCAGGAAATCAGCTTTAAATGAACAATTTGGAAAAGTTTAGAGCTTTTCTAAACATTCCTAACAGACTTAAAGGTTGCAAATCAAACAGTTTTAACTTGTTTGAAATGAAGAAAGGAGGCCAGGTGAGCAATAAGTTTAGGAAGGCACAGAAAAATGTTCATATTAACAGCCTCCTCCAGCACGCAAATGCAATTAAATAGATTATTTGTAAATCCAGTTTGACTCTAGGATGACATGATGCCAAACAGCAAGCCTGTGCACGCTTACAGAGAGGAACAACTGCAGGAACACGTCATTTTATTCTGTTACACTCCGGTTTTCCAAACACGCTGGCCGTTGTGCTAACGTTAGGATAAAACTGGAGTGCAGCCGCCTCGGGATGGAAAAACGTCTCACAAACATGATCATTCCCTTTTCAGTTTAACCCTTAAAATCGTGTCAGAGCAGAGCTTCATCAGATCATGGCCACCAACATGTCCAGGCTGCCCAGGAAGGTGGTTCGTGTATTTAAAGCACCTGTATTTCCTCTCTGCTTTTCCTCAAAACTAAATCCACTGGATGCAGAAGTTTATCTACAGTTTAAACACAGCTGGGAATCTCCCATTCTTCCTATTTGCATCTATTTAGTGTAACACTGTATAATTTCCATGCAGTCAAATCGTTCCCTGAAACAAACAGCAGCACCACTGTTTTTACCTCTCCTGCGACAGACCGACCAGACTACGTCCATCAACGCTTAGCAACTGGTCACCTGCTGCCAAACGGCCGTCCTGCAAACACAAACATCCCATAATAAGACACTGCACGCTTTGTCCACGTCTCTTTTATGTCTTGCAAACACTCACCACATCAGCTGCTCCGCCTTTCACAACAGACTTGATGTAGATGCCGAGCTTCTCCTGACCAGCACCCTGCAGAGAAAGAAATTGACACTGAGGTCAACAATCGTCTCTCTACTTGTGTTAAAATTGCACAATAATCTTGATAAATCCATACAGGATTAATTATATTTAAACTCAAAAGATGACAGGATGGTTTTAAAGACAACTTTTGAGATTCCTTAGTTGGAAACTTTCTCTACATCCAGGTAAGGATAAAAACTCCATTAGTTACAAATGAGCTAATTTATGCAAAATATTTGAAGAAAATGCTCATCAGAAACCACAAAACCCTAAAATATCTAAGTAGCATTTTTATTATTAGTGTGTAATAACTGTCTCTAAGGTGTTGGAAAGAAGGCTCCAACCAAATGTAGATCCGGAACCAGATCTTTACCCCAGCGAAGTTGCTGGGAGGGTAATGGGAATTTGATTGTTCATTCCAGATTTGTTTTGGATGTAGCAAAAGCTCAGAGTGTTCTGGAAACACAGGGTCTGGTTTTACAGGTTATCCAGTTCTGCATTCCCGAGATAAATGGGAGCGCGTTTGCAGTGCAGCTTGGACTCCTCCGGCCTGCTCCTCGTCACTGATCCTGTTTGTCTGCCTCTCAAGGCGTCGTTGTGGAGAACCAAGGTTTCCTTTTTTGGAAGGTTTACTTTTGCAGATGATTCGGTTCTGCTGGTGTCTGAGTCATGACCTTCAGTGAGCAATGAAGCGGCTTTCAGCCAAACGTAGAGCTGCCAGAAAGTCGGTGTAGTGTTACCCAGCCTGCTGTCCAGCTGGGTTTTGTGCTTGCAAGCCTTCATTGCACATTATTTCCTTCCTTAAAACACTAAAATGACAATCAAAAGCCCAACATCAGCACACACACTCATCAGAAAGGAAATTCACGGTTTAGACGCAACAAGGAAACAAACCCGGTAGATTCTAGCCCAACGTAAGCAAGATCATTTATATCGAGTCAACCGACAGGAAGTTAAGTCTTTCATTCATCCGAGTTTCACTTGGACTGGGCAGTACGGCGAATTCCCATCACTGGCTTCACAAGATGCATGTATGTTTTCACTGTAGCAAGAATATCCGCAGTTTTTACAAATAATTTGTCAACTGCTAAGAGCATCAAACGGCTCAGCCATTTTCTTTTTACCCAAAAATGCCTGGAGGAACCTTTCCCACCAGATCTCTGGGAGAACAACCAAATATCTCACTAACACTGAGGTTCCAGGTCACGGTTACAAGCCGGTAAACAGTGAAAAGCTCTTTCCAGACTGGAGGAGAGTGTTCTCCTTAAGGAGGAGGTGTTGAAGTATTTTGCTGCAATCAGCATGTAAAATAAACATATTTTCTTCATTTAAGACCCAGTGCAACATCTGGGTAATGAGATGTGGTGTTTAGAGGGTTTGTTGGGCTTTAATGGCAGTTTTATACCCAGTTTATTCTTTTTCACTTGAATCACAGATAAAGTGAAGGACACAGAGAGATCCAAGTAGTGGATATGTGGGTTATGCATGTGTCCTTACAACAGTAAACAGTTTAACAGAAGGTAAAAGTTTGAACGAAACAAAATGTTTCAAAAAGATCTATAAATTGCATCATAAATTTGATTAAAAGCTGCTCAGCAATGGAGAGCAGGTTGTTCCCTGTTATCTTGCACAACTTGCCACAAAGTTTCTTCCCGACTCTTCTTGCACTGTAAATCATGACAGAGGACTCCTCGTTCCATCTGTTGCTCAAGAAGTTTCCTAATTACTGTGGCTGGATGTTTGGGCTCCAAATGCACCACAATAAGAACTTCAAGTTGTTGTATGACAGATAAGAAAGAATGTAAACATCTGAAACTGACAAAACTGCCAACAATCCAAGAAATAACTTGCCTAATGGATAGAAACAGACCGACATCCAGAATTACTCAATAAAACATTGATTTATTTGGACCAGAGTGCTGAAAATAAACCGAACAAGGATGCAAAAATGTATTCCCTTGCACACCAGGCATCTTCTAAATAAACCTGCTGCCAAACCAAAATGTTTCAAAGGTTTCAAAAAGAACAGAAGTCAAACACAATTAGAGGTGTTCCTACATTCCTCCTACTCCTCTCTGCATGTTTTCCTATTATATTGTAAGTTACTACATGTATCTGCACACAGACTTCTGCACAGATGAATATCATCTCATAATATCTGCTCAAACCGAAATCCTTTCTTTGCAAAACAGCAAGAAAAAGGAGGCCAACCAGACTGCCGTGTTGGTGTCAATATGCACAGACATCCCAGAGCTTCTGTGGAGTTTATGAGTGGATTTCCTGTGAAGTGGGCAGAAGGTTTACTGTGCAGCAAAGCACCGGGATATTATTAGACAGATCACGCACTTTTTATTGACCATCTTGACATGTTTGTCCTTGGAATCTGTGCAACACTAGAAACAGAAACCAGAGAAATGTTTCCAGCCAGAGGAGCCCGAGGAGCAATTCTAACATTCAGGTTAGATAAACTGAGGTTTTTTAGGGTTTTATGCATGAGACTAAAAGGATCAAATAAACGCCGAACGAGACGGGGGCTGACTGTAAAAACATGTTGATTACTTGCAGCTTTTCTTCCAGCCTTAAATAAAAACAGAAGAATCACAGCATGTGTGAACATTTACTCATGAAACTGTGGAGTGGATTAAAACAGGCCTGCCGACATGGGGTTAGCATCTCTATGAGGACATGTCCATTAAAATGAAGGCTGGGATTACATGCAGGTTAATGAGGCTCACTGAAAGGTTACTGTGGCTCTGCAACGAGTTCTAGAGTTAGAATGATCTAAACATGAGTCAATGGGTCAAACATTTGACCGCAATTTTAATCCAAGTTAACTGGTCCAATGATTAACGATGCTCCAAGCTGCATGCTGCTGTAAGGGACGCTTTGTCTTTTTTTAACGATAATTCAATTTAATTCTACCAAACCAGACGTTTAGAAATAAATTGTGTCATTCAGCTGCAAATAAAGAGGCTAAAGATGTAGTTGCAGATTATTTGCCAAGTTGTCTGCTACATGCAAACATAAGGAGGGGTCCTACGCAGTCTAGAAAACTCAAAAAGCCTGCAATTAATTCAACTATTTCCCGGGTCTGGATCAGAATATGGAAAACTTCTTGCATTTCCAGACTTGAACGCTACTCTATGCCTTATCATGTTGTGTAAAAGCTGTATCCAACCATCAACCCATCTGTATTCATCCGTTTATCCACCTGTCTGTGCAACCGTCTTTATGTAACCTCTATGTATTTATTTATACTATAAAAATGTTACATTTGTTTGTTGTTGCTGCCGTTTCATGCTTACAAGAAAAACTAAATTTGGTATCCAGGACTGTCATATTATAAAACAGTAAAAATTAAAACAAGTAAAAGCTCAATGAGTCATCATCAAGCTAAATAAATAAAAACTGTAAGATAAGCAATGAATAAAATCTGAATTAAACCCGAGCAGCAGAAAAACACATTTAGGCAATAAATGTGAGGCATAAAGTTCTCGAGGCTGATTTTCTCTGGGTAGAAGCAGCTTCTTGCCTGGAGGAGATCCAACAGTCCATGACCCGGGTGGCTGGAACGATACTAGGCGGCCTGCTCCGACACCTCCTTCTGTAGTTCTCCTCAAAGCCAGGGAGGCTGCAGCAGGTGGTGATCCGTGCGGCTCTGACCTCCCTTTGCAGCGCCTTCTTGTCAGCAGCAGAAAGATTCCCATACCAAGTGATGATGGAGTAGGTAAGATTACTTTCCACCATACAGAAATGTACACGTCATAAAGGATGGAGAACTTTGAAAATCTGGCTCTGGAACAGTGGGGAATGTCCAGGAGAAAAATGTGTGGGAACCCACGCAACCAGGAGCCTTGCGGCCTTTGAATGTTTACATAATTTATATCAAATTTAAGTTACTTGAACAGAAATCTGATTTCTCTAATATTGGTCTGACTCATAACCAGTGGATGCAGTTTAGGATAAACATCATTTTTTCATGTTTTCCTGCAGCAGGAAACAATTGTTGAATAAAAAAAGTTGAAACTAATTAGGTCCCTTTAAGTAACAATGAGCTTTGTGAAACTTTGTCATCTTCATGAAAGAAATCGTTTCCAGACAAGTCACCCCGTACCACAACTTCTCGAGCTACACGAATGTGTTGCTGATGGTAAAAGCTGAGAGTTTGTACTTTGCTTCATACGTCCATTACAGACCAGCGTCCCAGTTTGTCCAGTCAGACGATCAGAGACACAATGACTGCTTTCTCTGTGGTTTTCCTGTACATGTCATGAACAGACAGGCATCATGAACTTCCTGTTGAAATACTGGAGCCTCTGTCTCAAATGGAGCCGCAGCTTCATGCTCTTTGCCAGAATGAGGACTTTGGGGCGCCAAAACAGCTTCCAGAGACACTTGAGGGAATTCCCTCGGCGCATTAGAGGGCTTTAGTAGGTTAAAGAGGTCCTGCAGGAGTTTACTGGGAAGACAGAGGAGATCCTCAATGCTACTACATGGCACTAATTACAGATGAGGAAATCAAAAGGGCTTTACATAAAATGCATATTTAATCTTAAATCACTTAAACAGATCATTTGTAAGACTCTGATCGAATCAGGAGGGAAAGATGAAACTGACTGCATTTCTCCTTGGAGCTGAATCACTGAAGGCCTTTTCAAACACTCGCTAATGAAACAGTGGTATCAATCAGCTGCTATAACAAATATAAACAGTTTCTGAAGTGGAAACTCCACGAAAACAAACCTGCAGATGTTAAATATGAACAGGTGTGGAGAGACAGCAGGTACGTTGCTGTGGTGTCTCAATGTTAAACCAGGTGTGTTAGTCATCAGAAACCCTGATATCCAAATTAAAACAGGAGACAATAAAGGAGCATTTCTGTGATTTACTGGACATCTGTGGTTCCTTAATGAGCCGCGACACCACAAATCAAGATGATGGGGCCTCTGTTCAGGTTTCCACTGCGGTCCCCCCTTCTTCCCCAAGGCGAATTCGATGTCCGTTTATGAAAACAAGTGTTACACCAGTATGATGCTTAGCTTTCTCCACAGGGTGCAAGCTGCACTGGAAAAACTAATACTGACATGCACACAAACACAGACTGGATGTTAATTCTTGATCTCTTCTTATTATTTCAGCAAATTGCTCCAGTAACCAGTTTTTAAATGCTACTTAAATACCAAAACAAAAGCATTTATAGAAAAATGCATAAAAGAGGAAAATGTTTTCCTATTTCCTACTTTATTATGTTGGATCTTGCTCTTTAATGCAACATGCTGGGCAATGAAATGTAATCTGAATGTCAGACACTTAAAATATCATATCCTACCAATTATTGCATCCAAGCAGTCCTCTGTGACTGCTAGATTGTGATTCAATATTTGCTGCAGCTCTAATTTTACCCAATCAACAGACACTTCAGCTTGAAATGAAATAAAGACTATAAAAGTAGCAGATCTTCACTTTAGAAGAAGAAAAACAGTGATAGTTAAAGACACTTTGCAGACTTGACATGACAGATCCTCTACCGTTCTTCTTCCTCTCCTCTGAGTGACGTCACGCTTGTGCTCCTCCACCGCTCTGCGGCTGACCCACTGAGAAAACCACCTTCGACATCAGACCCACTCAATCACGCAGGCCTGACTGACGGCTGACAGAAAGTGCTGCTAATGCAGGCTGGTGGGGCGACGCACCACCATAACAGCATGTCAAGCTGCTCCCTGACTGCAGCCGTTCTGAGGCCATAAAACCACTAATCCATAGGAGACCGTTTAAAAGCTGGCACAGCTCAGCAGCCCAGGTCGCCCACCCAGGTATCTGAAAGCATTTTAGTAGATTATACAGCCTCTGTGGCTGACTGACTCCTCAGAATTTCAGGAGAATGAAAATGTATAAATCAATACTCGTTATTTTTAGATGTGTTTGCAGGAATATTTTTTTAAAAATCTTGAAAGTTGCATCTGAAAAGGTAAAATCTCAGTAAATATATGTCGCCTCTGCTTGATTTAAAGAAAACTGTTGAATTGACTGAATGATATTTCAACATGTGGTAAAATGTTGGATTTCCTCACTTTGCATTAGATAAACTTTAGACAAGATAGAGTGAATGTGTGAGTGAACTGTAAGAAATGGTGGAAGGAAATAAAACCTGCAGTTATTAAATATTTTAGTAATTAAGGATTTAATTTAATATTATCTCAGGGGAACCATCTTCCATCTTCTTCCATTGCATCAGAAAATCGAAGTATTACGTGCAACAGTTAGAACCGTCTTTGTGAATCACATTTACCACCAAAACAAACATTTCATGGAATAAATGAAATCTGGACCTTAATGGGTCGAGAAAATACAAGTTTGTTCACAAGACCTGCTTTGAAATTAGATGAAGTTCTTGTTCTGGCACACATCTACAAATAAACAAATAAAGTGGACCGCAGCGCTTGTTAACACCTGTATTTTCCCTTCTTGTTCAAGGTAAAATGTTTGCCGTTAAAAGGGCAAAGTTCAACAAAGTGTATTTCCAATCTTATTTATTTTAGGGTCTGTATAACTCTAATTTAGTCCATATTTGGTCCAAAGAAACAAAGATAGGTGTCTTAAAACCCAATAAAATTCATCCACCTTCTATACCCGCTTTTTCCATAGTGGGTCGCGGGGGAGCTGGTGCCTGTCTCCAGCAGTATGGGTCCACCCTGGACAGGTCGCCAGTCCATCGCAGGGCAACACACAAACATACAAGACAAACGACATTCATTCATACACCTAAGAGCAATTTAGAGAGACCAATTAACCTAACAGGCATGATTTTGGACTGAGGGAGGAAGCCGGAGTACCCGGTGAGAACATGCAAACTCCATGCAGACAGACCCCCGGCCCGGAGTTGAACCCAGGACCTTCTTGCTGCAAGGCAACAGTGCTACCAACTGAGCCACTGTGCGGCCCAATAAAATTCAATTATTTTATGTCGGGTTAAGGGTCACCAAAGATCAGGGTCTACACTTCTTTATATTTGAGATGTTTTTCCATCCCACCTGCCGGAAGCTGACTAGGGAATGTTGTCATTTCTTCAAGACAATAATGAAGCTTTTGAACCTCTCTTCAAATAGGAAAACATAATGACATGGTCAACAAACACTCAAAATCTCAGTATAACTGATGTATTAAGGAGACGACTCTAAAAACACTTATGCCAGGACAGTTGGAACAGTTTGTTGTCCACATCTCAAAGCAGACGTATTATTCTAGGCAAGGATTTCAGAGATTTTCACTTTCGTATCGATAGAAAAAGTGACATTTATGACAACAGTATGTGATTAGTTAGTGTAATATTGGGGATATGTTATTTTCTACACAGTTAAACAGTTAAGTGAACATCCTCCAAGACTGGTGATTCAACATTTCTTGCCAGTGGCAGTAAAATTACATCACTAAGCTTTCATTATTATGATGAATATGGACACGGTGGTTTTACTATAAACAGCTCCAGCAAAAAACACCAAAACATCAGCTTCACATCTTTGGAACATTTCTGTCTAAGAGGCAGAGCTTAAATCTTTCAAGATCTTGCTGTGGTTATATATATATTATTAAGAGGCTAAGTTTTCACTCCATCACCTAGAAGAGGGCTAAAATAAATGTCAAAAACTAACCCATTTAAAAAAAATCCCACGCTGGAAATAGGAGGCGGCTATAAACAAGGGGAAAACTGTTTTTCCATGATTCAAAAATATACTTGGGCAGTTCCTTCCTCTGTCAAACTGTTTTCCATTCATATGACAGGCAGAAAACAGAAGCTCAGACCCTGAAAACACGACAAATCTAAACAAACATCCAATCTCAGCGGCCTGTTTTAGCTTGTTTAAGCCGACGTTAGTTCACCATTGTCAGCTCAGTCTCGTCCCATTGGCTCCGTACAAAGGTGCTGAACAAGTCGTCTCGGAAGTAACGCTCAGATGCTGACGGGTTTTAACATGTGCTGCTGTTTGGGACAAAATATCAATAAGATTAAGCTGAGGTCAAGATCTACCGAATGAGCGACCTCGACTGAACTGATTTCCAAAGAGAGGAGAGAAATCAGGAGAAAAGACATATCGTTTATTTGAAGCAAAACTGTTGAAATTGCAGCAATCACATGAATGCAATGTTTCTGCCAGCTTGTTGTCAATGTGCAAGATTTTCCCCAGTTTATAATAAAAAGACGCAAGTTTATGGGAACAGCTTTCAAACTCTGAAACCAGCTTTATCCTAACCAACACCACAAAATGCCTAAAAGTAAATCTAACAGGCTGCAGGTCACCATGTTAAAAAATAAACCTACTACAAAGAAAATACTGGTTCAAAGCTGTGTTTAGTTGATGATTTGAAGGGTTCTGAAAGGCCTAAATAAAGCATTTCATGGAACGAGCAGCTTCTTAGATCCAGCTTTACAAGAATTATTTAATCTCATTTCAATTTGCAGGACGATAGTCCAACAGCAGCCGTCAGATTAACATCAGAGGTTTGGGGGACTTGGCTGCAGTTTCTTTTCTGCTTTATATTATTTCAGGAAATATATCTGTGCAATAATCTGAGGCTCTTTATTTCTAGACTGTAGCTCTCCAACTAGCTGCAGTTTTGGACGAAACTAACAGATTATAGAGTTTATTTTAAGCAGGATCAAACAGACGTTTTTTAAGAACACGGGAAAGAAAGTATGAATTCAAATCTTTTTCCTCAACAAATATTCTTTCTAATGGGGCTACTGGAATGAAATACCTGAAAGAAGTTGGTAACAATCAAATTAATTAATACATATAAAGAAAACAAAACAAAACAAATCTGTAAATTATGTGTAAAATACACTGGAATGACAAAACGAATTAACAAATAAAGATTTGGCATAGAAAGTCAAAAAAAAAGAAAAACAGCTGAAATCTGTCCGTATTTAAAAATCAATCAGGCTTCTATGAATGCAACTAAATGCCAACTAATCCTGACTGAGGGCCTATAGAAAGGTGCCTCATTAAAACGGATATGTACAAGATGCATCTCATGAAGGGTAAAAGCAAAAAGCTCTCAAGACCTTTACAGTCTTATTGTTGCAAAACATACTGATGGTGCTGGTTGGATGCATTTCTAAACTTCAGAATCATCCAGTGAACCCAGAAGCGTAAAAAACATAATTTCGCCATAAACTAGCCATGAGAAGGAGCTCCTGGCAAGATTTCTGAATGAAGAGTGAAAAAGTTCTCCATGGGTCAACAAGCATTCACAGAAAGCTTTGGGAATGACATATACAAGTCCTGCACAGTGGTCAGAGGGATTTTAAGCCATTCTTCGTGCAGGATAGTGGCCAGGTCACTACGTGATACTGGTGGAGGAAAACGTTTCCTGACTCGCTCCTCCAAAACACCCCAAAGTGGCTCAATAATATTTAGATCTGGTGACTGTGCAGGCCATGGGAGATGTTCAACTTCACTTTCATGTTCATCAAACCAATCTTTCACCAGTCTTGCTGTGTGTATTGGTGCATTGTCATCCTGATACACGGCACCGCCTTCAGGATACAATGTTTGAACCATTGGATGCACATGGTCCTCAAGAATGGTTCGGTAGTCCTTGGCAGTGACGCGCCCATCTAGCACAAGTATTGGGCCAAGGGAATGCCATGATATGGCAGCCCAAACCATCACTGATCCACCCCCATGGCTTCACTCTGGGCAATGAACAGTCTGGGTGGTACGCCTCTTTGGGGCCTTCTCCACACCGTAACTCTCCCGGATGTGGGGAAAACAGTAAAGGTGGACTCATCAGAGAACAATACATGTTTCACATTGTCCACAGCCCAAGATTTGCGCTCCTTGCACCATTGAAACCGACATTTGGCATTAGCATGAGTGACCAAGGTTTGGCTATAGCAGCCCGGCCGTGTATATTGACCCTGTGGAGCTCCCGACGGGACAGTTCTGGTGGAAAAAAGGAGAGTTGAGGTGCACATTTAATTCTGCCATGATTTGGGCAGCCGTGGTTTTATGTTTTTTGGATACAATCCGGGTTAGCACCCGAACATCCCATTTCAGACAGCTTCCTCTGCGTCCACAGTTAATCCTGTTGGATGTGGTTCGTCCTTCTTGGTGGTATGCTGACATTACCCTGGATACCGTGGCTCTTGATACATCACAAAGACTTGCTGTCTTGGTCACAGATGCGCCAGCAAGACGTGCACCAACAATTTGTCCTCTTTTGAACTTTGGTATGTCACCCAAAAATGTTGTGTGCATTTCAATATTTTGAGCAAAACTGTGCTCTTACCCTGCTAATTGAACCTTCACACTCTGCTCTTACTGGTGCAATGTGCAATCATGAAGACTGGCTACCAGGCTGGTCCAATTAGCCATGTAACCTCCCACACTAAAATGACAGGTGTTTCAGTTTTCATTGTCCAACCCCTGTGTGTGTGTTGTGTGTATATATATATATATATATATATATATATATATATATATATATATATATATATATAATATATATACTATATATATATATATATATATATATATAGCCTCATTGCCGAAGCAAAATTGATTGAATATGATACAAATAACATTTGATTGATTGATGTTCAATACCATATTAATCTCTGTACATCAAACTGAAAATGTTTGTTTTCCATCTTCAAAACAAACTTTTTTAAAGCTATCTTTGCAAGAATTAATTAAATGTTTACATGAATGTGATGTGCATGCATCATTAGGAAAAATAATTACAGTTTAGTAAAAAAAACATTTTGTGTTAATAAGAGGGGGAAAAAATTGCATTTTGGGTAAGTTAGCAGCATGTTAACAAGGACGCTACAGGTAAAACTCTGCACAGCTTTATTTCTGTAGGTTTGCAATAGACAGAATGCAACTTCATTTTCCTGCAATTTTGATGCCATTTTTTCCACACAAACCCCTATACACACTTTTCACTCTACCTCCACACACACACACATGCTGTAAAGCCATCCAGCCTGCAGCTTTACAGGAAAGCAAACGTGTGTGTGTGTGTGTGTGTGCGCGCGGTATATCCTCTCATTGTTCCTGCTCTCACAGGGGGGAATGCTCCAATGCTATTGTTTTACCTCAGGAACAAACTGTCAACAAACAAATCCAACTGGAGAATATCTTCCCAATAATTGAACCTAATCATGTGCTAGCATAAATTTAGTGTATTCACGCTATATTAACTCTTAATTAGTTATATTTGCTCTTACAGCTGCTACTTGTGGATTTTTCTTATTTAAAAACGACCAGATTTCTGAATGAAGCTCAGCATAAAACATTGCCAAAGCTACAAAGAACATCCTGCATGGTTTTTGATCCTCATTATGTACAGAATGTTCTGTTTTTCTATGGAAACTGAACAAGTAGAACATAAGCCAAATGCTTTGTTATGGTTTTCATAAGAAAAACAAAGATTACTGGTATAAATTCAGATTACTCAAAAATAATACTGATCTAACAGCAGTTCTTTAGATTAGAGATGCACCGATCAGGCTTTTTCTGGCCAATTATTTCCAGTTTTCTTTGGGGTCTTGCTACAATCTGATTTATTTCCAGTCTTGATGATTCCGTTTTTTGGGACTATAACACATAAAGAGAAAAACATGTTCTGCAGTTTGTAGATAGAGGTAGTAGTTTTCAGAATATCCTCAGTTGTGCATAAAAGTATTTGTCTCTAGCCGTTATCTGATTTCAAATTAGGTAAAATCCTGTGAAAAGGTGTTTCTCTCCACAGCTAACCAATTTTATTGTCACACAAAGACAAGCTGAGTGAATACAACATTTTTCAAATGATAATTTAATTTATTAAGAGACAAAAAGCAATTCAAATCAACCTGGCCACAAGTGAAAAAGTAAATCCCTCCATTATTAAAACAATTGATTGACCAAAAAATAAATAAATCACAAGCAACACCCTGATTAACTCGAGAGCAACAGAATAACAAAAATGACAAACAGAACTGCCTGGCAACATGAAGTAGGGTAAAAGATCTTAAAGGCTCAATTTTAAGGAAATTCCAGAATAAAAGTTGAAGTCATTGACATCAATCAGTATAGAAAGGGTTATAAAGGCACTATATGGCGTCCAGAGACTCCAGCATCATCCACACACGGAGAAAATATGGAGCAGTGGAGAACCTTTCCTGGAATGGTCAACCTACCAAAATTAGCCACTCATTCAGCAGGTCACAAACGAGCCCAGAAAAACAACCAAAACTCTGCAGACCTCACTGGCCTCAGTCAAGGTCAGTGTTCATGATTCAACAATATTAAAGAGAGACTGGGCAAAAATGGCCTCTTTCTTGCATGAAAACCCAGAAATGGGGCCAAGTTAAAGCAATTCTGCAAAGAAGAGAAGGCCAAAAACGAATATACCAATTATTCTTTAGTATTAATTGCCAAAGGTGGCAGAAAAGCTCATCAAGTTTAAGGGACAAAAGGTTTTTCCACCCAGGCCCAGACTGATTTGGATATACTTTTTCTCTTAATAAAATCACTATTTGAAAACTGAGGTTCGTAATTCCTCAGATTCTCCCTGTCTGATGTGTATCAAACTAACAAAACAAGAAGAAATCTCTGGGGGAAAATTTTTTTTTACAGCACTGGATGTGCTTTTTGTTGACGTGTCTATGGTCTGTAAATGGTACAGTTTAATTATGATACATTTAATGAAAAATAAAGAGTTATAGTTGTAAAGTATTTAACCTGTGATCATCAATCAGAGACAATTAAAAGATAACTCCAATCTGGTCTCTGGCTGATTTATCAGTGCATCTCTTCTTTAATTAGAAGGTAATATTCAAATATCCAACCTTAACTTAACCTTAAGAGCACACTTCCACAAGCATCTTACAATCTGCCTGATGTGTGTACTTTACTCTAACCATTAGCAGAACGGCCCTGAAAGCAAACAGTGGAAAACACAAACCAGGAGGTCACTGCTCTGGATGACAGCAGATCAAAAACTATGCTTTATGTCTGCTTCATGCATATCTCAGTCAACCGAAGCTCTTAGAAAAGACGAAATCGATACAAAGTGTCAATAGATACAATAGTCTGTGGGGCATCATTGAGCCAAAACACTTTCTAAAAAGAGAAAGAAAATGATAAAAAAAAGAAACAGTTGCAAACTTTTAAAAGCAGCAAAGGAGCCATTACCTGGTCTTTCCTGCCCACCACTGAGAACCACATGTTGCTGTTTCTTGCTAAGTTCTCCCGCAAACCAGTTCACGCTGCCACGTCCAGACTGGTGGAGGGACACAAACTGTGCACACCTGCTTTTATCCCAGCAAGCACTCCAACCTGCTAACATGAACCAACAAGTCCAACACCTCCCAATTACACCGGCTGCAGGTAATCCATTTGGCTGTGGCTTTAAAATCAATGTTTACAGACAGAGACGTGGGACAGGGAAGTTCTCCAAATTCCCAAATCGAGACAAAAAAATTCACTGCAGTTTTTACTGCAGTTCACGTTAAAAGGTTGGGCTGGGGGAAAAATGGAAACCTTAGCAAAAACAAGTAGACTTAATTATAAAAAAGCCGTGGTAAGTTCCCTAAATGTGTCCAAAAAGATGCAGTAAATTCCACAAATGTTCCTGAGTGCGGCCAAATTCCTCCACATGTTCCTAATTGCAGAGTGTTTGTCAAACAGTGACTTCAGGCGGTGATCCAAGAGGTGAAGTGTCTGCTGGGACGGCTGCTGGTCAGACTGAGGTGGAGCGCTGCGGCAGCTCCACCAGCCAACCACCACACACACACACACACTTATATAACAGGACAGAGCTCAGCCCAGTTTACCGTCAGTTCCAGCAGCTGTTTGATAAAATGTGCTCTACCTGCCTTTTCCCATCCCACACACTCGTTACTTTGCCTCCTTCTGAGACGTCCACACACGGGTCTGAAAATAAACAGAGGAGTTTTCCTCCATACGTCCTTCCCCCCCACACAGACTCTACACGTGAACACAGGAAAGCTCTCAACTTAAGCAGGAAACTCACTCTCCTCAAAAAGACAAAAGTATCTTAATGTTTCGAGCTGACACCTCGAGCCTTATATACCACAATCAGCTTTTTTCCCCATAATTAACAAAGACATAGACTTTTACTTCAATCTAGTCTAAAACGGTGCATTCTGACACCATTTTTAATATAAATATAGGTAAATGTGTGGCTAAACTGGGTCTACCTTGTTTAACTGATTCCAATTTGTTTCTCAAACATTTAAACTCTTGAGCAGTCTGACATATAACTGGAAGATGAAGCTAAAAACTCAAATTAGTTCAATGATTATGGCTCAATCAGGATTATAGGACCTCTCTCCCATCCATTTGATTTAACTGGAGTTTAAATTCTATAGAGGGCTGCTGTAATACAAGTTAATGGGATGATGTTGATTATAGAAATGCAAGCAGTCGTTTCAACAAACATCTAAATATCACCTTTTAGCTTTACATAGTTTGAATATGGTGCTGCTTAGGTCAGAGTTGTATATTCCTTTAGCATAGAGGGGCTGGATGGGGTCCACCTGACCTTGCATTTACGTGTTCCTAACTTCAGCTTTCTGTGTTCCTCAGAATTGGGTCAAAATTGATAATTGAGTTTGCTAATCGATCATTATCTGATCCTCAGTGCTTGGAAAAAGAAATGTTATCCCTCACCACTAGGAATACAATGTCTGAACATCAGAGCTCGAAGCAGATGGGCTACAGCAGCAGAGGGCTACATTGAAGGGCCACTCTGATTTTTTTGTTTTTTTTTTACCGTGTCCCGTCCAGCAGAGTAGCTCAGAATTGTTGTCTGAGTGCCAATAAATTGCCCAACAGATTTACTTTCACAAGCGGAGCATCACAGCTATTGCTTTAAGGCTCTGCTTGATATTTATAAAAAAAACTTTATTATGAACTTTTTGGGGAATTTTAAAAAATTGTTACGGACACGGAGACTGAAATAAAAGGGAAAAAACAGAAGCTTGAAAAAGAGAGAGATGGGGCAAAAGGAAAGAGGGGAAAAAGGAGGAGAGAGTGGAGGAGAGAAAGAAGGATGAATAGAATAAAAGATTACACCCTGCTTGCTAATACACAAAAAAAAACACGGTATTTATGAATGTAAAAATGTATTCTGGAGAAGTGCAGCACAATATAGATCATCTGTGTATCTATCAACACCTGTGGACGCGCTTTGTATACAAGGTTTCTCCACAGAAATATGCAATAGCGAGTGTGAGGACCCCACCGACCTGCCCCCGTGGCCCCCGGGCGGACACTGAGGAGATCCGAGCAACAGACATCCAAAAGGGCCCCCCCAAGGCACAGGAACCCCCAGGAGAACCCCCGCGGGACCACCGAAAACCCCCCAGAGAAGAGGGGGCAGTGGAGAGTCCCCGGGGAGCCACCCAGCAGCGACAGTGCAGAAGCCCCAGGGAACCGCAGCGAGGGCCCCACAGGCCCCGCCGGCAGCCGTCCACGCCCAAGCAGATCCAGCCATGGACCCAGAGCCCCAAGCCCCGGGACACGCAACCCCAAGACAGAGGCCCGACAGAGCCCAGGGGTCCAGGCCCCCGGAGGCAGCCACGGGAGTGAGCCAGCACACACCGAAGCATCCAGCCCGGGACACCGAGAACCACAAGTACACCAGGGGGCAGAGACTCCAACCACCGGCAGGCAGGGTGGCGGGGAGGAAATAGGCCCCCAAAATTTTGGGGGGGCCTAAGCTGATCAGGAGGGGGGAGCAGTCCAAGCCCAACCTGTCAAAAAAAAAAACGGGCACTCATAGTCACAGTCACCCACTCCCCACCCTCATCCACACACATAAAATCACTCGCCCCAACGTAAAGACAAAAAACAAGGGACGTCCTACACTCACTCACACTCCCCCAGCATATTTTATACCCAAGGTCAGGGCGCCGGCAGCCCCTAGGGGCAACCACCCCATGGCCAAGGAGGTGGTCCCCTTTCCTCCCGGGGCAAAGACAAAAAACAGGCCCCAGACCCGGGTGGTCTGGCCCCGGCCCCACCAGAACCCAGTCCCCCCACCAACCCCCATCCACCTCCGGAGAGGGGGCATGTACAAAAGAGGGGTCCACATGGCCCAAGCCAGCCCGCCAACCAGAGCCGCCCAGGACGGAGCAGTCCCGACCCCCCAACGAGCTCCGATCCCGACCCCTGAGTCTCCCACCCCCAGTGAACCCCCAAAATGAACCTCGCCACAGGGCCCCCCCCAACAGGGACACCGATATCGAACACATGTCCCCGAACCAAACGCCACGAATCCCCCCCCACCCCCCCCCCAGGGGCACCCCCCCCACAGGGGACCTCTATAGCCGAGAGGCTGATGAGGTCACACCCCCACCCCCGCGAAGCTACTTTACAGCCTCGCCCTGAGCACCCCCGCCGCATCCCCCCCCCCCACCACCCAGTGGCCCGCAAAAAAGCAAGGCAAGGGCCCCCCCCCCACCACCCCCCCCGCCCCTGGCGCAAAAAGGGCAGACCCCGCCGAGCACCGCACCCAAACAGGACCCCCCACCCCGCAGCATGACAGGACAGCCTC
Organism: Crenichthys baileyi; assembly: GCA_036173005.1. Classification (NCBI taxonomy): domain Eukaryota; kingdom Metazoa; phylum Chordata; class Actinopteri; order Cyprinodontiformes; family Goodeidae; genus Crenichthys; species Crenichthys baileyi. The sequence continues at coordinate 181,173 of JAHHUM010000077.1, read as the reverse complement.
ACCCCCCCACCCGGGGTCAGTGCCCCCCACGCCCCCACAATGCCCACTCAGCCACAAAAAAAAAAAAAAAAACATTCCTGCCAACATTCCTGCCACTGCAACTGCCCAGGGAGAAACACTATCCAGCTCAGCTCCACCATCGCCACCCAGCCGATCCAAACGCCGGCGACTCCATATCCCCGAAGTGGATACAACCCCTCCACCCCACCGGCGACACAGCCCCTCCACGACACCCCCCCACCCACCGCCCCGATGCCCCCCCTCACACATGCCAGCCAGCAGAGCAGCCCACCACCAAGCCCGCCCAATCCCCCCAGACAGCGCCAGCAGCCCCAGCCCACGAGTCCACGAGAGGGATACATGCACTAGCCGGGTACCTGGGCCATACAGGCCAACCGCTCCAAACCAACCGCTCCAAACCAAGGGAAGGGCCACTCTGATTAACTAAGAACAGGAAGTCAGGAGTTAAAATCATACTGTATTATATTTTTAAAGCCTTGACTGCCTCCACAGGAGAACTGGGCCCCTGCACCCAAATATGTTGGAAAATTTGAAAAGTGCAATAACCTAGTGGCAACTTTTAGTAATAAGATTGTCATGTTAGCTGGTATTAAGCTCAGCAGTAGTAGTGATGCAAACATTAGGAATATGTTGAGTGTAAACATGTTTTGATGGGAGAGGATGTCTGAGAATTTTGTAAACAAGCTAATTCCAGCAAATGTTTGTAGTAAGCAGGAAGTGACCTGAAGAAAATGTAATTTATCACAGTTGTTCCTTTAAATCTGTACATTAGATGAAACCTGTCACTGGTTTCACCAAGAAGACTTAATCTATTTCAGTTCAGTTTATTTACAGAACAAAAAAATCTTATATCTTATATTCAAATACAATACAAGATGCCATCACTACTTTAATCCTTGACATATAAACATCCTTACCTGACTGAGAAATTTAAAATCTGTAGGCCTTAAAAGGCATCAGTCCTATACAGCAACTTATAAAAGGTTAACCCAATTTATTCTGACATAAAACGCCAGGAATAATTGTTGAGCACATATGGTAGTCCGACTACTGAACCTGCACACCTCCTACAGCTGTCCAAACAAACCCACAAACAGGCCCTGATTACAGCCAGGTTAGCCCCCACTGCACACCAGCTTCCACTGCAGGAGCAAACTGAACAGAGCAGGTCTCTGTCCAGACGGTTCTGGGCAACGTCATTGTTTAGTTTACGCTCTGGTGTCAGACTCAACAGTGAAAGCAGAGCAGCACTGTGCCTCTTAATGACAAAGCCCTCAGTCCAACACACTCCATGTGTTCAGAACCGGGTTAAAAACAAAGAATAGTAGAAAATTCTTTCTAATATTCAGAGTTATTTACTTTTAAGCTTCCAGAGAGCTTTACAGAACCACAAACACACACACTCCAGGTTTTATTTCCTACCTTGGCAGCCACGATGCTGAGGCCCATGCCATTGTGCTTCTTCAGGGTTACCGTGACAACCTCTGGCTCTTTCCTCATTGACTGAAAAGAAAGAAAGACAGGAAGGACAAACTGTAAAAGAGGAAGATACTTCCTAATTAAATCTGGAGAAGATCGAGCAACCGTCCGTACACCTCTGACAAATATTGGAAACTGAGACACTGGGGTCAAAAAACAAGGAGGTGGGGATGAGGAAAAGGGAGGGAAGGAATGAAGGAAGGAAAGATGAAGGGGAAAACCACAGAAGGACCTGTGGTCCCTGGAATCGAGTCAAGAATGAAAACCACATCATGGCAACACATATACACACATATATACACAGCAGGGCTCATTTAAGGAGGGCTGGGCCCACTGGGTGGGGAGAGACGGAGGAACAAAGACAGATCCTGCAGAGGTTCCCACATCATGACGAAGGACAACCTCCAGAGTCCCGTCAGACTTGCACTAAACAAGGGAGAGGGTTGATAAATTCAACCTACTGCTATTAAACTGGCAGTTAAACTACCAATTTATAAAATGCATAAAACTGTAACACTGTCCAGGCAACTTATGCAAGGATTTTTTAAAGGTGTTAAAGCTTCTGGTTTCGGCCACTATCAGCTTCTACCAATCGGAACCGGGTTTATGACAGAACATCTTTATACACAGCCTAAAATTTCCAAAACCCGGGTTCCTACCCAGATCAATGTCTAAATCCAAAACCTTTCCAGACAGAAGTCTCAGTCCCTTACAGAAACGGATCGCTGATAAATGGATCAATGGATGAACAAGTGAACGCAAAGATGAACGGCGGATTGATACGACAAACAAATAGATAGATGGACAATAAGAAAGAGGGATAATAGATGGACAGACGCATGTCTGGAGGGACGGATAGACAGTCAGATGGACACCAGATGGATGGCTGGATTGGTAGAGGTTGATATGGATGGACAGGTTAATGATAGGTGGACAGGAAGGATGGGAATATGCTGCTTTCCAGGACAAGTTTCGTCGACATGTTTCCCCAGGTATTAATGAGGAGATCATCTCGGAAAATTAGGCTAGATCATGATTTATTTCCTTAAATCGATGATAAATGTTGACTGAAGAAGAAAGGCAACAAACTACCAACCTTCTGAGCAGCATTTGCCTTCTAAAAACTAACAAACATCTGTTATTTTTATCCAGATGTTTCAACTGTGCAAAATGACTGCAGTCAGCTTAATGAATCTAATGAGGACATAATGTAGTTCTTCTGAAATGCCTGGTCATTAACACAGCAGAGCCACAGACTGCTTGTAATCTGTCTCTATATGAAAAGAGTTTGAAATAAATGAAAAACAAACCCCTATTTAGCCCCAAAACAGACGATGTCACTCTGTTCCTTAAGAGATCTGAAATTTAAAAAAATAATTACAGGACAAGTCGGTTCACCAAAAGGCCACTGAGGTGAAGTAAAAGAGGCCTGGTGAAAACATGCATAAATAGACACTGGAGTATTTCTGAGGACGCTCATCACCTGCTGAAATGAGCCAGGTTGTTTCACCCTTTAGGTCCCACATGTTGCTTGTAAAAATGTTTTTACCATTTGGTTCATATTCAGGACATTCCCCTCCCTAAAATCCCATATTTAGTTTTATAAACACCCATGTATGTGTTTAGTTAAGTCCTACAGCCTGCCTGAACACACCGTTAATCAGAGACGCCTGCCTTATGTCGAGACTACAGTCCTGAAAAAGTGGAGCAGGGATAAACAGACCAATTACACAGGAAGTGGTTCTGTGTGTGTGTGTGTGTGTGTGTGTGTGTGTGTGCAGTCTATCATTTACTGCTGCATGCTCACTAACTAACTCCTCCACTGTGATTGGTGTTGATTAAACTGCGAGTCTTCTCAGAAGCAAACCGCTCCGCCTGGAGTCGCTGTAATTGCTGCTGTTGGACTGGAGGACCACACAGACAAACCTCTGGACCCAAATCAAAGCAACCTTCAGGTTTACAAGGCGCTAAAAATACTCCAGCTATGTCAGTCGTGTCGTCAGACTGTCTACAGCTTCGGTTCTGTTCAGGAATTTTACCTTTTTTAGACCACAGATTCAGATCGTGTTTTCATGCAGGAAAACCTACATAATCCATTGAATCCAAGGAAAATGTCATCCTTATTTTTTTCAGTGCAGTGGACGGATGAACAGATTGAAGCATTCCACTAGAGCAACTGCATGGTCCAGCCAGCAGCCTGGAGGTATAGATAGCACTATGCTATAATACAACCATAATCTTTAATGTTTTGATGCGACTAAATCTTTCTGAAGCAAAAGCATCATGACATTTGGTTTTTAAAATGTTTTACAAATAAAACCATGAATTGTGGCTTGAATATGTATTTTCCTGTTTCTGACTCCAGTTACCCTGATGCTCAGATGCTGAATGAATGCACGACACACTTTTCAGATTTTTTGAAAAAAGGAAGCTGACAACTATGCATCATTTTTAGGGTTTCTGGGGTTCTTTCAATATTTTTCTGCAGGCTTTGGTGGCTTTTCACTCATTTTCTATCCAGTACCTGCCCATTTTCAGAAGAAAAAAACTCCTTGTTGGTGGAAAAACACTCTTTGCTGCTGCTAAAGGGCAAACAATAAAGAACTGTAAGAGACTTTATTAATTTGAGATTGGGTAAACCATTGAAAGCCCTGGAATGCTGTAATAGGAAATGCTTATCAATCCATTTTAAAATGAGAAAAAAGGTTAAAAGACGATGGATGAAACCTCAATCAAAGCAGAGATATTTCAGTGGAACACAACGGTTTATTATCACTCAGTCTGCTTTTCAGAACTGGTGATTTGCTTTCTGTTGTTAAATCCACTGAACAGGTCAGCCTGCAGGGTTTCCCTGAGTCAGCATTACTCATCCCTAAGCGTCCTGTGCGACACCAGCTGAAACCAGGACACCTGCCTGCTTTTAAAAGCAACATTAAACGTGAAAATAATGCTGTAAAAGAAGAGAAGTTTCTGTGTGGCTTTGTTTTGTTTTTCCATTTAAAACAAAAAATCAAGTCATTAAAATGCCAGAAATGAATGTGCATCATACCATTTCAGTGTTGTCAGCAGAGAAGTGGTTGTCGTTGTCGGCTCCTTCAAAGTGAACAGTCCAGGTACCAGGAGAGCGCGGATGTGGGGTTAGTCTACAGAACCCTACAACACACAGCATCACATCATGTTGCGTTTCCAATATTTAAGAAGTGTTTTGCATTAAATTATTTTTTTTATGATAGACACATCATAAAAATATGAAATCATTAAATAAAGCATTGTTTGGTGTACCTCTCTGCAGCAGTGGCTCCAGGAAGTCCTGCAGACCATTGGGGAGGTGACGCACCACGTCGCAAGAGTAGCCGTCCTCTGGGAGGAGGAAGGGCAGCTGAAGGTCCGGATCCTCCTCCAGCTGCACCTCTCTGCCGTCACTCCTCGCCAGCTCATCTGCTGTGTTTTCCGCTACTGCCACCACATGGTCTATGAGCTCCTAACACATAAACCACAGCATGGACAATGACTCACGGTTTTGGTTTTACGCGAAAGTGAGGCTCATCAGCTCTTTCTGTGCAGGTGTTCGTCTTACAGGGGGGATGTACGGCTCGTCCTGGGCACAGCGATAGTTGGTCATGAGGGCGTGGAGCTGCAGGGAGTTGAGCTTGAAGCAGGTGTTGTGGATGTTCTGCACGTCCTGCATGGAGTATTTGTCCATGGTCAGCAGGGTGGTGGCCTGAAGGGGACCCAAAAAAAGCAAAACACATTAGAATGAGGCAGATATGCCAATGCTTCCTGCTAAATAAAAACAAAGACTACAAAAATGAAGCTCTTTGCTCTGAGGTCATACAAATTTTTATGAAGAAACTCTATACTTTCAGCATTTTTGACAGTTTATGCCTTTTTTAATAAATAACAAAATTGACCAAATTTACAAAAGACGGACGAACGGACAAAGAAATAAGCGGACAGACGGAGCTTCCTTTTTCCACATCTACTCAGCCCTGGAAAACACTCTACAACTAATTCTGACTTCTCCAAGCTGTGTAAAAACGTGACTAATAGTGTTTTTCTCTTTCAAGCCTGCGTGGTTGTCCCTAACGTATATCATCATCCATGGGTCAGGGCCATTTTACATTTTAAAACTCCACACTTTTCCAAACAGATTGGGCTTTTATTGATGCCAACTGGATTTTTCCTCTCTATATAAAACATGAGGCAGAGAATTCTTGGATTATTAGGTAGGTACAGGAATTATAGAGTTCTCAGTCGCTAAAAAACAACATATTCAAATATGAAAAAAGGCGGGATGAGTAAGATAAAAAGTATACAGATTTTTTTCACCTGGACAATCCGGCTGAGGTGGCAGTCTGCAGCCAGCTCCAGGCCCTGCTTCTCGGCCCAGGCCTCGATGTGGCTCAGCTGCTGCCGGAGTATGGCCCCCCAGTAGTGACAGCACAGCCCTGAGTCGGCGTCCGTCACCAGCTTGTTGAAAAGCCACATGTTGATGAAGTGGAAAAGCTGTGAGAAGAGCTGGATAGTGAGGGCGGCGTTGACCCGGCAGCGACGGAGCAACGACATGGCGCCCGTCAGAGTGTTCAGGACGTCCTCTGGAAACAAAAGCAGGAGAGTGAGGGAAACTCTGTCTACCCTAACGTCCTAAATTTACATGACTGGGATCAGAGTATATTGTTATTGTAACTGTTGTAAATGACTGTTTTTACATTGTTTTGGTTGGATAGAGGGGATGTAGAAAGTCTAAAAGTCTTCTGAGCTATCTAGCACAAACATCTGTCAGAGACTGAGGTCAGTCAAACAAATTCGACATTTCTAGAACACGATGCATTCAAGTAGCGTGATCCGTTAAGAGATATAACTGCAAACACGTGTTGACATCTGTTTATTTAAATGTAAGGCTACTTTGCATCTAAATGGTTATTTTTCATTACGATTCATTAACTTTGCAATGAACTGCATTTCATCTGTTCAGTCCTCATCATATCAACCTAGACTGGAGGCAAACTACCACTGTAAAACCTGAAGCAATGAAGTTAATGAAAATAAGATTTTTGTCAGTTTGAAAAGTTTTGGGCGGAACTATAAAATGGAAAAGCGGACATGTTCAGCTTGAATAATTTCAAGATATAATCTCATTCAGTATTACGCTTTAAATTAGTGAATTCAGGTTGTTTTCTACAGAAAAACAACCTGTTACAGCTGATCCTCGGACAGAGGGATGAAACATCATCACTTGAGGCTAGGCGTGCGTGCAAGCTTCACAACAAGAAGGTGGAGGAAGTGGGTCTGGTTGGAAACCATTGGCGTGGAGTTCATTTTGTAGAATTGCTGCAGTTTTGAAAGCTACAAGAATTTGAGTGTTTCTCTTTAAAATTACCGATCTTGGGTCTTTGTGGATTATGCTCCTCGGGGTCATCCAGGAAGGCTGGCATGTAGTTATTCAGATCAGCCTGTAGACAGTGGACCAGGTACCTGCCATCAGACATAACAGATGATTTTTAATGCTAAAACCTGAAATATCTGCTATATTTCCTACAGTGAAAAGGGCTGGAAACTAGGCTTATAACTGCCATAAATCCCAAAGAGTATCATTGACATTAAAGGATTTGGTTCAAATCAAACAAATCAAGAATTTTAGACAATAAATTACAAAAGATTCAACCTAAAACAACCAGTAATGCTATAATAAACCCTAAAACTGACTTGAAGGCCATCTGAACGAGGTGGGCGAGGATGTCCTGGGCGTCCAGCGTGATGCGGCTCAGGTCCCGGTCCTGCTTGATAAAGTTTAGCAGCTCGGAGGCGTTGGCCATCCAGAAAGCCAGGGCTCCTGCAATGTTCTTCTGTTTCTGTAACGTACCAATCACAACCACATTCACAGAGACAAAAAGAAAAGATACAGAGGAGGCTGTTAGCACGGCAGGACGCAGGAGAGGCTCGAGATGTTAAAGAGGAGGTAAGAAACAGAGGGAGGTTTGTGTTTGAGTGGCAGCCAGAAGGAGCAGTTGTTACTTCAGAGAAAGATTCATGCCTCAAACGCCCCTCCCTCAAAGCCAAGCCTGTGTCAAGAAGAAGATCGGTCATCGCTGTCAGATCACTGAACAAACCAAAGCAAGGTGTCTTCACTTCTTATACATAACGATTTTACAGTTTAACATGAAGGTGACCTCTCCTTTTCCCTCCAAACACACACAACTCCAGTTACTACATCACCAGACACAGAACAAATTCAAATATACGTTCACACTGCAAGCTAAAGCCTCCAAATATGGAGAATCCTAATGATGGGAGGGATTAGAATAGAAGTAAGTCTTTGAAATCAGGATTCACTAAAACAATTCAACTTAAATACTCCAGAAGGCACCAGTTTATGGAAAAAATGTAATTATATTGCAGTTCAAATCCTTCTAATTATAGCAAAGGAAACAAGGTTCGAAACTGTAAAATGTAAGTTCTGATTTTAATTACTTGGCATAGTACTTTATTAAATCTGCTTCTAGTATTCTTTTTATTATAGGTAAAAACAAATGTTGAGGCAAGCCTGAAAGCTTAAATTAAAACCTAACGAGGAGAAACTAAAACCATCTGATGTCAACAGGAACAAAGTTTATCCTCAAGCCTTTAAAGCTCAAGCTGTTCCAGCCATCTCTGTTTTCCTTCATTCTGTTTAACATTTGCTTATTTAAACGTATTTTTACACATCAGAATCCGCTTCATTGGCCGAGGTTGTGCACACAAACAAGGAATTTGCAGATTCAGAGCAACGTGGAACGAAAGTCAAATATTAAAAATATGGATAAGTAAATTTGGTGGGAAATAAAAGGATCATTTTTATTTTTTTTTTAAATATATCTTTGTTTGCCAAGATGAGTTTAATTTTCCTGAATTTAAAACTGAGTTTGAGTTTTTCCCCTGTTCTGCTGACTAGAGCCTTAGCACAGTGTTTAGTCTGTGAAAACAGGACTATAAAAAGTGTTTTAAACACAGCTGATCCCCTTCCCTCTATAGCAGCAAGAAACTGCTTTTCAAAACTACCAGAAAACAAACTTGGTTGCTTGCAGAGTGAACACAAATCAAAGATTTATGAATGACAGAGTGTCTGATTAGCTGATTGGCTAATGTTCCCCCCACTCAGAGAGACGGGGGACTGCAAAGCTCGTCATCTATCCCCGCCTCGGAAACAAATCACACAGGACTAAATTAAAAAAGCCCTTCATTCAGAACAGCCAGAGAATGAAAGGTTGAGCCAAGTGCATCCAAAACAAAAACCGGTTAGAAACACAGATGGATGACTGGACGTGTTCAACGAGTTTCCAAACTGACATGACTCGTCTCACCCACACTGCTGAGGAGAAGCAAGACGTCACACAAACAACAGAAAAACAGATGCCAGAGTTAAAGATGGAGGAACGATGACAGAGAGTGGTTGCTTTGGGTTTTCTGGATTGATTTGGTTTTTACTACCAGGTTGGTTCCAGGAAGCTAAATGAGATTAGTCAGGTTGATGTTGCTGTTGTTGCTTAGTTTTCCAGCTGTGAACAGGAGGTATAGTCATGGCCTCGTTTTGACATTTCTGTTAGAATGGAGAAACGAAAAAGGAGCAGCAGCAACAATGATGGGCTGGTCAAAAAAATGAAAGCACAGAGAAAGATGAGAAGAGTGAAGGAAGCAGAAGATTGAACAGGTTGAGCGATGTGATTTTAAAGCAAATGTGATCCGACTATTTAGATGTTGGCCTGTTTGCAAACTGTCAAACAAAACTTTTGTTAAGGAAAAATTGTATTTAAACTCACTAATTTGTGATCCAGGCCTATTTTTACTAGACAAATAACGTAAATATTGAAGCTTTGCTTGTAATTTATGCAATTAGTTCAGTTTCTTTCTTCAACGTAAAACCAGACTTAAAAACACAATTTCAGGCTTTAACGCCTTCAATGAAGGGTTCTGCTGGCCTTGTTTAACCCTCTTCATAATGGGACTTACAGCACAACACTGGAAGGGGTCCTGCAGCAACTCCTGGGGTACACCAAGCACACAGTGAGCTCCCCATTATGAATGAGATGCCACAAAACATCCGTGGGGGGATCATGGTAGTTCATTACTAAGTTTGCAGCATATCTGGGTCCTGAAGGCTGCAAGGAAGAGCCTAATAACAGCAGCAGGAGCTTATTTCTGATGTCTGGCTTGAGCACACCTGAATTGATTGGCCGTTAAGAGAATGTGAAGCCAGACGGCCCACACTGACCTCATGCTAAGGCTACGACCTAATCACTCCCCCACTCTGGGCTGGCAGAGCTCCAAGTAATATAATACCACAGGGAGGCACAGCTGCTGTGCATATATGTTTTGCCTCTGATTTGGCTACAACTAATATAGTCTCGCCAAACACGAACAAATACCGAGCCATGATTAGGCCGCCTGCACATGAATATCAATATTCTCTAGCCTCCCTGCAAAATAAGGCTTCCTAGCGATGAGGAAGAGCCCTCACCTCCAAATTGTGCATAGGCTGTTTAATCAGTAACATTTTAACCACCTCTTACCTGTGGTAGAACGGCAAGAGAAGCAGCAGTGAAAAACCTACCTGGTGGGGGGCCTTACTTATAGAGGCTCATTCTACAGTTGGTTTAAAAAGACTTTGTATCCCTGTTGAAACAGCAGGATTTTGTGCTCTTTAAAAAGGAAAAATAAATAAAAAGATAACCCATGATAAAAATCTTTCCCCCTTTTACATCAAACATATCCTGTATTACTCCTGTTATAAAATAAATTAATAACCAGCTGGCTCAATTGTGAACATCCCTGACCTAATACTTTGCTTAAGTACCCTTTAAGTGATACTTGTTGCATTGCAGGTTTCCAACTGATTTATGTCAACTATAAAATGCAAGGAGCAGCAGGGAAGCAACTTAACGTTACTTAGTTTTGACATGATGGAGCAAGTAAAGGTATTTATTCTCAACCTTTAGTGCCTGTCCTGCTGTCTAGACTGCATCGGTTGCAGCAACTCACATTTTCAGCAAACATGGCAAAAAGTTCTCCAATTACTTGTTGCATATTAGTGCAAAATTGATTTTTGGTGCTACCAGTAAAAGAAAAAAAAAAAAAACTTATGAGGATTTATGACTGAATTTTTTTTTCAACATCGCCCAACCCAAAAAGAGAGACAAATAGCCGTGTAGAGAGGAGAAAGTCTTTGGCAGCCATATCATGGTGTGCTGTGGTGGTGTCCTACCTGATCCCCTTCAGCAATCTCCTGGACAGAAGGAAGTAGAAGAGGAGGAGGAGGAAGAGGAGGACACGTTTACAGGACAGAGAGAAAACACGTCAACAGCTACAGTATGGACACAGTATGTAAACACAGAGACACTCTGGCTCACACATGTTTTACAACGTGACCCAGAATGAGTTCATGAACATTAAGCTGATGGACTGAGAGTCAAACAACCCCGGCCTGTTCACAGCTAACATTAAATCCACTCTATATTACTAGTGAACAGCTGGCTACACGTGATAAACATCCAATTTAAAAGACAGGGGGACAACAGGCAGAACACTGACACGTATACCAAACTTTAATCTTTCATAACTCAAGGATTCAAACAGACTCATATATTGTACATAAACATACATGTTTTTAAAAAGTATTTGTGTGTTGAAGCATGGAACATGGACGGAAACAGTATATTAGTCCATGGTTGCTTTGTCTCATTTACTTCACCTGCTGCATGACGTGTGGACTGGCTAATCGGGCCAGGCAAGATTTTACCTCAAGTTTCATAATGGAGGGTTTAAAGTTCGATCCAGTTCTATTCCTACAGAGTATTGGGGTCATTCTAGATACAAGACGAGAAGTGTGGCCACTGAGGAGAACATTTCCACAAAAAAACGTAGAAATGTCTACATTAACCAAAGTCATACATTTGCAATAAAAAATGACAATTTTCGATGATAAAAGGCAGATTTTTACCATATTAAAACTAAGAGATTCTCTGACACTATAAGGTCAGAAATGTCCATGAAAAAAATTTTAATTTTAGATGCGCCTCTGGATACTTTCCATCTTTGGTTTAATACTGCAAATTTCTGCCTTTAAACACAGAAATTATCACTCACCCAAGTATACAACTTTTTGACAGAATATCCAAGTAAAATTAATCTTGTTTTTTGGTGAAATTTGGCTCCTCAATGGCCACTTATTTTTTCTTTTAGCTACAATGTCTCTAATCGTCGTATAATCCAGCATTAGTGATTGTTCAGCACCAGTTTTTTTCTGTTTCCACCAGTAAAAGCACTGGTTCCAAGTCTGTAGCTAAATTGTTTATTCTGTGTTTTCCACTTGTACATTTTGTAGCATTCAGTGGCTCTCTTGCTCAGCATAATGTCAGGAAGTTGTGAGATTATCAGAAAAATAAATACTAAAGTATGTTTTAAACATCAACATTAATGAAAAGCAGATTCTTTCCAGAATCATAAAAGCGATAATCTCTTAATTTCACCGGCATGTTGGGAAATACTGCGTGAAACATTATGTGTAGCTTCTGTGTTTAGAGCTGCAAAATTTTCAACTAAAAAAATAAAGTCGTGACATAAAAGTGTTTTTAAAAAAAAGTTAGATTTTTGTAGGATTTTAGGAAAGTTTTTCACAGAAATTGCTCTGTAATGTTGTTTCTTTTTTACTGGAAAATTATTTTAGGAATATATTTGGTAACAAATCTGGTGAACAACTTGTGAAGAATATATTCTACATTTTTAAAACAAAGCTATGCATCCTAAACTGTTTCTAATTAAAGCTCCAAAGCTTAATTTACATGCCTTATAATCATTAAAACATTTTTTTGGATTTTTGACATTAAGCTAATACATTTGTATGGTATTGTAAGGAACATTGTACCCAGACAGAGTTGTTGCTCTGCAGTGATGCTGTGACAAGTTCCCAGTCGGTTGGGTTAGCACACAGCTTATATGTTGTAATTAACTTACTATGATCTCCGAATGAACACAAACTGCTGCAGAAGTCCAGGTTCTCATATTCTGTCATCAGCCTCATATTCAAAAACCTTCATTAATCCCACTGACATGAAACCTCTTAAAGTCCACAGGATGTGTTTTATTTCATAAACTCACTGCACACCAATAACAATAAAAAACAGTCAGTGAGCTAAAAAAAAACATTTATATCCGCTGCACGGAGAAAACAGCACAGAGATTCCTACTTCAGCAGGATTTTAGAAATCTACCTGCCTTTCTTTGCTGCAGAGAGCAGCGATGGTTTAACTGTTTGCTCAAACCATTAAAACCAGTGGGTGACATACAAAACAGCAGGTGCAATGAAGGCAAGAGGCGAGCATATGCAAACACATCCTTACAATTACAAGGTGTAGTTTGTAAGAGCAACGTTGATATTTAAACACAGAATGCCCATATTTCAACAAAAAAAATGAAATATGGGGAAAACTTGCCAGACTGTCAGGAGGAGAAAACAGTGGATATATGAAGGAAAAATACAGAAGAGTTTTACTAACCTGGATGACTCCTTCCATCATGCTCACCATCTTGTTGACGATGGCGATGACTTTATGCGTCCTCTCTGACGGCGACATGTCGGGCCGATAAGTGGGCGACAGGACGTAGCGGCAGGCCATATACAGGACGTAAGTGGGCGACAGCTTGAAGTGGACCGTGGAGCTGTTCGTGTAGTTGATGATGGCCGACAGGAACGTGTCTTCAGCTGGAGGCACAAACAGGATTCAGCATTTTTACTATCAGATCAAATCAAGAGGGTTTAGGATCAAACGGTTGGTTGGTTGGATGGATGGACAGTGGGACGAACCGGCGGACAGATGGGATTCCCCAGTAAACCACTATCACGCTGAAATCTGTTTCTTTACGTTTAAACTGCTTCGAAAAGTATTTGAAGTCAAACTGGTTGCAGCTGCTATTTAGCATCACTGTTCACTTCTCATCTAAATCCTGAAGATCTGAGCAGAGCAACTGGCAGGGCTTTAACAGTGCTTGTGCGTCATCTTCCCCACTGACGATCCAACCGCCCCTTGAAGCATATGATTTCTCTCCCAGTGCATTGTGGGTATGCAAGTCTACACCTCCGTATGTGTGGCTGAAACCCTCCTCTGCCTGGAAAAATAGATGAGCTCTCGCTACGCCAAACGTACAGTGCACACAAAAGCTTGAGGAAGGTCAACAAACACAAAGGTGAACAAAGACAAAGCAAACAGCTAAGAGAGCTTTGAGCTACAAAGACTATGGGAAACACCCGCTTTCAGAAAGACCCGCTTTTAGTTCTGCCTGGGACTAAAATCAACAAAGATCAAAACATTCACTTTAAAATAACAGACATCATAATTTAGAGCCATGAAATCCATAAAAACATGAAACCTAAAACAGTCTTTTTTAAGGTGCTTCCAATAAAAACAGCATCAAGTATGGATGGAGATATCTGGACACGCAGAGTCTGATGTACTGATGTTCATGGACTTTACTGTATTAACATCAGTATCGGCCGATGTTGGTCATTTTTTAACATATCGGTTCCATTAGTACAACTGGGCCAATACTAATGACCAATGTTCATTTCATTTACTTTGGCCAGTTGTTTATGTGTTTCAGGAGGGGGAGGGGGCTGGCCATGTGGTGACTGTTTGGTCATGTGACAGTAATGGCGATGCAGCACAGGATTGTGGGATGTTTGACTGAAGCAGAGAAGCTTTGAAATGGTGGGGAAATATATATAATTTATATAATATTGGTAAATATAAGTTATTGGCCATGACTGCAATGTTAATACTTGATACAGATATCAGCTCAAATTTTCATATCAGTGCATCCCTAGTTTTCTTTACAGAAAAATACCTTTTAAACAGGAATATGTTGATTGAATGTGTGGCCAGTTAGTTACAACACAGAAAAAGGACATAATCAGTTTTACTACAATAAATATGCTATGCAGGAAACATGAATGAGTAAAACGATCCTCCTACATGTTTATCCACGATAATTAACTATTTTTTCAAATAGTTTTTCCTCAGTGCCTGAGCTAAATGAAGGAGAGGGTTTTACTGGAGCTAAAGTCTGACTGTTTTATCAGTATTTTAACTTCCCTTCCATCCAGCACATGCCTACTATTAGCTTAAAAGGACTTTTTAGGGCCCAAGGACAAGCTATAGAGGGGAAAAAGCTGCAGACAGACTACGAGTTTCAGAGACTGTGTCCTCAGCTAAATTACTGTAGTGCAATTCAAGGTCTTAAGTAGGCTATTCTGGTGACACACTTGTTCGGAGGTGCATCACATGCCTGTAATAAGGGTAAAAAACATTTGTTAAATGCCAACGGCTTGACTTCAGCATTGGATTTATAACCAGCTAAAAAGTGTTCAAAACCAGTGAGAAAAAATGTTTGATCCTTTTTCAGTGTTCTTTTGTGAATGTTTAACGCCCCCACCACCCTCCGCCTACTTCCCATTTCTGTCTTTATTGTTTCCTTAAAGGACTCTCAAAATAAAAAGAATTTGAGTAAAGAAGAGGTAAAAATGCTATCTAAGCTAACTTAACGGATGAACTGTGGAATCAGAGGCAAAGAGGCCACTAGCGACTAGAAAAGGTTCAAAAGTTTCCAGCGATTGACTGACAGAGGCAGACAGAGATGCTCACAATTTTCTCTGAAGTCGATGCTGGCTGGAAGAGTCAGCTCAGTCCTGTCTGCAGAAGGATTCTGGGACCTGCTGAGAAGAAAGAACAACACTGTGAGACGGCTCTTAGAA
The DNA here is from genome assembly GCA_036173005.1 of Crenichthys baileyi. Classification (NCBI taxonomy): domain Eukaryota; kingdom Metazoa; phylum Chordata; class Actinopteri; order Cyprinodontiformes; family Goodeidae; genus Crenichthys; species Crenichthys baileyi. Next base: position 165,893 of record JAHHUM010000077.1, on the reverse strand, counting down.
GATACGAAGGAATGAAGCTGGAGGAGAAGAAGGGAAGACTGTCTGACCTGCTGTCCTGCTGCTCTCCTCTGATCATGGGTTTAACCATGCCTCTCTCCATCTCCAGTCTCCCTGAGCTCTGCAAAAAAGGACGAAAACGGCTTCAGCAGGGTTTTACTTTAGATTAACTAAAATTATCGTTTCTAAAAGGTATAAAAATTAAAAGGCAAACATTTAAAAATGGTACCGACTTTTGGAAGGAACTCAGGTTGATTTTAGTCAATTCTGAGGAAATTATTGAAAGACGTATGAATTAAATTATGAATTTTATTCCTGAAATGGTGATCAGAAAAAATTCCGGAAAGCTATGGGCAATTTCATGCAGCTAAGATAAAAGATTTGCAATTTTTGGGTAAAAAAAATAATCAAAGTTTCTGAGTCATTTTCTATTAATTTTGTTGGTGGCAGGATCAATGTGATTATTTTTCTTTAGAGAATGTAAAAAAGTGTAGTCTGCCATTTTCTATAATTGCTGTTAAATAAAATTTCTGATTTTATACTTTTTAAATTTATTTTTTATATTTACCGAGTAAAATTTCATCATACACATCCTGCGACATAAAGATGGTACTTTTCACCTTCCAGTAGATTCAGTTACTTCAAGCAAGAACTCCTTCTTATGCATCAACTAAACTTCAACTTAAACTGCACTTTTATATATAGAGTATAAGAAATAATTTAGCCAAGAACCAGAACCTAAAGTGCACCTACTGTGCATCCACTTCAGAAAAAATGCCAAGACTTCCACAGGCTAATTTTGCAGGTTCCTTGCATCGAGAATAAATGGGAGCGTGTTTGTCACCTTGCTGGTGGGCAGGGCCGCTCCACTGTGGACGTCTCCGCGGAGGTCGAAGGTGGTCTCTGGTACGCTGCTGCAGACGACACACAAACATTCAGCAGTTCAAATGAGGCCAGTTTATCATCACTGATAACAAAACCAGTTCAGATTTAATCCAGAGGCCACATTTACGTATCCAACTCATGCTCGGGAAGAAGAGAGCTACATCTGAGAGACAGGAGGCGAACGGCTCCCTAATATGTAAACACAGACACTTATGTAAGTATAAGAAAGCCAGGCCAGGCGTCCAGAAGGGCAATCGTGCTGGCCCACTCTGTGTTTGACATCTACTGAGAGCAACAGAATATTTCCACTCTGTTATTGACAGAAAGGTCTCCATCACATCCAGAATAACCAGCAGACAGTTTAAAGTAGGTTAAACCAATCACAGCAAGACAACAGATACATAAACAATGTACTAACAAACAATAACAAACTAACAATGCATAGTTCTGATCAAAAGTTTACATAAACTTTTTGGCTCTAATGTCAGAATAATTCGGCTGTTCTCTTTCCAGAGTGGAATAAATGTGTAACAAACAACTACAATACATTTTAAAAAGAACTAGATGCACAGGTTTGAATTTTGTTTTCACCAAGGTCGACTCTGGAATATAAACACAAAGCCACATCCTGCATCCATTTTCTGCTTGTTCAGATAAAAAACTGCTTCAAAAAGTTGCTGTTTTGTCGTTTAATGAGCCACATAAAAACATTCAGTTAAAAAGGATAAAGAGCTAAAACACAATTTCATAACTGCTGCAGTTTGAGAGAAAAAACACATGTTAAACATTGGATAAAAGCAACAGTCCAAACACCGCTCCAGACGTCTGGGATCTTTTAATGCTCCAATCTCTCACTGATTGAAGCTAAATGCCGCTGCTGACAGTCCGGTCTCAGTCAGGAGGCAGCGGATTAAAGGTCCCAACACCCCTTCACTACACGGCCGTCTGTGCAGCGGCCAAAACCCTGCGCCAAATACCTCACAACCCTAAGAAACTGCCAAATTGAGGCTGAAATCAGACTTAATATCTCAACAGGACTCTGGTTGGACTGAAGAAGGTATCTGCACGAGTTTGGACGGTAGCCCAGAAAACCACAGGGATCTACATCCACCACTTCACACACTCCACACGGACTCACAGCTGCACAGAAACGATGGCTGCTGTTAATAAAACGTACAAATATTTCAGACTTTCGAGTACAATTCAACGAATACTGCAGACAATTAAATTCTTGTCAGGGAGCTTAAGGGTGAAAAGGATGATTGAAACAGTATAATCTGCCTGTTCAGATTCAAACATCAAATTCACATGGAGATCACATGAAATTCTGGCCCGTCTATCTCCATTAAGTCTTCTGTGTATAGGAGACAATAAGAGTTTCCAGGTCAGGTGGCAACAGATTCAAAGTTGAAACATGGGCATCGCCAACGTCATGCAACACACCCAAAATCATTCCTGAACTTTTCAAATACCAGGAGATTTTAAATAAGAGTGCGACTGTCAAAATGGGTTGTCCCTGAGTCTTTAAGCAGGATAATGATCGAGAACCCAAGGTCAAATCAAAGAAATGGTTGACCTGAAATAAAATCAACCACCTTCCATGGCCATCTCACTCCCCAGGACTGAATCCTGTAGAAAACCTGAGGGCTGAGCTGAAGAGCAGAAAGCCAAAGAGGAAGGACCCAAGAAGAGCTTGTGAAGTGTGGCACTAGTGATATTAATAAAAATAATCTATTTTACCAGATTACCATTTAATCAGATTAAAGGCTGGATTTTTGTATTCATTTTTTAGCATGAGGTTACGCTCCCGCAGCAAAATCGAAGTTTATTCAAAGTTTTCTACACATCTTCATCTGAAAGCCAATAAGTGTGAATGTTGCTGTAAACTCAACATGAACAGAAACCGGAACTTATGCAAGCGTGTGTCTGTAATCCATGTCTAATGATTTCTTTCCACCACAAATATAATTAAATATCGAAATTCCCACCATATGCAAAGTATGTGAGCAAAACGAGATCCTTATTCTTCTTACTTTGCTACTTTGTCTCTGTTAAACCAAAAACAACAAAGCAGTAAATCTAAACAGCACTAAACAACCACAGGTGGAGGAACCTGTAGAGATAGGTGTGTCTTTGCTGACAGTGGCACAATTATATTTAATCACCCGTGACTTACAGAGAAGAGGCAGCGACAGGGACGTGTGTTGCATGAAAGTATACTGGCAATACAGCCATAAAATGTAAATGGACGACAGCAAGCTGACACAGATGATGTTTTCCAATGCACAGTCAACATTATTCTATGCCGTCATTAAAACTAGCTGCTGAGCATTAATAATGATAAACAATCCAAATGGTTGAAATCAGATAGCAGCCAGTCCAGCAGACTGTAAAAACATGCAGGGAAAACTTGGAACAAAAAGTAGTTTTAACTTTTTCTTCCATTATAAAAAGAAGAAAATGTGAAGCAATCTGCTAGGGAGAAGAATCCAACCGGTTCTAGTTTCAGCTCCATTTACTTACCGATTACTCCTTCCTCCCTGCCTGTAGAAGCTAATGCAAATCACCTGATGGGAGGTTTTAGGCTGGAGGGTAAACATGAACTCAACACTCAGACTGAGAGAAATACATTACCTCCCACATGCATATATACAGTTTATAAAGTCACTCTTCAGATAAGAACAAAACATTCGGATCAAGAGACACAATTAGTGTTTATCCAGCAATGGAGCTAATTAAGACCTCATTAAGGTATATCAGTCATCTTTAGCTGAATATTTCATAGGCTAAGAAGACAAGAGATGAAGTAGAATTTGTACTTCTTGTCTGGAAATATCTCAAATAAGAGAGAAATGAAGGTCACTTACACTTGTTCTCTCTTTCTCCAACTGTTACCCGGTAACGAAGCCATTAAATAGCTATAAAACAAATATTTCCAAGCCGGCACTCATATTTAACTTTCTCACACCCTCGCTTCTCCTCTCATCTGTCGCTCTCTGTTTCATTGTGAAACTGCAGCGAGTGGGAGGCCCCACCCAGCACCATGCTGATCAGATTAGAGGGCGGCCTGTTGCCATAACCCTAGACCTCTGCTCTTCCTCTCCTCTCATTTCCTCAGTCCCTCCATCCATTCTAATAGAGCCCTGCCTCCTCCTACCTTTTCATCTCCTAACCTCATATTCTCCATTCACCATCTATGACACCCTGTTCATATAGTTTAGAAGACTGAGCAGAAAAAGAGAACAAGGAAAGATAATAAAAGCTGAGCCACTCTTCCTTTCCCTTACCCAGATTTGTGTCGGCTCCTCATGTCGGCATTTGGATCCCTTTTCCCTCCCTGGTCGAACATCGGATCCACAAACTTAAAGACTTGTGCCGAGCCAAACTGGAGAGTGGATCCGGAGCGCAGCACCGTGGTCTCCGTGATCCGCTGCCCGTCCACGAAGGTGTCAGCGTCGGGGCCGTGCGGCGTCACCGTCACCATGCCTTCGCTGTGCATCAGGTTGCAGTGGTGGGGCAGGATCCCCGGGCCAAGCAGCTGCAGACGAACACAGATGAGTCAAAACAGAAGCACTGAACCCATTTTGCATCGGCCAGAGGAGTTAAACTGAAGCTGTGAAGTAAATTTAATCAACTACACAACTGAACTAAAGTTGTGACGGGTAAGAATTAAAACATCCTCCCCTTATTGTAATGTTTTTTTAAATGATGTCACATCAGTGGATCTGCACAAGAACTTCAGTCCCATTTAAGAGTCATATTTAACATGAACCTAGGCGATGAACAAAAGCCGTCTGCAGAATCAAAACTAATCTAAAGTTTGCATTAAGGCAGAAGAAATAAATGTGAGATAAAGAGCACATTTCAAAGGTGCAGCACCTCCTCACAAACTGCCACCGCTTTTTACATAACCATTTAGTTTTGTACGTTTATGTCTAGGAACCTCCAATTAGAAATGCATAAGTTCCTGATTCCTTGGGTGAAAAATATGAAATGGCACAGAAGCCTCATTTCTCTTACAATCTTCAAAAGGGGAAAGAAAGGAGACCATGCCATTTAAGTAAGGCAGATGTCTGTTTAAGACAACAGGTACATGAAAACAGCCACTTGCCTAAATTTGGACAAATCTACAGCCAGAACAAAATTCAAACATTTTAAAGGATGTACATTTATTTTACCACCACGCATAGTGAGGAGGATGGTAAAGGAGGTAAAAACATCTCTAAAGTTTACTGTTAGAGCACTGCTGCAAACTGTGGCATCTTGAGTCTCCATAGCAACCATGAGGCCATCTACTTGGCTACTCGTTTAGGATGACGGAGAAAAAGCCATTTCTGTCCCAACCATCACAAACCTAAATGTTTTACCTGCTAGATGCATCTGGTGTGAACCAGGCTTAACATGCAGAAAAGCCCCTCATGCCTCCTATTAAGTAAGGTGGAGGATCTATGATGCTGTGGGTTTCTCTTTCAAAGAGCAGATATGTCAATAAGTGGGGTCTCTGCGATTTTGGAAAATCAACCAAATAAACTACAGAAGATACCAATAACATGTCTAACAGTGGCTGAAGTACAGTGCTGGAGGATAAAAAACATGAAAAATATAAAGCACTTAAAATTATTTCACTCAAACAAGCAGAAGAAATCCTGCTTTAAAAGATTTTACAAAGTAAAAGTGTACTGAGTGTGTGAACATGAGTTGCAGTGATGGGTTCACCTGGATGGCTCCGTCCTCTGTGCAGTCTGAGCCCACCTCGGTGATGCTGTGCTGAAGCCGGTACAGCTTGGGCTTGTCTCGGGAGTCGGAACCGTCTGGAAGCACAGAAGCTCTCAGGTTATTACGGATCAAGGCGAAGCTGCACCCTTATAAAACTAACAGCGTTTAATCCAGTATTTCAAGGATCAGCAGTCAATCCATAGTGATGTGCACAGAAGTAATTACGGCTATAGTGACACGGGATGTAAGCGGCTGCAGGACAGTTACTGGATATTAGTAAGCAAGGTTTAGTAAAAGCAAAGCAGTGCATCAGTTACAAACTATGTCTTCTGTGGAGGAAAAGGGAGATAAAAACCTAGAACAAAAGATATTCAAATGTATATTAATGTTTTAGTTTCTTTAGGGTCTAAGCTACGATAATTTTTAATGCAGCTCAGACATCTAAAATACAAAAATAACAATTAGAAGCTATATAATACTGCAATAAGCTATTTATTTTAATAGATTTCTTTTCGAAACTCTTATATTTATCTAAGGGTTTGATTTGGTTCTTATCAATACAGTTAAAACAAAATCAAACGTCCTAATGCTCCAACTCAATTAGCTGCAAAATAAAATTTATATTATGCAATTTGTTATCCTAGCCCCAAACTGACTACTTTTAAAGATAATGAAGATAAAACAGGTAAAACTCATAACAAAACCTACGTTCCTGAGCTGTAATCAGACTCCAAGAACCTACAATGATTTATAAATAGAATCTCTACTGCAGATGTGTAATCAAATGCGACAATCTGATTATAAAGCTATAGCAAACATGCGCCATTTGTACGGGAATGTGTTTCAGATCAACGCAGCATCAGAGCAAAACGACCCCAGCAGCCAGGACAACAAACAGAGGAGGTGCGTTGCAGTTTTTACCTTCTTGGTGCCGATAGGCGTAGTAGGCATAGTGATTCCCTCGGCCTACAGCAGGCAGGCAGGCAGGCAGGTAAGGGGCAGAAGGACACGTGCACAGGCCACACACACGTATTTATTCACACACACACGCACCCAGGCAACCAAAACATGCCATGAGAAGGTGGGAAAGAAAACAGACACATAGCAGAAGGTGAAAATGCGGCAAGGAGGAAAAATAATGCATTAATACCTTTTTAACCCCAAAACGCACCCAAACACTCTTACTGATCTTTGGATGTTAAAAATCCCTCTCCTCTAAAAGAGGAAACAAAGAATTAAATACGTTTTTACCGAAAATAAAAGCTGTCTTAATTTAGTTCCGTTTATGTGCATTGCATTTCGAGGGATTTATGGACGTAAAGGGAAATTTATTTTAGATCAGTCCAGAGATGCACTGAGGACCCGTAGAGACTTATAAATAATCATCAGAAAAATCGGATCTTTTTTCTACTCAGTGAACGCACCATACATAAATGCTAACTGTGTGCGCCAACAGCAATCCTCTTCGGTCCTGAAGGAAAGTTTGCCGTTGTCAGAAACAGTGAGGTGTTTTAATGAAAAATAAATTCAAAAGAAGCACAAAAGGTGCGAGAAGCTATTTAACTGAGGCATGTTGACTTCAGCAGACCCCTGAAAAGCCTAAAGTATGACAGTAAGGTTGTTCTGGTTAATGTTTTTGAGCCTTCAACTAGAGCTGCCACAAACATTTGACCCATAAAGTGAGTTTCCTGACTTTATAAGTTGAATTTGTTCCATTTGTTGGTCTAGAAAATGTTTTTCGTCTATTCTTAGCAACAAAAATGAGACCTATTTGGTCTCTTTGCTGTACTTTAATTAATGGGGGGGGGGGGCCGAGTCTGTTTGAGTAAAACATTGTTGGATGTTACACTTCCTTTTAAAATGAAAGCAAAAAATACATGACTAATGAAAGAAAAACACTTTGTGTCGTAAGAAACATCTTCCACTGACGAAGATTTTGATTTGTCATTGAAAATCTCATTCCGAGTGTCTATCTGCATCGGCTCCGTTTGCAGGAGGGGGAAATTTGCACCATTCTTCAGCTGCGGTTGCAAGAGCCACTTTGGACACCCCTGATCTGCTTTCTCAATGGAACCCATGCAGAGACTGTTGATCACAGTTAGTCAAGCATCATTTGGTCCTTATTTTAAAACAATAGTAAAGCCCTCTTTAACTGCACGGCTGGACACTAACCAAATGAACCTGTAGATGAAACGCCCTCTGATCTAAAAAAATAAGAAAGCTACTATTTAACGACAATAAATAGATGAATGATTCATAAAAAATAGAAAAAAGGGTGTACATACACATGGATGTACATACTTTTCTTGTTAGCTTTCATTTTATTTTCTTTAAAGTCCATATATTTAAACATAATGTCTATATGGTGTGAGCGCTTGAATTCAAAGTCAAATCCCTTGTTTGTACAACCAATCCTGACAGTTAACACTGAGTTTGATGATTTAACAAACTAACTCGTCTAAAACAGTATATGAAAGTTGTTCTACTATTGGATATTGTTATATATTTTAAAGATAGCTCAAGTTGACACCAACTTTATCGTACATTAAGTCGCATTCTTGGTTTTCAGACATGCATAAACCAATCCTACCTGTATTACTTAAAGCATTAATAAAAAAAATACTTTGTAGCAAATAAATAAAACTGCTCTTTTAAATCGTTCTCTGTGTGTTGAACCATGTGCTCATTATTCTGTGTTCTTCTACTTAGCTTTATTCCTGCTGTAAATATGCAAGAATAAGAGTAACCTGAACACACTCACTCACAAACACACAGCTCAGTTTTTAAATCCCATTTCACCCACAACCAGTGACCAGTAAAACACTTGGTGAACGTAAAGTAGACGTGTTAGTATTCTCCTGGATTAGGGCCTCAGGTTACCCAAAAACTCCCTCACAAAAGCAGCTTGGTGATGAGTTTTTGGGTCACCCTTTGGTTCAGGTAAGATAATGATGTAAGATGATGAGGGCCATAAAAAGCAGATACAGAGAGAGAGGGGCAGGGAGATCAGTAGCAAGACACAAGCTGTTAGGGCAGGAAATGTGTTCAACGTTCGGGGAAGTTTCACCAAAATGACCTGGAAGGGTCTCTCCACAACCATTTCTTACCTTTCATATTGGTTCACATAACTCCCAACATCTTCATTGTGTGCTTCTACTTTACGTTTATATTTGTAACCATAAATAAGAATAAACAATTTGACTTAACTTTTTAACTTGACTTGTAGCAAGATGTAGATATTTATCTGACAGTTACAGTAAACTGTTATCTCTCCACCTTTCTACTGTGAAATATGTCCTGAAACGCACAGCTCTCTTTTTAGTGGTCCAGATGTCGAAAGGATTCCTGGATAAAAAGTGCTACAATAATAAAACAACCTAAACATAGAAACACAAATTTAACTTAAAACACTCACCTCTGACTAAACCTACATGTAATTTGGCTTGGTTGCACTGCCACCTATTGGTCGAAGTGCAACCTAACAGCATGTGTCAACTAGAGTAAGTATCTTCCTCTGAAGCTACTGCTGATCTTAAAGCTGCTGAAGATCATGGCAGACAGTATGACACCGTGGTGTGATCCTACCTGGACTCAGCTCCACCAAATAAGGCAGTTTTTCGGGCGGCATCAAGCTGTCCTTTCCTCTGAGCCCCTTGTCGTCCTTCCTTCCTTTCCTGGCCTGGTAGTCTGGAGGTCTCTTCTTCAGCTGGAACACCAACGCTCCTGATGCATAAAGATACGCAACTTTAATAACAACATGATGGAGCAAAACAATTAAAAAAAATTAATAGACGCACATTGTTCCTCTCAGGAAGTGCACTGCGCACACAAACGTGGATGTGCTATGGACTTTAAAGTCCCTCCACACCAGCTGAAGTAAGTTGAGTGAAACATCTTAAGAAGAACCAACCTGCTAAAAATACAACTTATTTAAAATCCTTGCTCGAGTTACAGAAGCATGTGTTGTTGCTGCTCAGATGCTTATACACATTACCTAACAAACTATTTTGATGTTTTTAAAAATTTGATCCATGTTCAGGTGCATCAAGAACCGTTTTCACAAAACCATTTCAGGTAGGAAATGAAGTCATCTACTGTGGGACGTTTCATACAATATTAATTCACAGGTGTTGACAACTTAAGATCATTTCTACATTTTACTCAGTCTGTTGTGAAGAAATAGTATAACTTCATTACATAATATCTATCAGAGGTCATATTTCATAAGACTCCACCTGCCCAAACGGGGATCGAACCAAAATAAGCAGGTATACTGTAATGTCCAATTTTCAGACAATATACAGTTTGTTTAAAAGGTGCAAAATGGAGGTATGAAGCGTAAAAATTGCAATCCATGGCTACAAATCCGGGATACAACTTAGCAAAGGGGCAAAATGATGCAGAACCAGCCCAAATAATAAGCATCTGCAAAGAAAAAACATATACTTCACAAATAACTGTAATGACAGTTGAACAGCAGAAGGGGGCAGTAGCAGTCGATAAAAGAGGAAAGTAGCTTGTAGGTTAGATGTTTGAACTCCCAGCAGGAGGTGAATTCAGTCAGGTTTTTTACCTCTGTCTGCAGGCCAGTCTCTGAGGATCTGCAGAGGACACTCTAAATCATCCAGAATCACCTCTTTGCCCGTCTTATCATCTTGCTGCAAAGATCAAGAAAAATAAGAATCCAAGTATTTAAACAGGTTACAGTGGATCCAAAAGTAACATTTTATGACAGTTCAAATATGTTTGCTAAAAATAAGGTGAGAAATAATCCAGATTTTATTCACATTAAACCCTGTTGGTGCTGATCTGTTGATGCTTTTAACTGTTAAGAGATGAATGTTGAAGAGGAATACAGATTTTAAGTTATCTAGAGGAGTACTAAGGTGGTTCTGCTCTTCACCTCTGCACCGCACCCACTTACACCAGCTTCCATCCAACCAACTACCATAATCACTGATTGTTGATTCTGATGCTTCAGTCTCTAAAACTATTTCTTTAAGCTGTTAGGTTATACATGCATGTGTCGGGTCTCTGCAGGATCTCTTGCAGTCTAGTTTGTGTCACAAAACACACACAAAGAGCACCCCTGATGTTCAGTGTGGAAGCAACTGAACTGCATTCCTCCTGAAGGGTTTTTGTTGCGGGAGGCATTCTAGTTTAAATCTTCCAGACTTGTGAAGTGTGTGAAAATTGTTGTGGTGAAATTACGACAAAATGGATGCTCTGCTCTACTATCCTCAACAAGAGTTTCCTGCTGCAGCTGGAGGAGCCTGAGCTAGTTGACACAAGTTGTTAAATAGCTTAAACAGGACTTTTTGATATTGTTTGCTAGACGAGGAGAAAGGTTTAAAAGTTGTGTTTACAAGGGAGATTTTCAGACTAAAATCTTCAGCAGTTTAAAGTAACAATAACAGTTTTTACCCGAGCGATGCAGTACTCCCTAGGGTTCTCCTTCTCCAACCCGTACTTCTCCAGAGCCTCCACCACAGCGAAGTCTGCTGGGTCTCTGGTGGACAGCAGGATGGTCTTGTAGGGGATGTTGGGCTTCAGACTGTCGGCGTAAATCTTCAAAGTTCCCCCTGCAGACAGCAGAGCATTTACTTTACGATTGCATTATGCAGATGAAAAAGCAAGATGACTTAAACATATCAAAGGCAGACACAAACATCACAACCTATGTATAAAACCAACATTGTGGATGTAGGCTGAGGTTTTAAGTACTACCTCTCATCCATGTCTGTATTTTCCTCAGCTAAAAAAACCTATCATGGATATATCAAATCAAGTGTTATTTTAATTTCTCTGACATTCCTCTCTAACACTTCCACATGTTGCCATCTAAGCAGTCTCTAACCTGCTGTACTTCAACTGTCTCATATGTCATCATCCATTGCTGCATTTTACAATCTCAGTGGTGACTGAGTAAAAAAAAAAACTATGTTCCAATGAGCCAGATGTTCCTGAAATCATCTGAAGTTGTTTTGAGGAAGACTTGAAAAGTTTTTGTGGAGCATCACAGCAACTCAGTCCTGTCAGCTCTTAACCGGTTTAGGTCAAACCAGAATAAAGGCACCATTTCTACAACATAAGGTTGACATTAAAACCTGCTTTAACTTTCTGAAATGCTGGTTGGTAGGATAGAATCTGAGCATCATTCTCCTCTGACCTTTATTTTTGCCATAATTTATTTGTTATTTTTCAGATGTAGGAAAACAGGAGTTCTCATTCATAGCATTCGTTTCGATGTCTCACTATGGGATACACCCCTTGCCGTATTCCTCAGAAGCATTTATCTCACTACGCCAATCCTGATTGGCTGGTGATCGCGGCGCCACCGTCACCTACCCTATAAGTAGTTTACGCCACAAAGCAGCGTCAGTCAAAAACCTCTTCTCGCTTCGAGGCATATCTCTCATAGCAGGCTAGCTCAACTGTCCACTGGCGAAGGAAACATTTTAACGCTCACCGCCGACGGGCGCTAGCTGCTACCTCTCCAGCCTTCACCATAGCCTGGGGCTACTACCACCTGTATTAGCACACCAGCTAATACCATCCGCTTTGGGCTGTCACACCAGGCAGCTCAGCGTTAAGTTCGGTTAGCAAACGAGCTACCGACATGGATCCTGCTTCCCCTCACACCAGAGGAGATAGCAACTCGGAGGTACGCCTCTGCGGGTGCGGGAACAAAATCTTGAGCAAAGACCCACACCAGGTGTGCTCGACATGTCTTGGGCTGAAACATGCCCGCCTGGCGGTTCATGCCTCGGGTTCATGTGCGGACTGTTCCCGCTTCACTATGAAGAGCCTCCGAAGAACACCAAGCTAGCCTGTCTGGCAGAGACCCGTACTTGCCATCGAGCGGGCTGCCGCCCAGCAACGACAGCAAACAGGGGGAGGCCACAGTCCTCTCGGCAGTCCTCTCGGCCTTTGAGCTGCACTACGAGGATGAAGATGAAGTAATCTAGGAGCTCCTCGTTTCAGAGGATGACGACGAAGATGAATTTTTCATCCCGAGCTCACAGGCTGCTTAGCCGGGCCTCTCCGGGCGCTCTCCCGGAGAGGGCGGGGAGAGCGCGACAGCCTCCCCCGCTATGTGCATGGACATGCAGACAGTGTGCAGGCTCCTCCACCTGCAGCGTCCGGCCAGGGAGGAAGGCAGGCCTGGCCTGGCGGGACAGCCGGCCCAGACCCCTAGTCATCAGGCCAGAAAAAAGAAGAGGGCAACCTAATGGCCCAACCCTCTCGCGGGTGATGGAGTTGGACGTTCCCCCAGCCTAAGGAAGAGGAGGCTTGACTACTGGGACAGCTGGCTCTGTCCCAACCACGAGTCACACAAACACACTCACATGTTCAAAAATAAAGTATGTGTCCCTGTCGCATCCAGACCCAAGGTTGAGGGCGCAGATGAAAATATTAAAAAGAAAAATAAAGGGGTCAATCACATGACTGCTCCCACATGCTACCCATGTACCCGGAGCTCTGAACCGCGGAGCAGACATGCTGTCCAGGGGCGCTCCGTTATACGGAGATTGGACCCTACATCCAGCAATAGTGGAACAGCTGTGGTTCCGTTTTGGGCGGGCAACGGTGGACCTGTTCGCCTCCAACGAGAGCACTCAGTGTCCATTCGGAGTGGACCCCCCACTCGGAGTGGACGCACGTTCTACATGCTCCCCCCCCGGCTCTGATTGCACCTACTCTAGCCAGAGTGAGGGAGCACCACCAAACACAAACACTGATCCTGATAGCTCCACACTGGCCATCGATGCACTGGTTGGCGGAGATATATCAGCTTCTGAGAGGACAGCCTTAGCAACTCCCGCTGCGGGAGGACAGGTTGTCTCAGGTAGGGGGGGACAGTGTTTCACCCACACCCAGAGCACCTAAAGCTATGGGCCCGGCCTGTGAGTGGTATAATTTGAGCACAGCAGGGCTCCCTCAGAACATTATAAACACCATTCAGAGTGCTAGGGCTTCCTCCACTAGGTCTTTTCAATGTCCTGTTGGGGTGATTTTGTAATTTCTGCAGGAGCTGGTTGACAAGAGAAAGGCATTCTCCACGATTTAGGTTTACCTGGCTGCCATCTCGGCGTGCCATGTAGGCTTTTGAGGGTAAAAACAGCCAGCCAACACCCTTTGGTGGGCCGTTTTATGAAAGGGGCACGTAGACTCCTGCCAGTTGACAGGTCCCTGGCACCCCAATTGGACCTGACGGTGGTGTTGGAGGGCCTCACCAGCCCCCCATTTGAACCTTTCGAGGAGGCTGATCTCAAGCATCTGTCCCTCAAGACAGTGCTATTGCTGGCCTTGGCATCTACCAAACATGTAGGTGATCTCCATGCTCAGTGAACACCTCCTGTACCAAGTTTGGTCCCGGAGGTGTGAAGGTCTCACTGCAGCCCAACCCAGCTTTTGTGCCTAAAATGGTGGGCTCATTCGCTCCAATTATTCTTACAGCCTTTTCTCCGCCCCCTTTTTCCACCCTGGAGGAACAGAGGCTGAACAAGCTCTGTCCAGTCCGGTGTTCTGCGGGCCTACTTGGACAGGACTAGCAACTTCCGGAGAAGTGATCAGCTTTTTGTGTCCTGGGCAAAACCTTTTAGGGGGAAGCCCATCACAAAGCAGCATCTCTCTCACTGGATTGTTGGAGCAATTGCGTTATCCTATACAAGCCAGGGGCTTCAGCCCCCGGTGGGCCTGCGTGATCATTCCACCCGTGGCATGGCTGCGTCCTGGGCCCTCTTCAAGGGGGGGTCTATCCAGGACATATGTGCTGCGGCGAGCTGGTCTTCTCCGCTCGCTTTTGCTTGATTTTATAAGTTGGACGTCTCAGTTCCAAGTGTCGCCTCAGCTGTTTTAAACCCTGGGTCCTCACTGGAATAGGATAGTCTCAGCTTAGCGCTGGAGGTCACTAGAGATAAGCTGTCTGGCAAAACGGGAGTCTTCATATCCCATAGTGAGACATCGAAACGAATGCTATGAATGAGAACTTTAGGTTACTTGCATAACCCCGGTTCTCAGAGTAGCATGAGTGAGATGCCTCACCAGACAACCCTTCTTGCTGGCACGAATCGAGAAGAGGTACTTATTTCGAATGACACTGCATTGCGGCATAAGCTACTTAAAGGGTAGGTGATGCTGGCATCGCGATCACCAGCCAATCAGGTTTGGCGTAATGAGATAAATGCTTCTGAGGTATATGGCAAGGGGCGTGTCCCATGAGACATCTCACTCATGCTACTCTGAGAACCGGGGTTACGCAAGTAACCTAAAGATCTCTTGGAGAAAGATGTTGACCTATTTCTCATTCAGAAGAATGACAGAAAATGACAGAAAATGACAGAAAAATGACAGAAAATTCCAGCAAATTTCATGGGGCCAACATCTAATCCTACTAGAGCCACTGCTTATTGATGAACAGACCTTTGCAAATTCCTTCAAAATACTTGCTACAAGTTTTTTCCTGGTTTCTAAACAAATAGTTACTGAAGGTAGGTTATTACAAATAAAATCTCTAAAAGTTACCTCTTTGAAAAGTATTTTTTTGGTCAAGCAGTCCCTCAAGTTGACCTTAAAGGAACACACCCAGTTTTCCCATTTCTGGATAACGAAGTGGCAAAAAGAGACCATATTATTCCTGTCCTGACTTCTCTTTGCTGGCTCCCTGAACTGTTTAGAATCCACTTAAACAAAATACAACTAATAACATAGAAAGTTCTTCTAGCTTAAGCCGCTTTCTGTTTCACAGCTTCAGCATCGTGCGCATCCACTCTGCTTGACCTCGGTCTGCTCAGCATGAAAGCTGTTGCGTTTCCACTGACTCGCTGATGGCTGGATGTGAGCTTTGAAGATACACCTCCAGCAGTCCGTGAAGGTCTGCTGTTCTTCATAACCGCGCATCAAACGAGTCGTAATTTTTCCGAGACACCACCGAGCTGCTGCTGCATATTGCACGTCTCCTATGATGAACAGAAAAGCCTGCACCTCATCGTTGTCCGTAGTATTAATAATACTTTATTCAGCAGAAAAGTACTGAACTATAACAAAGATTCAGTGCATTTATTGCCTAGAAAAGCACTGAAGAAATAAAGTAGGATTCTGAGAAATCTTTTATAAAATAATCCTTTTAGAAATTGCAATTCCAGCAGAAAGAGCGTCTCTGTCTCGCCACCAGCTGTCCGGACTGCGGACAGCGGTTAGAGCCGCTCTACTCGTCCATCTGTCTGTCTGGCGGAGCGATTAGGTAATGGCTGAGTCACAAACCCAAGCAGTCAGCGTGTTTGTGTCATTCACTCAACAAGCCTTTCAGTGTGTGTTTGTTAACACGGCAGCAGGAGACTTTCTAACAACATATGGCACTGCTGGGGTTCGGTTACAATCACGTCAAAACATCAATGCTGACTGTGACAACAAACATGGCTTTACTGTAACTAAAAACTGTGGATCAGGAAGCCGGGATCAACGGAACCGACTCAGTGTGTTGTGTAAAGACAAACGCACAACCATCAGCACACACTTGAATTTAAATGTTCTTGTAGATTCTGTGGAGCTTCGGTCCAGTCAAAAGCAGCAGCAACTGCCATGTCTTGTTTTATACTTTTCCATCATCAGTCGTCATTTACTGTTATATGAAAGGTGCTAATAACTGATGATGATGGCGGTACCCTCACCAGCAGAGGTTTTCTCAGAACAATCAATGGTCTGCAGTCAAATCCACCAAATAATGTGGAGATGACGTGCAGCAGCTGCATAAATACGTTTATTATTAACAGTAATACAGAAAACAATCATCTTCATTAAATGCTTCAACACTGAATGTTTCCCTTTTTAGGTCTGTAAAGGCACCGAGGGGTTAAAGTTCAGGAAAAATCAGATGAAGGTTCGAGAAATCTGGTATAATTTGACCCATAAGTGGGAGCTGTCTTGTAATCCCTTCATTTCTCCTGATGGACTTATAACTGCTACCTCGATCAAGGAACCTGCATGGCTTTTTTTCTTTACGACCGTTTGCTGCATTTAACTGTTGAATCAAAAGAAAACACTTAGATAAATGTACTTTTATGGATTATAATAATTCTTAAAAAATTTGAATGATCTGTAAAGTAGCCATGCTTTTAAACTCTATGAACTAAATTATGTATTATTTCAAGGTCTTACGTTCATGAAGCAGGAGAACCTTTTCTTTTAGCTTTGTTCATACACGCTGAACCTTGACCCCCACTGAAAGGTGTTAGGAGCCGAATAATCAGTATCTTATATCAAAACAGAGAGGAAACATGCTAACATTCAAAAACGTCATCAGCCAGAAAACTGTAGAGACAGGACAGACTTCAGTGTCCAGAACGTCCATGGTGACGGAGTTCAGCCGAACAAAATATCAGGTTTTCAAGCACATACATTGATTTAATGAAGGTTCACTGGGAATCACCATCTATAAGTGCCTCCAGACCGGAGAATCCCTAGGCAGTGAGGTCTTTGCTAAATCTTTGATCCAGAAACAATTCTGAACAGATAGCCGAAGAAAACATCTTCGAGATTGAAAATCTCTTCTTTTCAAATCAATGAATCACTTCAAGCTCCAGGAACCGTAACATCTCAGGACGTCGTTCCTGCTTTCCTCAGAATCCACACCCAACACTTAAATTCTAGAGTCAAAGACCTAAGCTGAGGTTCTCGGCTTTGTTTTTGCCCCGACAGCCACTGACAAAAAGAAGATCGGACCACCAGCTGCACAAATTAACCGGTCATTATTAACAAAAGGGAGGTGATTTAAAGTACCCGACTCTGGCCTTCCATCGCTGCTCATGAACTCCTGCATCCGTTTCTCCAGTTTCTGCTGCCTCCTCCTCTTCATCACCACCTCCGGGTTTGAGATTGTCCTGGTGAAGCTGGTTTCTGGCATATCCTTATAAACCTCTGCTGCCAGACGACTGTTCTCCCTAAATGACCAGAACAAATATGTAGACAAATGGCATTAGATATGAATGAAAAAAAGACAGACAGAGGGACAGAAAGGTCAGAGTTCATGGAGTTATTCTGTCCTCTTCACCATAGTTCCCCTGCCTTTCTTAGCTTAACAGAAATCCTCTCTGAGGACTACGAGGATGTGAGAGAAGGGGCAGTAAGATAAATGAGGGCTAACGTGTTTGCGTTACCCGTCCTCGCGGCTTAGAATCTGCTCATCTCCATCGGGGATCCGAGCAAACTCTTTTTCCCTCTTCTTTTCCTTCTTCTTCTCCTTCTTGGACAAAGTCCTTTTGAAGTTCTGTATCACTCCATCTTTCTCCTTCTCTGGTCCATTACTCTGACTCTTCTGGGGAGGATGAAACAAAAGAGCAAATTAGTGCATATACTGTGTAGTACCACATCGGTTTAGGAATGGATGACTGACAAAGCTTCACAAAGAAGCTCTATAACGTCTATGGATGTACTGATCTATGGATGGATGGATGGATGGATGGATAATACATCTTGTGATGACTGTAAGTTACAGGCTCACAGTCAGAGAGAGCAGCTGACCTTGGGCAGGATGTCGTTCTCGTTCTTCAGGACAAACCGCCCCTCTCTGTCGTCTTTGTTCCAGTTCAGCTGAACAACAAGCGGCTTTTCGTCCAGGTCCAACTGGCGCTCTTCTAAAACACAAACACAGCAGTTTATCTAAGAGCAAGCGGTGTCTGCCTGGTTTCGTTTGGCAGAGCTAAATCAACAGGTTCTCACCACCGCTGACGTGGACCTCATACAAGGAGTACTTCGGCGACGACAGCATCCTCATATCCGGTCTGAACTTCTCAGCTAGCGTCTCGATGACGTCCTGTGTCGTAGCTGTGCTGGAGACCCTGATGCACTTGGTGGCGAAGTTGCCGGCCACCCGGTCCTGGAAGTAGAACCGCATCACGCCATGGAACTCAAGGTCCTTTACAAAAAACACAGAAAGAAGACAATATCTTTATATAAACTCCAAAAACACAAGCTAAATTTGAAACAATCGTGTTTAAATGAAAAACACAACAACAACGTGAGTAAACCATGGTTATTGTTGAAGCCCAACTGTACTGTAAGATTGTGGATAACCATTATTGATGGGAGTGAAAGAGAAAACAACGCTTAGCATGTGAAACGTATGAACAAGGTGGAGACATTATTCACTGATATACCGGTCCACTGCAAAAAGGACGGATACTGCTTGAACCTTTTCACACTTTATGCTACAATGACACACTTCAATCAATTATATAATTTTTTTTCTGGATAGACAAACACAAAATTGTGAAGTATCAAACATTTTACTTTCAAAATCTTTTATAAAATTAAAATCTTCAAATTCAGGCTCAGAGAGTGAATATGTAAAAGAAAACCTTTGCTGCCTTTATAGCCGCAAGTCTTTGGGATGTGTCTCTACCAGCATCTAGAACATTTTACCCTGTTGACAGATTCTTCCACCTGAGCTGTAGATCGCTGCATCTCCTCCAGAGTTACTTGGCTGCTTCTCTGATTAATGCCCAGATGATGAATGGACAGGGCTCAACAAAGCTTCTGACCGGTCTGCTGTTTTCGTAGATTTGCATGATATATTTCAGGCGTAACAGATAAACAACAGTAAGATATACTGATGTTTATTATTGCAATGTGACAAAATGTGGGAAACCTCAAGGACTGAAATCCTTTGCAAGAAACCATACAAGCAGAGTTTTGCGCACTAAATTTACAGAAAGCCAGAAATAGACTAAAGCTAACCAGGTAACGAACCTTAAAGGTAAATAAAACATTTAAGAGATAAAAACTTAAAAGCAGAATTGAAGAATTTCAATTCAAACTGTTTCAGATTAGATCTCTTTGGTTCAAATAAAGCTCGTTTTGTCAGGAAATTTACATTTTCCCCATAATTAGAACCAAGTGACAGTCGTTTCCAGGAAAACCCCACTTCCTTCCTGACCTGTAAATCGAATCAATTAACTCTGCTTGAACTTCATTATCTAGTTTCCCCCGGTTCGTGCTGCTTGTTTAAGGAAATCTCTCCTTTAGGCAAACAAACAGATACAAGCTCAAACACAGCTGTCCTCGACACTCTGGGCTACGCTTGCAGCGAATGCTCAAATTCATTTCCTACAACCAAGGATTAGGGAAGCACAAAACGTAAACATCCAATGGTTTCCTGATATATGCATGTAATACAGGGCTGAAGAAGCAGCTGTAACTCAGTCCTGCAGGCTCGCTGAAACGTCAGAGGCTGAGCAGTAAAAATTGACCTCATATTTCATCATAACTGGCATCAGAAAGATCTCGGATCCACTGCAGAGATTCCCAGCATTCCATTCTCCTTATTGTGTGACTTATCTAGTATCAAAAACAAAAAAAAACAAGGATCTGATCTTTAAAAATGAAATGAAACTATCTCCTTTTAGCATCCATTATGTTGCAAGGTTTCTGCATTTAGAATATTTTTTATGAAACTAGGCTGACAAAGCATGAAACGAGGAAATGACCCCAAGGCTTCCTTTATAAAAATTCATTTTTTGTGATGTCAGGAAGGATGTGGTCTGTTTAGAAAAGGATGCAGGAAACCAGGACAGATTTCTTCTGTCAGAATTTGAATATTAAAAAGGGTCACGTCAGTATTTGAAAAAGGGACGAGGGAAAACGGTCATCTAAGATGACAGACTGAACAGCCTCGAGCTGGACGGGAGCTTTATGAACAGGATAGTTATGAAACCCTGCGTGAAGTTGAGACGAGGCAGTAAGTTAATATGCAGAAACTAAGAAAAAAGCAGCAAGCAGTAAGAAAAGACAGGAAACGGATAGTGATGTTTAAATTTTCTCCCGTTCCCTCATTTGTTTCAGCCTCCTGTTTGTTGAAGTCAGGATGAGTGAAAACACGAGCAAAGTTTCGATAGACGGCAAGGGTGGAGTCAGGAATGTGTGTGTGTGTTGTGATTTACTGCTGGAATGTGGGTCATCGCGGGCTGCCGTTGTCAAGCTTGCGTAACCGTTAGTAACGGTTACTGTGGAGACACTAGTCTTGGTTTTAAACAAAGCCAAGCTTAGAGTGAGCAGTGGATACTTTACACGCTGGCCAGCAGGACCGCAGTGACCTCCAGGACACTTGGAATAGTCCGGTTTAGACACACATGGAGTTCAGGTTGAATGCAGAAGCATCTCTACTAGAAGCCAGCTCGCTTGGATCATCATCACTCTGTTAGCTTCAGGTTTCCCACTACAACTTTTACCTTAACCACAGGAGCAAAATGTCAGTATTTTCATTCAGACCATAGAGATCAACTCCCACCAAACAAGGTTCAATTTAACCATTTCATAAATATGGCACCCAGTCACAATGAATGGCATTTCAAGGGCAAAACCAGCTTAATTCAAATCCAGGGAAATAAAATTCAATTTCGTGCAATTAGTGCAGGACAATTAGGGCATCACGCTTACGATGGTGAGAATATTGGAAAATGTTGCAATGACGATATCAGGTGCCATTTATGCCTATTTTGTTCTTTCCTCTCTTTCTCATCTCTGCTTCCATCACTCTGTGACCTTTAGCTTTTTGGCGATGCCATTTATGTCCTGCGGAAACATCTGCTGCTGTGAGACTCTGTCCGGTGGCTAAATATTACATTAGCATGTAAAATGGAGGTCATAATACTTGGAATATATTAGAAAAACTATTTCTGCACTCCAAACAGCCGATATGAATATTGCACACTCTGATATTGCTATGGCGACACATTTGCGATACATTTTGCAGCCCTAGTTCAAATTCAGCTCAAATCAATCAAATTCACTCAACCAGAGTCAGTTTCAGATCCAATAACATGCAGTCCAATTTCATCCCAATTATTACACAACACAGTCAAATGCAGCTATCAGATAATGCAGGTTGGTAAAAAGCCATCTAAGGAAGCCCAGCTGATTGAATCAACTTTGCAGATTTGCTTCATCCTGAGCAAGCATATGGGGACAGTGGAAGGAGGAGCTCTTTCAAGGCGTCCACCTGGGTGGTAAGATGACCACTTACATTTCTTGATAGATTTGAGACCAAAGTAGCAGCTGACGAAGAAAGGAAAGGTTAGACCTGTGAACCTCCGGGTTGTATTTCTGGATGATTAAAGCTTGATAGGAGCTAATTTTTTACTTTGCATAGGTTACTGTTGGTATAACTTGCACTTTGTATTTCGTTTAGCTTCTTTAGAAAAGCGTACCAACTCAGTAGGTTCGTACTATGTAAGAGTATTTGTACTTTGGATGTGTAAATGTAGAAGACCCCTCGGAGATAAACACCTACTGAACCCCACCAGCAGTGGATAGACCAAAGCTCAGACAGACGTCTTGGGGTGCAGCTCTGCAATCAGACCACTGCATGGTACTGGGAGGACTGTGATGTGAGTAGCAGGAACTGTCGCTGGCAGTACTACCAGGACTCAAATGTGAAGGGACTGACTGTACCGCCAAAGAGGATTAAAAAAAAACATCTATACATAGTTTTCTTTTTTAAATTGCCCTGTTTTTGCCAATTGAAAACACTATGTTTTTGTAATTATGTTCTATAGCGTATTCTTTATGAAATAAAGAATCAGTTGTTCAGTAAATCTGCATTGTTCTTCTTTCACTAAAACCCTCAAATCTAATTTGTCATTTAACCATACAGTAAATTCTAAATAACTTCCAAATAATAAAAGCTCCATGTTTTCTAGAACTACACATATCTGTGTGAGGGTCTTTTTTCCATATAGTTCAGTAGAACAAACACACTGACCCACACAACTCCTCCGCCTGGCAAAGAGCTAAGTACCTGTGCACTGCATGTATGCACGCTTTTGTGCAACAATCCTTATTCCTGAACAACAAAAGAGATCAGCTGTAGCTCCCCCCAGTTTATTTTATAATTACTTTATAGGATGCAGAGTTGAAACGCTCCAGCAATGATTTCATTAAAAATAAAAAAGGTTTAAGATGCAGTAGTAATATCGCCGACTCTCCTTATCCCATCAACTAGTATGTTTAACAGTTACAAGAAGTACAATACACATCCAGTTCTGGGGCTTGTACAATCTAGCAGCCTTGGAATCCAGGCCATTGGAGAATGTCTTCAAAACAAAAGCCATAAAAGATAAAAAATCATCTCTTGTTACACCACAGGGCTGATTTGTCAACTTGAAATTCAAAATACCCAAAATGAAGATGTTTTTATCCTCCTGCTGCACACATAAAATCATTTTTCCCCAACATATGCACATATCTCCATCTCTAAGCTGAGCAAATCAACAAACACAGAGTAATTACTGTAAGTCAGACCACGCCATGCACGGCAGGGCTTTGTTCTGCTCCGAGTGTTTGCATTTTAATCCCTCCTCTCTGCTGTGTAAAGCAGAGGCAAATGCAGACATTCACACACAACAAGTGGTACTTCAGACTAAATTTGGGAGTTTGTGAGATAGAACTATTTATGATACAGATAGAAAGTAGGACAAGTCTGCAGATAGCTGCTGTCAGCCAGATTCAACCTCTCAGTGTGGAGAAAATGTGTGATGTTTGCAACAAACTATCATCCTCGGACTTCTACTCTCAGAATGTTTAATGATCAACAATGTAGCTGCAGTCAATGTAAATTCTTTCACACAACCATGGTGGAGATTTTCCAGCAGAACTGAACCTTCTCCACTAATTTAGGACAAGTCTATGCTTTTGCTTCTATAAAAAGTAGTAATCTGGAGACGCTTTTTGGTAAAGCTCCCAGAAGACTGAATACGACGGGAAACTCATGCTTCTGAAGGCTTTATTAAGAGCATGCAGACAGTTAAAATAGAAGAACCGCCCACAATGCATCCGGACAGAGCAACAATATAATGAAGTAGGAGCTCAGTAAAAGGAGGCGAAGAACAGAAAGAAATTAAAAAACAACCAATCACACACTTCCAAATAGACAGGCTGACCAATGAGCACTTTTTATATCTTTTATTTAAATTCAATCTGAAGCTTTGAGATGACCCTGGTGAAGTTCACAACCTGTATGCCTTGGTCTGTTAATGAAGTTTGTTTACTGGTAGCAGTATTGCAGGATCCCTTATTAGATGTTTTATTCCCTCTTTGTCCACGTGCCAAAACTTCTGGATTTAGTTACCTAGTTCTGGAAATCTTCAGCAGCAGATAAGAGGCAACCTCGCAAAGATTAACATTTCACACACAACTAATCCAAATTCCAAATCTAGAAATGTATGAGTATCTGTTAACGGTACCGATCAAGGCTTTTTAAAATGATCAGTTTTAAGGTCTTTCTAAGTTTAATCAGAAGCCGGTTGTTTGTGTACGGTTTGATTTTGTGAGCAGCGCCCTCAGTGAGCAGCATGGCTTCATTTTGCTAGCTACATTTTGTGAATCTCTGCCTATTTTTGTGTGTGCAGCTAATAATCTAGGTGCGTATCAGCTTTTACATAGGCACTGATAGTGAAAGAAAGACTGTATTGGCGGCTGCATGTCCCAGCCTGCCTGCGTGAAGGGGTCTGCGCCTCCCACTGTGCTCAGATATTCCCAGCTGGGACAACATTACATTTTAGGAAAAATGTTCAAAGTTTTGTCCATGCACTGTTAACTTAAACCAATGAAATGTTACAAACCAAATCTATTCCAAAAAGTCATATCAAAACAGAGGGCAAAAACGCTAGCATTAGCCTAGCCCTTCAGAAATGTGCGCCAAATGAAAACATCAGCAGCAGGACGTGAATTCACTGAAGACCGTAGCTGCATGGGCATCGTTACATATAACTTCAGAAAAGTATGATGAACTTTGTGTGTAGAGTGAGTCGTTGTCGGGACGTTACAGAGCTGACTGCTTTTTCAGCCAAGGAAGCCGCATATTAAGGCCATCCTGCATGGACTTCGGCTCGGACAAAGTAAGGGTAAATGTCTACCAGTAAATGACTTGGATCAGTATCAGAGACAAAAAAATAATGGTCAATGCATCTTTAGATAGCACACTGGACTGAATTATAACTGGAATGCAGAGATGGCAGACTATTTATTTATATGCATCATTCTGCCAATACCATGACATTACTTCTTTATCGAGTTAGCACAATAGCACCAAAAAACAGTAGTTACCAACTCTACAAAATTCTAATTTAAATAAATAATGAAAAACATATTTAATTATGACATTAAACCGGTGAAATACAGTCATGTTAAGGTGTAGAAGTGGGGTAAGGAATAATCAGGATAGCAATAAAAGGATCAGCAACAATTTATTTCACTCTTTATTTTTAATAAACTGTTTGCCTGATCTGAGCGGTAGAACAAAAAACATTTAGGATCCTCATTCATGTGCTGCCTGTTGTTTTCAGTTTAAAGAGCTCCAATACACACGTTTCTCTGTATTTTTATCTCTTTCATTTTAGCTCAGGATTGCTGTACACACCGTTATAAAAGTTGTACTAAACACAACTGATCCACCCTAAACCCCCCATAAAGCTTTCTGAGAAACAGCTCCAGGTCAAAGTTCTCTAACAGCAGAGGTTAAAGGTCAGGTCTCAGTTTGGATGAGAAAGTGAATTGATTTCACACACTTACTGACTGAAACCAGTCCCACCTGTTGCTCATTTCTCACCCTGTTTAGGACAATGGGTCCAACTCTAAGGAGACTCTAAACCTCTACTATTAAACCAGAAATGTTTCACAAAAGCACAAGAAAATGGATTTATTTCAGAAGTGTGAGCTTGAGTTTATGTGAGCAATTTAAAACATAATTAGGAAATGTTAGTGGTCCACAACCTGATCATAAACTTGAATTATAGTCTCTCTGATTTTTCTGGTTGAATTGCAAAAAAACGTTTACGTATGAAAGCACCCAACCAAGTTGAAAAAATGCAAAGTCCAGGGATGCATTGCATTGTGGGATGTAGTAAAATACACAAACTGATAAACAAAGGCAGCTATTTCTTCTCTTCTATCTTTCTTATCTGTGCCATCATCACTCTGTGACCTTTAACATTTTGGACAACGTCATTAATGTCCAGTGTGAGCATCTGTTGCAGTGAGACTCTATCATTTAAAATAAAAGTTGAGCACATGGAATAAACAGCCTTTTGCGATATGAATATTGCACACAATGATATTGTGATGATCCAGCCTAACCAGAAACAGTAGTAATTTTTCTACTAGTTCAGGTCACAGCATTTGCTTCTTGTGTTTACATTTGGTACTCCTGCCCTGGAGAAGCCTGACCAATAAACAGACAGAACGTTCTAGCGTAGTTTTGGAAGGTTTTGGTTCGTTTGGAGGTTTTTCTGGGTGAGGAGGAACCAAAACACAGGAAAAAGTTACGAGTTAACAAACTCATAAACTGATTCGAAACAAAGTAAAAAAGATGATAGGTTTGAATAATGCAACCTTGGTAAGTCTACATGCTTTTAGAAATTAAAGGTAAAGTCAAAAATCAAATCAATCATTGGTTGGAACTTTTCCAGGCTTTAGTTAAGGCTACATGCTTTATCTATTTACATTACAAACTAGTAAATCAGTTCTTTCAGAGCGACCCAGAACTCACTGGAGGGACTATATGGTTCTCCTGACTAGGGATATGCCTCCTAATGTTGCTTCCAAATCATTAGCACAGCGCCATTAGCACAGCGCCATTAGCACAGCGGCAGAGCGGCAGTACGCGCTGTGCGGGGGGAGGGGAGTGAGCACTGCGTACACAACCCTGATTGACACTGCTAAGACATCCATCCTGGCTCTGATTGGTCGTTTCTGACCAGGAGTGCTGTATTTCTAGAAATAGCAGTAGGACCACTGGGAGGAGCCAGAGGACCTTGATTTTTTTCACAGATCATCTGTCCTATATTGTACTGTCAGGACCTAGTGACACGAAACTGTAAAAAATACATTTTAACAAAACTGATCTACCGCAGCTTTAACTCTGGCTGTTATATCTGGCATACGTCAGAACTGTAAAACATTCATATGTACTTGGAACTTGTAGATGTCAGGTTGAAAGTCTCATCTGTTCCTCCATTTGGAATATTCATGAGTCTTTTACACAGACCAAAGGGACCCTTATTTTTTACTGTGAAAAGGACTACAAATATGTCTGCTGTTTAAGCTCAATAGCATCAAAACAATGAGAATGGCAAATAATGAGAGAAACACTGCTGTGAGTAATTATTTAAAACAAACAACGTTCTCACAGAGGGACCATCAACAAGACCTTTCCATACACTCCTATCACCTTGGTCTCCATCAACATCTCCACACACCATTATATCTTGTTTGCAGTTATCTTTCCTCCACATCTCCTTTCAGCTGTAAAAACAGCAGGCCTTCTGGTGCTTTCTTAACTCCACCACACACAGAAGGCTCGGTTGGTGTGTGAGAGGGACTGGGGGGGCGAGGGTTGGCAGGGGGTTATCAGGTGTTAAGGAAACTAACCAGAGCTCCTTATCTGAGCCAGCAAACCACGTCTGGCCTTCCACTGTGATGTTTTCCCACTGAGTTTGAACAGAGCAGTGTGTCTGTGTTTGAAGATACTACACTGAAAACTGAAGTTAATGTGTAACCAAGGCAATCATTCAACAAGCAGGTTTCAGTATCGAATAAATAAATCATTACACTAAGAACTCAAGGCTTCAGCGCATATATCCGTTTTCCATGAAACAGCCACATCTGGAGGAGCATTTAATTCAGACCTCCTCGTTACAATGTGAATAATGTGGGTTAAGGATTGGCTCTTGAGACGTTCAAAGATGGCAGATTTTAGACAATAGTAAATGGGCCATCAAAAGTTGAGCTGGACTTGATTTTATCTCACTCCAGTCACTTTGGGCTCTGGTCTGTGAGGGATAAGAAGAATAAAAGGAAGTCCAATATGACAACAATTAGAAGTAAACTAGTTACTCTTCATTATAGCTTCTTTGCTTTTGAATAAACCCCCAAGTTGAATTAAGAATGAGAATACAATTACATTTGATTTGATGGTTTCGGTATGAATAAATTAAAAGATTTTCAAGTGTTTTAAATTTTAAAGTTCAAGATTTAAAGGAACTGGCAAGTTTAGTTTGTAAAAGTCCAAGGAATAATTGTCATTCTCTGATTCATATGTTACCATAGTTACAATCTTAGTTTGTTCACAAATACATCCCAGCAAATAATAACCAATTACCTGTGATTGATTTCAGGCTCAGCTAATTAAACTTGGTCCCCTCTCCCAGATTCAACCAAATTTGTACTGAAATGCTGATAGTGGTGATTGCCTTGACAGGAAGAGGGCCACCACCCAAATCAGATTCAGCTTAAGGACCCATGCAAACTTGAACCGGCCCTGCAGTTACAATATATCCCGCTTACTGTATAGTCACTTGACCTCCAAATGACACAGCAGGCTCAGCATATAGAAAATACCATCAGAACAACGAAGCTGGGAAGTATGGTGGAGTTTAACAACTACTAGCAGTACTTTGTTCAAAAAGTTACTCAAGTAAATGTAATGAAGTAAGCAGTTACTACCGAAGCTCACAAACCTCTCACAAAGTTTTCTGGCACAAATCCTAAAATAAGAAAAATAATACAGGAAAAGTAGAATCTCTCGTAACCATGGAGACACAGATTATGTTTGAAATTGAATTTTTTAGGGATATTGAAAAGATTCATTTTAAGAGAAGAGAAACTTTCTGCATAATGGCTGCTTTAAAATGAGAATAGATTCCAGCTGCTCTGCGTCATTCCCTTCTATCACAAACGAGAACATGAGCCTAATAAAATGAACTGGGTTCCTGAGTCAATATTGTTGCAGCCCCACCTGCAGTACCATGGGGGGATTCCACCCTAAGCCTGTTTCTTAGGTCAGCTGGTCTGAGGTTTTATCTCAGATATGGGGAGGGGAAAGTCATCCCAGCAGGGGCCTTTTAAACACATCAGACACACCAACAGACAAAGAGATGGAAAGCAGAGAAGGAGACGGCACAGAGCAGACAAAGAAACCTTGAAGCAGGAGAATTATCGTCCCGGATTTACTAAAACCTCTGGATTCAAATGAAACATTAGGAAGTACAGCATCACCTGAAAAATGTAAAGCTTTAGAAGTGAACGGTTTAAAAACAAAAACTATGAAACCCAGCAGGAAGAAAATTCAATCATTTTGAGGGATTCCACAGGAAAAGGCAGAGGAGCAACACGATGACACAGAGCAAGGGTGAAAGATTAACCGCTGCATAAATCCAGACTCCATAAATTTAAGCTTCCATACAAGCTCATCATCAGGAGAGGAGACCAAATAAAATGCTGCAGTTGTGCAGGTTGCATGGGATCCCCTACGGTTATGGGCCAGTTGTGCATTTGTTGCGAGAGCCAAAATAAATTCTATATTAGCCTTGTGTTGCATGTCCAAAACTGAAGCTAATAATGTCAACCAGAACTCTGACAATCCAGCAAAACAATGAAAAATCTATTAAATTAACATTACAAATTAAAGCTGTGTGTTGGTATTCAACCTCCTTTACTCTGACACCCCTGAATAAATTCCAACAAAACTAACTGCCTTCGGACATCACCTGATGAGGAGCATAAATCGAGCTGTTCTGTGAAGGCCTCAGAGGCTTGTTAGAGAACATTATTGTACAAACAGCACCATGAAGACCAAGGAACACAGCAAATAGGTCAGGGAGAAGGTTGTGGAGACGTTTAAAGCACGGTTAGGTTCTAAAACAATACCCCAAACTTTGAACATCTCACAGAGCTCTGTTCAAGCCATCATGTGAAAAATTTAAACAGCAAGACACAACAGCGACTTTACCAAGACATGGCCATCTAATTAAAATGGCAAGAAGAAAGTTCAGAGACTCAGCCAAGAGGCCCACAGTAACCTCAGGCCGTATGGTGGCAGTATCATGGTGTGGGGATACTTTTTCTTCAGTAGGGACAGAGAAACTGGTCAGAGTGTACGAGAAGACGGAGGCAAATACAAGGCAGTCCTCACCTGGCCAAAAACACTCAAAACTGGGCCAGGGGTTCATCTTCCAGCAGGACAACAGCCTGAAATATCGAGCCAGAGCTCCAATGGAATGGCATAGATCAGGTTAGATTAGGATAACTGACCTAACTGGCTTCTCTAGCCATGCACACAGGGAAATACAAAACAAGAATAAAACCTTAATCTTTGCTCAGGTCTTGTCCTGGAGTAGCGCTTCACATGCAATAAAAGAAACAAAGTCAAAATTCCAGCACTGAACTGGACTTACTGGGGCTTTGGTGAGTTTCCTGCTGAGGAAAAAAAAAACCTGAATCACCAAGAAAAACAAGGAGTGGCAGCAGACGCTCGCCATCCTAAAACAATGAAAAGACATTTCCTGTGCCATGGCGAAGAAAAGCCTTTTTGTTTCAGGTGAGTTTCAGCCTCAGTATCGAGCACAGTGGACACAAAGCCCACCCTGTTATTCTGACAGAGAGAGGCACAGTGTGAAGGTAGGGCTTAAATCATGTAAGAATCCTCTGGTGCCAGGCTGCAAATCAGACCTGCTCATTGCTTCAACACCTCCATAACTAACTCTTAGGGATCAAGGCTGGAGCATCACAGTAAGTAATAGAAGGAAAACGTAGTGCAAGAATGTGTGGTAATTAACAACCATGGGGCTGCAAGGTGGACATGACCTTGCCCTAATACATCCACAAACAAAGTACTTCGTTCACAATTCGTCACGTTACAACTACAGTTCAATGAATTTTATTTGGGGTTTTATCTGGTAGACCAACACCAAGTACTGCATAAAAGTAGAAGAAAAATGATAATTTTTTTTCCAATTTTACAACAATTAAGGGAATTAATCAACGTGCAACAAGCTACATTTCATCTGTAGTCCTAAAGGGCGTAAAAACAGACATGCACATTTTTCAACACAGCGCATTTAACAAAATCAAAAACAGTTAAACACAGACCCTGATAGTAGACTGGGTAAACTAAGTCCAAAAATCTGTAAGGTGTGACGTCTACATTCACCCCCTTTCCCATTATAAGCCACCTGAGCAGACAGTCAAGATGCCCATTGTTACTTTGGAGGAGCAACGGAGATCCACAGCTGACTCATGTCTAGTCTTTAAGAAAGACGTGGAAGACGGTGCTCTGGTCAGACGAAACGTGAGAAAATGTGACAAGTTCAGGCAGTATGGATCCTTTCAGAAGACACAATAAAATAGAGTGAAAGAAAGTATAATTATATCTCACAAAGTTGATGCCAACAAATAACCTTTTAAATGATCTATGATGAAAAGATACCACTGATCTACATATAATATAGTACATTCCATACAAAAAGCACCATAGAATGTACATGTTGAGTAGTTAATATAACATCACAATTATAAATAATGTAAAACATTTAAAATATCTGATATAAGAGCCAAATTTGTGTACATGAACCTGTGATACTGAGAACTATTATTAAACAAATATATTTCAGCAGATTTAAAGGTGTTTTAATAATAATTTGGAGTTAAATTAATTGAACCTTGACTACATCAATGCGGAGTATTTGCAGATAAACTTCAAAAGGTTCCATCAAACACAGTTGTTCAGGAAAAAACAGCCTATTAGTTTAAATGATGTGGGAACATTAAGCAAGAGTCAGAAACAGCCGGATAATGAGACGAAGCATTCACTTCTGCTCCAGTTACTCATATTTCTCCTTGTCATTCTCAGTGAAAAAGATTGAGGAGAAAACGGGGTTAAAAACAACGGCAGAAAGGTCACAGGCTTCTGGGCATGTTTGTGTGTGGATGCACAATAAAGATCAATAACAGTCTGCTGCGGTTTACAGGGGAGCTGGTTAAACATGACCATGTGATCGGGCCACTGCAGGCGCACACACACACACACACACACCAAGCAGGAGCTTACGAGAATGTGACCTTAGTAGGCATTTTTGAAGGGCCATACGTGCAGCGAATAGAGAAGCGGCTTCCAGAATGTAGTGAGCACACAGGCGCAAACGGTGCTGAATTATGCAGGTCCGCCAACAGCACTGTCACTTTCAGCCTTGGAGTGACTTTTGGACAAAACAGAGAAGAAAGGAAGTGGAGACAAACTGTCAGAGGGTCCAAGAGCCCAAAGCAGAGACCCCTCAAACCAATTCAAGCAGAAACCACCTACTGAAGCCTGCAAGCAAGGCAGACAGAAATAACTGTGGATGCGTTAAGTCTTTATTAATTACTGTATATCTAAGGCCTCAGCTGTAATTACCACCAGTCTAATGCAGCATTTCAAATCTTATTATAGTTGGAACATTATTATCTGTAGTTCTTTCACAACTTCATAACCGCAGACGCCATTTAAGTACTTTATCCTCCATGAATCAGCCATACCAAAAAACTCCACAGAAACAAACTTCCTGGGAAAATTAGCTTAAACTCAGGTCATCTGATAATATCGGTCTCATCAGGATGTGAACTAGAGTACAATGGGCCGTTTCACCTTTCTCTATGGGGTTTCAGATTATTAATCCTCAAGAGAAACTTCAACATCGTACTGGAAGCAAATTCCAGTGATTCATTTAGCTTCGCAGCACACAGGCCAATCTGGAGAGAGGACAAACTCACACCAGAGAGTCAGGAAACCTCGGTAACAAACTGATTTCTGTTGCACAAAAGCAGAAACCAGCTTCAGCTCAAGGACACCCAGTAGAGGTTTTATCTTAACGCCTTTAATCTAAAAAATTCAACTTGTGCTAACGTTCCAAGTTCTCAGAGTTTACACATGTCCCCTAACAGGGGGGATGGTGAGATGCAGTTAAAACCAGAGAAACAACAGTTCCTGGAAATTTAAGCCTCGGTTTTATAAAAATTTAATTGGCAGATATCTGCCACCCTGATTACTGATAGGTCACAGACATCAGCTAAACAAGTCACTTTTTTAGAGATCTCCTAACCAGTAACTAGGCAGGATCCAGCCCTAATCTTTAGCATCGTTGAACTGGGTTGCTCACTCTCAACTCTGGTTACACTGTAGCACTAATTTATTAGACCTTAGTGATGAAAACAAACAGTGAGTTTGTATTTATTACACAGCTTCTACGTGGTTCACCTCACATCTCCAACACAGGACACTTTCTCAGTCTTTAAAGCACTAATTCTCATCCTCTGCACCTTTTTACTGTGAAGTACCACAGGGATCCATGTTAGGGCTGGTCTTTTATTCTCTGTATGTCCCTCCACACAGAAACATCAGAAGGTATAATATTTTTCATTTTTATGCTAGTTCTATCTCCCTCTAAAGTCTACAGATTCCCTTCAACCTTCATCTGCCTCACTGACTTACTATGGATGATGAATTAATTAAACTTACTGATTCTATCTGGGGCACATCATTCTGAGAGACAGCTAGATCATACTCCATACATTAAGATCTTTTCAAGTTCCCAGTGGGAAATACAACAGGAGATTGTTGGGAGGACAGTGTGTTAATACACTAACCAACTCGGTGTCACATAGTTCTTTACAAGAGCGATTAGGAACATGTTCCTTTAGTCTTCGAACACATAAAATGGAGAGAAATACATTGTCACCAGATTGTATTGCTGACAGTAGTTAGCACCACAACAAATGGCAAATCTCTCAGTTTTTCAACTTGCAACAGGAATGGGCTCAAGTTGGGTGAGCCGTCGTTCTACTGGCTCCTCATCCATTTCAAAAACCTATTTTAAGGTTCTATCGATTGTATTTAGGGCCCTAAATTGGCGAAGCAACAGATCTCTACGCTCAATAGAAACTAGCACTACTGCTAGTCTCCCAGAGCCTTTATATTGCTGCCCCAGTTTAATGGAACCAGTGGCTTCTTGGTAATAAATGTGTTCCTTTAATATTAAGAATATCTTGTTGCTTTTACTAAAAGAACCAAGTAGGTTTTCTAATCTTTGTTTAAAAAAATGACATTAATTAATTGAATGTATTTTACTCAATTGACCTGAGGTTATTTTAGAAGAGCAGAAACGTGTAAAAGTGCTTAAAAACCTTTTGAATTGATATTTTTAGTGAAAGGTCAGTAATGACAGAACAGCAGCTCTCGGCCACAGGAACCCAACACCACCAAGCTGCTGCACGCTGCCATGGCAACCACCTCAGCTGGGTCTCATGTTTCAGCTCAGGTGAACAAACAAAAGAGGGAGGCTAAAATATGTTAGGGTGCATCAATTAACATTTAAAGCTGTTCCACAAACAAAACATAACCAGAAGAATGTTTAGAGAAATATTCCTGGTCATGGCTGAAAAAAATAGATGTTGGCATTTCCACCTCCTTGTCCACTCCGGTGTCATTCCACCTCCTCCTGTTGTTGCACAACAATAGTATCAGTTTCTTACTTTAATTTAGTAATAAAATAAAATACAGCAACCTAATATAAAAAGGGTTAGAAAAGCTCTTTAAGCTTCTTTTTTTTGCTTTTACCTAAATTCCCATTTTCTATTTTGGAGCAGAGTAACGTAGTGCGACCCCACTTCCAGAAGTGGATATATCACCAAAAATGGCAACTGCAGAAGTGCTGGCACTAATGCTGCGTTCAGACCAAACGCGATTTGAGCGTCAAAAAGGTGTCCAACGCTTCAAGTTGGACGCTTGTGCACTTAAACTCTCGACGCGTGTCAAAAAACTGAACAGATGCACGTTGGCAGGAGCTTCCTTTCCCTGTCTCTTGTGTACAATGGTGGATGGGAGAGAGAGTGGCTTGGCTTTATTTGCTGAATAACGTCGTCGTCTGGCACCTCTGGCCCGTGTCTGGATTCACCAGACAATTCAGAGGCGTTCAGAGTTTGGTGAATTTCACCACTTGCTCCAGGAGCTGCGCGCAGAGGAGGATCGCTTTCAGCGCTATTTTCGTCTGTCCCCGGCCCAGTTTGAAACCGCAACGATAAGTTTATCCTCCATTGTATTTGTGGCATTTTCCTGGGATCTTTGTGGTCATTCCGTCACATGATAAAATACATCACTACGTCAGAAAGCTGAGCTTCTCTGATTGGTTGACGCAGCGTTCAGATTTCCCAACTCAAGCGTCGGACGCTTTGGATGCGCGTAACGCGCGTCAGAGGTTTGAAACGCTCGAAACGCATCAAGATGCGCTGCGCCGGACTCGTGAAACGTGCCACAGGACCTCTCGCCGCTCCAAGAGGCGCGTCCACATAGACTTTGCATGAAAACCAGACGCCCCTGATGCTCAAATCACGTTTGGTCTGAACGCAGTAATAGAATAGCTATTAAACATGATGGAAGCTGCAGATATCCTGCAACTGGCGAGACTGGTGCCACAAGCATCCAGATTAGCACATGCCATCATGTGGTCTTCAACAGAAACACAGTTCGAAGAGGACAGGCCCCCATCTGAGCTTCAATTTCACTTTTGCAAGCCAAATCGCAACAACACATAAGAGCTGACTGCCACAGAAATGCTTTAACAATGACCAGTACTAAACATGTTAAAGGCTGGCTCTGACTGCACGAACGGCTAGTGGATTCACATCAGACACTGCCTCCTTGGACAAACAACTGATTAGTAGCAGTAGCTCAGGCTGCAACCTCTCCCTTTTAACACACATGCACAGGCCACATGACAGCATGTAAGAAAAGAGAGGTTAAGGAGAAATACATCTGCTCTGCTTTCATTGAGACAGAGATCCACCCAGACTCTCATGAACACACAAATACTAAAACTTCCACCCACACACACAAACACACACAGAGTCTAGGATTACGTCAGCAATGTCAGCCTCAGTCACACATCACATTTGTGCTACAGCACTGTGTGTGTTTGTAAGTGTAAATGTGTCTGTCCCAGCCATTCTTATGGAGCAGGCTGGACAGTTAAAATCAACAAATATGAGCGGGTGGAGCAGAGCAAAGTATTATTGTGTTTCAGGTCAAATTCTCCACAAAGTCCTGCCAGGAGGGTGGGGCTGGGCTGACACAGGGCGAGGAAAGGGTGCAGCACCCACTGGGGGTGGGGGGGTCTAAAGAGAAACAGCTGACAGGGGGAGTGGAGATGGAACAAACACATGGGCCTCTTTGACTAAGGCTGCAAAACTTGTAAAATTTAAAACTAATAATAACTGATACTTTATAACTGCACTCTGTAAATTATGAATAACAAAGTCTTTGTAATTTATAATTACTAAGAATGATGAGATAAATTCAAGACTGTTCCAAGCATTTAGTTTTTTTAAAGCTTTGACCTGCAAATACCGGATTTAGTCGAATCCAGCTTCTCTTTGGTAACAGACACTGTAGAACAGCAGTAGTGCTATGTGAAAATATTTTCCCCAAATATTTGTAGCTTGTGTTTTTAAAATTATTTAATGTTTGTTGGTTAGTTAGTCTGAAATTTGATAAAAACAGGGTAAGCACAAAGCAAGACAGAAGTAGAAAATCAATAAAAACAGATCTACTGTTGGTTAAGTTTGACGCAGAGAGAGAGAAAAGTGGGCATCAAAAAAAAAAGTAGGCGGCTATATTTTAGTAGCAAAAGAAAAATGTGTGAAAAGACCCATAAGTAAAATCCCCCACCCCACTTCATCTGCATCCCCTCTTGCTGCTGATAAGCTGATGGAAATACTCAAAAACAATAAAGGGAACACTTAAACAACACAATAAAACTCCAAGTAAATCAAACTTCTGTGAAATCAAACTGTCCACTTAGGAAGCAACACTGATTGACCATCAGTTTCACCTGCTGTTGTCCAAATGAAATAGACAACAGGGGGAAATCTTTGGCGATTAGCAGGACACACTCAATAAAGGAGTGGTTCTGCAGGTGGAGACCACAGACCACTTCTCAGTACCTATGCTTCCTGGCTGATGTTTTGGTCACTTTTGAATGTTGGTGGTGCTTTCACACTCGTGGTAGCATGAGACGGACTCTACAACCCACACAAGTGGCTCGGGTAGTGCAGCTCATCCAGGATGACACAATGCGAGCTGTGGCAAGAAGGTTTGCTGTGTCTGTCAGCGTAGTGTCCAGAGCCTGGAGGCGCTACCAGGAGACAGGCCAGTACACCAGGAGACGTGGAGGAGGCCGTAGGAGGGCAACAAGCCAGTAGCAGGACCGCTACCTCCACCTTTGTGCAAGGAGGAACAGGAGGAGCACTGTCAGAGCCCTGCAAAATGACCTCCAGCAGGCCACAAATGTGCATGTGTCTGCATAAACAGTTAGAAACCGACTCCATGAGGATGGTATGAGGGGCCGACGTCCACAAATGGGGGTTGTGCTCACAGCCCAACACCGTGCAGGACGCCTGGGATTTGCCAGAGAACACCAGGATTGGCAAATTCGCCACTGGCGCCCTGTGCTCTTCACAGATGAAAGCAGGTTCACACTGAGCACATATGACAGACGTGACAGAGTCTGGAGACACCGTGGAGAGCAATCTGCTGCCTGCAACATCCTTCAGCATGACCGGTTTGGCAGTGGGTCAGTAATGGTGTGGGGTGGCATTTCTTTCCATGTGCTCGCCAGAGGTAGCCTGACTGCCATTAGGTACCGAGATGAGATCTTCAGACCCCTTGTGAGACCATATGCTGGTGCGGTTGGCCCTGGGTTCCTCCTAATGCAGGACAATGCTAGACCTCATGTGGCTGGAGTGTGTCAGCAGTTCCTGCAAGATGAAGACATTGAAGCTATGGACTGGCCCGCCTGTTCCCCAGACCTGAATCCGATTGAGCATATCTGGGACATCATGTCACGCTCCATCCACCAACGTCACGTTGTACCACAGACTGTCCAGGAGCTGGCGGATGCTTTAGTCCAGGTCTGGGAGGAGATCCCTCAGGAGACCATCCGCCGTCTCATCAGCAGCATGCCCAGGCGTTGTAGGGAGGTCACACAGGCACGTGGAGGCCACACACAATACTGAGCCTCATTTTGACTTGTTTTAAGGACATTACATCAAAGTTGGATCAGCCTGTAGTGTGTTTTCCACTTTAATTTTGTGTGTGACTCCAAATCCAGGCCTCCATTGGTTAATACATTTGATTTCATTGATTTTTGTATGATTTTCAAAAATACTCAATTACATTCAGTAGCAAGACTAACAATCCATCTGCTTTATGTGCAAAAGTATAGAAAACAGCTAAAAACCTTAAAGTTGCAGATCATTAGGTGCAAACAAAGAACTACGATTCTAAGCACGGACTACAATAATGGAGAACCATGAACATGTTTTTTCCTATTTCCTATTCTTTTCTAGCTTTGGAGACCCAACATTTTTTTGGTCCCAACTTTAAGAGTTAAGGAATTACACTGCTTCTATAAACAGGGTTTCAAATCAACCAAGGTGTTTGCAGCTCTGCGACCTTTGACCTCCTTCTGACCACAAGCAACCCGTCAGCCTGTAGGAGATGCTGGGCCTAACTCCTTATTCCCCCTAGAGATGTCACATATCACTCCTTGTTGTTTTTCTACCTTGCGGACCATGACTTAGACATCGATCTGCTGCAAAGCACCTTGGGAGCTGGTGGCGGGCAGTGCCAAACAGCCATAGTAATTGGCCCCTGCATGATTGCTGTCTGATCCTGTAAGGTCAGTGGAGAGATGGAGGCAAGCAGGATGTGACTGACAGGTGGGCGAGCATATGAGGTGGCCCAACAGGCCAGGCAAAACCAATGAAGGCCGCTGAGGGAGGACAACAAAAGGGGGACGAGGTGGGGAGGAGGTGAGTTGGGCCTCTGAGGGGATTAACATGGTCTGACAGGCTGGCTGGGACAAACACATTTATACACAGCTTTGAGGGCGGGCTGCTCTGCTGAGCACACACAATACACTGCTTGTTTTAGAAGCAGAGGACAGAGGGAAAAGATAGATAAGGGAGGCCAAATCACAGAGCAGGAATCTGGAGCTTGGATTATAAACCACAGGTGCTTCACTCCAAAACTCCTGCTTTAGCTTTAAGGCATATTTCACCACACGCACAAGTCTTCTTTTCCCGTCTTTCTTCGTGTTGTGCTGAATCACTGACGTCCCTGGATGTCCACTCAGAATCTATCACGTTATCATCTTTTCTGTGTCTGCTATTCTCCTCTAAGAACCCCATTTGCATTCCAGGAATTCCATAGCCAGTAGCAGCCCCTCCAAACGATGACATATTACCCAGTTGGCTTCTCGGATGCACACATCCTCCCGCAGAAATACGCGGACTTTGCGGATGTGTTATTCCAGACTGCTTAGGGAAGCTCCTTTAGGGAGCAGTTTAACATATATTGATCACACTTTGAAGGCCCATTACGGAAAATTAACTGCCTCCAGCCACGAGCGGTGATTCTGCAAGACGGATAGACTGTAATTTAAGGCTTAAACAACCTGTGAATTAAAGTTAGAATTAATTATCTTAGAAATTTTGCAAACTAAACTTAATGTGTAAATAAAACACGTGTACTGGAAGTCTATGCAGCTAGGATGACTTCACACTAAAGACTCTGCAACAACAACGGCTCAGGACTCGGACCTGGCAGTATTGTATATTTTCATTTTCCTATTAAAATAAAAATGAATAAATATCAAAACATTATACCTGTAATAATAAATGTTAGTTTAGCAGCAGTATGAATAACTGTTAGTCTTCTGTTGTAAGGAAAATTGGATAATTTTTTCATTCAAATTTCTGTGCAAATAACATGATACTGATACCGTGGACCATGCCTCATTCATCTCATTATCAGTGTTATCATTGCACTACTCAATAAAACTAATACCTTTTTTCAGAACTCATTTTAACTCAAGAAAAATCAAGTAACGGCTTCTTGCGACTCTCCAGAAAAGGGATACATTTATAATCAGCATGATTTCACCAGAACCGTTTTCCAAACATTAGAAACAACAACATAAATTTGTATTTATAAAACAGATTATTGGTTCCCAGAGCTGGTTTTGTTGTCAGTATGTTTAATTGGGTTTAAAAGGTTTGGGAACTGATGCAGGAAGCGGCCAGCTGTAAATAAAAGCATTGAGCAAGAAAGAAAAGACGACCAAGATGTCCAGCGTGATCCCATCTTTCCATTTAATGTGTAGCAGCCAATAAAACCCACCCAGCTGCATTAATTACACTTGATACAGTCAGCAATACTGCTACACCAACATTAAATACAAATACAAAGGTTTTCTTTTATGTAGTTTAAGCAAATCTAGGCTTTATTTTTATGTCTATTAACACAGTTGTTTCTGAACAACTTAAAAGGTATTTCCCCGATCTACAGAAGGCAAAAGATATATATCTGGATACATATATGTCAAAAATAAAAATACTAAAAATGTCAAACTTACAGGTGTGTTGAATCAAATAACCTGGGAGGTAAATAAAGGAAGAGGCATAACTCCAAACTGTGCATTTAAATGAAATGAATATAAAGACCTAATGCATAAGCAGAGAAACCAAATTAGGTTGCAAATGTTTAACAGGAAGCCCAACAAAACAAGCCTGGCTGTAGTGACCTAACTTCAGTACTGAAGAGCAGGGATTAGTAGATGAAAGTAAACATCAAGGTGACTCAAATCGTCTACGTGTATTTATATATGTGTGTATGTGCAGAGAGAAATGGACCATAACTCTGCAGGAGAGGCTGCAAGACCTACAGTGGTGATCTTTTGCCTTTCATCGTAACAAACTGCTCTGGTGTGATTGGCCATGAAATGTGACATCTAGTCACAGCTTCATCTGGATGACAGGCAGCGTCAATGAGGAGCCCAATATGGACACTCAGACACAAGCAGAGGGAGAATTATAATTATAATTAATATAGAGTAAATGACTGGAGCTCCTGCTTTGGTCCTACAATACAATGATTTCACACAAATTGCCAGACAATCTTCAAGAAATGGTCAGACAGACCAAACTGTGGCCTATCTTTGCATGTATAAATACAAGGGATAAACCACAAAAAATCTTCCGGTGATCAAAAACTGACAATTTTAGACTTAACCGCCTGTCCAGGGACTAGCCTATACTTACCCCTCAAGAAGTACACACTAAAACCCATGTTAACTACACCACTAATATTGGATGTTAACGAAGGTTACCATATTACATATTCAAAATTGTTTATATGTATTAAAGAGAAATTGTATTGGCTGGTCAGAGCCTCACATAAACTGGAAACAGACCCAAAATCCCCCACAACTCTGAATGAAGTAGGGCTGTAACTAACAATTATTTTGATAATTGATTAATCTGTCAATTATTGTTTTGATTAATAATCAGATAACAAAAAGGTGCTTAATGGGAGATTTTTCTTTTACAGAATTTGAACCAGGGGAAGCTAAAACTATGCCACCTGAGTTCTGTATAAAGCATATTTAGAAACAAAGAAGGTTTTTCATCTTAAATGCAAAAAGTTTATATTTTTTGTACAATTTTGGCCTAATTATGGGTCTGAATGGGTTGCTCTTTGAGCAAACAGGGATGTTTTAGAGTCTATACTCCAGTTAACGATTATTCGATTACTCAATTAGTTGGTAATTATTTTTAATAAATCACAATTATTCCGATTAATTGTTTCAGCCCTGGAATGAAGCATACCTCACAAGTCCTTATGGGGAGTTAACACACAACGTTGCTCCCTGATCATAATTCAAGCTGTTAGAAAGCAAATGAAAACTTTTAAAGAGTGGGAATAGTCATCCATCAGCTGACATCTTGCTCCTGGCAGCCTTGTTTCAATGCTGAGCAGGTTGCTGAAGCGCTAGGCTAACGCTAGCATGTTTAGTCTCCGTTTTGATATGACTTGCTGATTATTTGGCTTATAGCATATTTCAATGCGGTTCTAGCTAACAATGTGTTACAAAACCGACTGAAAAAATAAGTCTCTTGTTTTATAAACTTGGCACTTTTCTTTGAGCTCCATAAAAGTTAAAGATGTAGCAGCAAATTCAGTCTCCTCCCTGTGGAAAAATCATTGTAAAACGGGTGAAATACAGATTGTTAGAAAAAACTCATTCATTCGATTCATTAAATTTACTAAATAACAAGAACAACCTATAACAGTTCTGCAAGCAACACACAAAATAAAGCTGTGATTCAGCACCTTATTTTAAATAGTAAAACCTTGCGCTGTGATCACCTTATTTATTTATTTACTTATTTTTTGTGGCACTATTGGCCCTTATTTTTCCAGTATTTTTTGACAGTAGACAGGAAATGGGGGCAGAGAGAGGGGGGAAGACACGTGGCAAGTATTGCCGGGGCTGGGACTCGAACCCGGGACAGCCATCGACGCGCGTCTCGGGGCGTGGAGAGGTCCTGTGGCGTGTTTCTGGTGCGGCACGTTGTGATGCGTTTCGCGTGTCGAGCGTTTTGAGAATTCAAGCGTCTGACGCACGTTTCGAGTGTTCAAAGCGGCAGACGTTAGAGTCGGGAAATCTGAATGCAGCGCGTCAACCAATCAGAGAAGCTCAGCTTTGTAGCATAATGACATATTTTATCATGGGATGGAAGGACAAAAACTTCCTCATAAAACTGGAACTTCTTCAGGCAAACTCTGGAGCTTCACGAGTCCAGACCGCAGTGTCTCTCCTCGCTGCTTCTCCTGCCACCCCCCACCTGAGTGGAGCGGAGCCAGTAGAAAAAGGGCATTATTGCCGCGGTTTGTGCCCGTCCTGTCATTATTTAGCAGGACTCTCTAGACTGCATCTGCCATTGTACACAAGAGAGCGGCAAAGGAAAATAACCACGGGTAGCTCCTCCAACGCGTCTAGAGTGTTTTTGACGCGCGTCTGGAGTGTCTGACTTCACAGTCCACAAGCGTCGAACTTGAGGCGCCTTTTTCAGGCTCAAATCGTGTTCGGGCTGAACGCACCATTATATAAATATTAAAACACTGTATTTGACACCAGCATATTAGTTTGTGTCTCACATTTAGAGTGCATATATTTAGCCAAACTGACATCCTGTCCTACTACAAACACACACAGATGGAGCTAGAAGAGGTAAATGTGGAAAATTTCAAAAGTCGATAAAGTTGCAGGTTGTATTCCATAAAGATAAAACGTTATTTAATTTAATTTATTATATTTTCCATCTTGCTTCAGATTCTGGGAACAATTTTAAACGGCACACATCGAATTTTAGTCGATTAAAATAAGTTTTAAAATGCGTTGTATTTAAAGAAAGCACGCTCTCGCAGTGGAAATAACTGCCCTCATGCTGAATTGTAATTTAGCCATTAGCTGACAGACCTGACATAGCCATCTGCCACTCAAACCTCAATTATACCGTGCAGATTACCGATTCCTGTCTGTTGGCAAACTAACTGCTAATGGCCACTTTATCCTGTGCCACTACATTCAATCACAGCATCCTTAAGCACATACACACAACATCTTTGTTTTCACAGAAGCCTGTCAAACACAGGGATGGTGTGTGGGAGGGTTCAGGCCGATAAAAGCATCAGCGTTACCACGGTGATGCAGCCACATGACACAGTGGGAGACCGACAGACAGGAGAGGAGAGGGGAGGAAGGGGGCGCCTGACAGAAAGAAGAATGACGCAGAGAGATAAACGCACACAGCGGTCAGCAGCTGAGGCCAGCAGGTCTGTTACCAGGCCTTCGCTGTGCTTCGGCCCAATAGGCTTCTTTCCATCACAAGTTGCCTCAAACTGACCCATCAGACCAACATTTGAGCTATGTTCATGTTTATGCATTTGGCAGATGCATTTATTTAAAGCAACTTACAAATAAAGATAAACCATGCAGTTAATATAGTCATTTATTGCAATCGATATTGCAGTTGCAATATTTGGAAAAATATGGCAATCATAATTTTTTGATATCATGCAGCTCTACTTGGGAGGAAGAAAACAAATATCAGTATCGACCTTTAAGGTTTGTCTGCTGCTTGTTCCACCATCTTTGGGCTCTCCTGGTTTACATGAACAACGTAAAGCTAGAGTTTCACTTTCTTAAAAAACACTGACCTTTTCTTACATTCATTTTCTTCACTTTGAAACAGCTTTTAATTTATTGTGTGTTTACGTATGTACTCCATATATAAAAGCCAATCCTCAACACTTTTCCACTGCTTAGATAAAAATGACAAATATTTAAGCTTAAAAAAATTATAAATATTTATTTAATACAGACCCTTCTTATCAGTAATGTGAATATTTAGAAACCCTTGAAAATAGATTCCTGTGCAGACATTGGTTGAACAAGTTAGATTTTACAAATCTGGAAATAACTAAATCTGACTGCCTTTATGCAACAAAGCCTTTTCACTTAGACGACAGGAAACACACTATCTCCACAATCCACACACTTCCTGGTAAGTTTCCTGCTTCCTGAGCAGCAGGGAAACTGAGGGAGCGGCCACTGATGTCATGGGGAGTCTGCTTACACTGTATTTCACATCTAATTGGGAAGAACGTGGACATGAACTTCCTGCTAGTAAACATGCATTCAACTCAAATTTAAGGAACATCTTATTTTGTGATATAGGAAATTATTTCATATTAGGGGTCTAAGCTACTATAAGCTATAGATGGCTCCTGTAACTAACCAACTAGAGAAAACAATACTGTCCTCTACAACCATCAAACTTCTCCAGTCTTTCCAGGCCTCTGGACAACGATAAAAAGGTGACATTGGCATTATCAGAACATAGTGTGCCAACAACAGTGAGAAAGGCTTGATGTTGGACATCTTTTTTTCAACAGGGTTTTCCTTAAATTCAAACAAGTCTGCTGGATTCGTTCCTTGTTATGTCAGCTCTATTTTGTAAATGATGCTGATAAAACCACAACTATGTCAATTTCTAGCTTCCTTCCAACATTTATTTAAATGCATTTTCTTTCATACCTTTCACGCCATGTCAGAGACCAGCATCCTGAGGGATGCTCTGAGTAAGTAATCTACAAACTGACACGCAAAAGGTCTGGCAGAGAAAAATCTAGACATTAAAAATGTCCCATATCTTCATCACATGAATAAAACAGCCATTTTCATACAGATGCAACACAGTTCA
The DNA here is from genome assembly GCA_036173005.1 of Crenichthys baileyi. Taxonomy (NCBI): domain Eukaryota; kingdom Metazoa; phylum Chordata; class Actinopteri; order Cyprinodontiformes; family Goodeidae; genus Crenichthys; species Crenichthys baileyi. The sequence continues at coordinate 121,328 of JAHHUM010000077.1, read as the reverse complement.
GAGGATTCGGCGCTGATCTGTAGAAAAATACCCCAGGAGTTATTAATCCAACATTTACATCATGTTTATTTCAAGCTTCTTACTCTTCAGCTGATTTTAAAAGAAAGGAAGTGTGAGATACTCAGCCTTTATCACGTATACACTCTGCAGGAGATGTGCTTTTGGAGACTGAACATATGAACTCAGCTCCAAATACTTGAAGAAAGGTCTTCAGTGTCCAGTCTGACTGATCAGATCAACATCAACTGCTAATTAAGAGGAGACTGGCTCTCAGCAAGCATCTCCTGAGTCTGCGACTGTACCACTGATAGCTGTTAATAATCAATATTTGAGCACAGTTATGAATTGACCCAGCTCAGCTTATTAAAAGCACCGCTGCAGAAAATATAACTGGAAGGCAGGTCGGGTCATTTCTGTAACAGCAGCTCCATAAACACAAAGAGCTTCACCGTGGTTCTTTTTTGGTTTGGATTTTGTTTCTTATGACTGACTACTTTTATACAGTAACAGTTTAGGCTGCATTTAATCAGGACTTGCATTTCCAAGGAAGAAAATAAAGCATAAGCAGAAAATATTGAATAAAAGAAAAACTGTTAAAATACAGAAATGATTACTATTCAGTCCCGATTTAAAGGAACCAACAGTTTCTGCACAGCTCGGGTTTTCAGGGCGTTTGTTCCAGAGCTGAGGAGCATAGAAACTTAATGCTGCCTCAGCTTGTTTAGTTCTGGTCCTGGAAACACTGAGTAAGCAGGTCTCTGAAGACCTGAGGGGTCTACATGGTTCATATTTGAGAAGCAACTCTTCTTTGATAAACATGAAGTCACTGATGTGATTGAAGAGCTGTTATGATATGATCCATTTTCCTGGTGTTGGTCAGGACTCTGACAGCAGCATTTTGGATGAGCTGCAGTTGCTTGATTGATTTGTTCAGAGAGCAGTAAAGACGGTTGCAGCATCTAACCTACTGAAAATAACGGCATGCACCAGTTTTTCTGTGTCCTGTTTGGACAGGAAACCCTTTATTCTGGAAATTACTCTAAGATGACGGTAAGGTGGACCCAGGTTCCTTGCATAGTCTGTGGTATTTAGCCCCATTCAGTCAAGTTGAGCGCTGAGCTCGATCCTTTCAGCTAATCATGGAAGCAGATACAAGCAGGGAGGTCAAATTCTTCTTCTTTAAGCATAAGCAGCGACATTGCTTAAATCACTGCTCAATTTACTGAAGAGGATATTTTCAAACCAAAAACAAGGGAGTAGAGTGTGTTTTTCTCTAGGTTTATCGGACCATGTTGAGGTTCTTAGATGTATTGAGAACCCTCCACTGCATACTCTCTTGTGATTTTTTTGAAGACACATTTTTATTGCTCCACCAAAAAGTAGGGTATACGTGTCTGCCAACAGTAACTTAATATGAAAAAGGAAAACTGTATTACATCTAACTGCTAACCTAACAGTTAGCCGCCACTCTTCATAAGGCCATGCTACACACCTCGACTCCGCCGCCATCACACAGCGAGGCGATCAGCAATTAGACTGCCAACAAACAGTAGTCACAAGCACCAGCATCTCAACTGTCGTTTCTGCTCACTAGCCTAGAGCAATGCTGTTTCAGCTCCCCAACTTCTTCTTTAAAAAGCCTCCGCCGCAGACTAGTGCACCAAGCTAGCCTCTCGCTGCGTAACCCAAAGCTTTCGGCAGCTACGCCCGCCTGTAGCTATGCTGATGTGGCCGCTCCGGCCATCAGCTTTTATACACCAACGGTATTATCAACAGGAGCTGTAACAATATTAATGAAAACGATAGCAACAATCTACGTCTAAAGAGTTCCAAGAGATACCATGTAAATATTTATAAATATTATTTTACACTTCCTGTAAGCCCCTCAGTAATCATATCCGTTAATTTCTGAAGTTAAAGTATTTTAAAAGTTTATGGAAATTATCAAAAATGCTTAGATGTCACATATAATTCAATTTTATATTATTTATTAAAGATTTTAAATTACACTATTCCAGTGATTGTGGTTCTTACCCCTGCTCAGTCAAGCCATATGATTATAAAAAAATATAATCCCTGATGAAATCAAAATAACTCTGAATAACTTCCATTTAGTAGATACATAAAATGTATTGTTGTCATTACAGTGCAATGGAGTAAATTATATTAATTTAAATTTATTGTGAATTACTGGTTGTCCAAGCAGAAAACATCCCCAAGGCAGATATGAAATGCTGCATGGCTGCATGGTTCCTTCCCAGAACTAAAAAATGGCAGCGCCAAAATTATGTAAACTGTATTAATGCAAAATGGCAAAGGGTCAAAATTTCCAGCACAGAGCTGCATGGTCTTAGAGAATCATATATTGGTATTTTTAGCAAATGTTGTAATGAGTGATGCAGAGAGGCGCTGTTGGTAGAACTGTTGCCTTGCTGCAAGAAGGTCCTGGGTTTGAATCCTGGCCTGGGGTGTTTCTATAATAAAAGGGTATTTCTATTCTATTCTGCATGGAGTCTCCCTGTGCATGCCTGGGATCTCTCTAGATACTCCGGCTTCTCCCCCATAGTCCAAAAACATTCATGTTAGGTTAACTGGTCTCACTAAATCGCCTTTAGGAGTGATGCATGCGTGTGTGTGGGTTGTGCTGTGATGGACAGGCGACCTGTCCACGGTGTTCTTTGCCTTTCGTGCTTTGACCACTGTAGATAGGCAGCGGCCACCCCCTGACCGTGCAAGGATAAGCTGGTGTAGACAACGAATGGCTGTTGATGATGATGATGATATCATCTTTCTCATCAGTGCTTCCAACTGTCATGCGTGATTTTTTGCATCTGAGACACTGACATCTGTGTCAGGTTTGGGTATCTGCTGCAGCGAGACTGAACATTACGTTGACATACAAAGTGTGAGCTCATGACACTTGGATTACAATTACAGCATTCCAAACAGTCCTTTGCTCAGCTATATCGGGATGATGATATATTTGTGGTATATTGTTGTGCAGCCATAACCAGCACCCACAATAAACATACAACAATTTTAATAACTCCTACATTTTTGTTCTCTTTTTTTAAACTGGGTACCAAGATGTTAATGCAAATAAAGCAGGCACAACCAGTGAGTTAAATTTACCAGTAATCAGACAGTACTGCTCGCATGAATTGCTGCACAATTCTACTGGTTCCCAATTTCTGTGCAAAATTAGCCTTAAAAGTAGAACTGCACAATCTATGGAATTGCAATCATTACTACAGTTTCAATGGATGCAATATCACAACCCCCCAAGACTGCATGGATTTGGTAGGCAGCTACTGCATGCTCCTGCATGCCAGTTAAATGAACATTCAGTGCCTGTTATGTCAACACTTAAAATATATCTTTGTGATCAAGAAGCTAAAGTGCTGGGAACATCCTGACAACAAAAAGAAAGAGTGACAAAATGCGTGTTAATATCAACCTATACCATTGCCGCGATTTTCAACAACATTCCAATTGCATGCATTCCTACCACCACCCCAGCCTACTAGAAAACCACAAAATTAACTCAATATAGTCCATCACAAACAAAACAAACTGTTGCTATGATTGTGTCTGAGTCTTCTACACATTTCAAGCTAAGCTGAGTCTGCAGAATTAGGCTTTTTATTGCTGTAAGTCCACATGTGACAGAGGAACCTGTTGTGTTGTAATGAGCCCAGCAGTTCCCAAACAGGATTTATTCAGTTTGGGTTTGCAAGATTAAAAAGTTTGAGAACCTTTGTTCCAGACTAATCAGCCAACCATGGTTAATCTAATCACACGAATGATCTCACCACTCTCAGCAGCAGGTCACAGGCAAATTCAGGATTTTTTTGTTTTATTGTTTGACATTTCCTTCTGTAATTAATCAGATCTAAAATAAGTGCCAAAAATCATACTCGAAACATTCTTAGCATTGCACGTTTCAGTCACAGCTACGCTCAGAAGCAGTCGTGATGACTTGAAGGACACTTATGAGGCTTAGGGGCTCCACCAGCTGACACATGGGCTGGAGGGTGGGATGTACCAAGAGCGGCTATGCATCTGCTTTACATTTAGTCACCTTCTGCTGGACAGGACGTTGAGCTTCAGCGGCAACCCTTGAAGCAATGCTACAAACAGTAACAAACCAAAGAAGTGGAACATGGTCAATCATTCCTTACAAAATGAGGGGGTTGTTGTGTGCAGTACACAACTCTGGCAAACGGCTGGTCAGCTTTGAGCCTGATGGATTAATCGGCTCAAGGAGGAGAGGGGACCTTGTGACCCCCCCCACACACACACACACCCAAGGCGAGGTGGGGGTTGGACACCCGCCTAAAAACTGCTGCCAACACAACCTAAGATTTAATGAAAACTAACAGATCACACGCAACAGTCAGAGGGAAGGTTGATGTAATGGACTAACTTGCACAAAAATGACTAAGCTCTCATTGGTTTGTGCTTCATTGTAGATATGTTACATTCAGCGAGTTTGAGCTCCAAGCTTAACTGGCTACACTATCCCCTCAAAAGCAGCTTTCATTTCCATTCCAGGTTGAAGATTTCCCAAATTCCCGTTGACAACATAAAATAAACACCCAGAGTATCATTAGATTTCCATTTTCTTTCTATTCCTCCTAACAACATATCCAGGGTTTACTGCTCAAGTTTGGTTGGACATAAACCGTATTTACCCATAGGAAAGTTAAACATTTTAATCACCTAGACAACCTGTTAATTAATGTTTAAAAGCACAGATTTTCTAGAGAAGCAAAGAACAGATTTTCCTGAGGAATACTGATTATCTTCAGGTCTGACAAGCTAATTCTGACTTATTTTCCTGAACTATAACACAAAACAAAAAATGTGCAGCAGGTTCTTATATTGAAAGACAAGTGATAAATCTAACAGAAAAATAAAGAACAAGATCATCCCCATTTATGCATGAAAGCCTTTTGATCATAACCTAAACTAAAATAAATGGTCATTAAAATATTGGTACATCTATATAACAATAATTAAGTTATTTGAGCAAATGCTTAATTTTAGCCATGCAAGGTCCTAAAGTCCTTAAAAATTTGGAAATAATTTATCTTCATCTGAGAATTTAACCATAAGCTTTATTTTAAAAATGGAGTGAGAGCACAGTGTCTGTTTGTTTTAAGGCAGAATATTCTGTTATTTTAAATGGTAAAAATTTATTTTACAGAAGTGAACATGAGGTTTATGCTGAGCAAGAGGACTTTTAAGTTCATTAAGAGATGTATTCTAATCACTAAATGTATATTTTATTCATCATTGTTTGTTGAACATTTCACAGAAGTATTTACAACAAATTAGGAATCAAGCCATTTTCTGGGATTTTGGGTCACAACATTAGACAAGATTTTAACAAAATTGAGGGACAAACTACCATAAAATTGTAGCTAAACCCTGTAAATGTCTAAATCTTCATCCTACACAGATTGTTCAATTTGCCACTTTGTACATTTGTTTGGTTTTAATTGATTTTTGCACAATTCTATTCCATCCACATATAGACTAGTTCCATCGTGGTGTGGCAGGATGAGTCTGCGTCTTTGATACAGGACCCAGGTTGGATTCCCGGTTGCAAGAGGAAGGGCATTCGCCGTAAAACGCCTCTGTGCAAATTGTGCTGGTTTGAAGAGAGCGGCTGAAAAAGACTCCTCCTCCATTCCACCTATAGTCTGCTGTAAGGAAATGTGTTTATGTTACTCCAGTACAAATTATCCATCAACAGAAGATCTGCAGGATATCAGGAAGATATTTAACTGCTAATGTATTGTTGAAAATTGGGATATCAATTTCAATTACCATCATTTTCCTGCCACTTTACTATAAAACAATGTCCCTTGGTGATATACAGCTGATGAGGACATTAAAGACACTCAGAGTCCATCCAACTGCCAAAATGTATTATCAATATGAATAATCCTATTGTCTGATACGTTAAATGTAACATCCAACACAATAATATGTACAGGATGACCTTTGTAATTGCGATATTATACACTAAACAAAATACTGAATGACAACTGCAGATCAATATATTGTGCAGCTGTAATTTAAAGTTATTAGAATATGATCAGGGGTAATAATCTACCATATTTTATGAAAATCAAGCAACAAAACAGGTGTAAGAACCAAAATCAGAGGGAACAGAGTATGATATGTTACACAAAGGACTAATGGCAATGTGTAGGTATGAAATGGGGGTAAAGGGGAATTGCCAAAGGGGAAAACTGACCCAGAGCCAACCTGAAAACATGATCTTCCCATAGTGATGAAGTTCAAATTATTTTTTTTTTACCTTTAAACCTTTTTTAACTTTTGCATGTACATACCTATTGCCAATGCCTCATCCTGTAATTCAATGATACACAAGTCCAGTAACAATTTCATCGCAGCTCTAGTTGTAACATGTTCCAGGATCATATTTTTGCTGGTCAAACAGGCAGCTAATGTAGTTTAAGGACAATGCAGGACATGACATGGACATATAAAGCACTGACAGCAAGTCTCCAGGCTAATCTTCCACAATTTGTCCTTTGAGCCGTCCCTACCCAGGTGTTAGCATTTACACACAAGCCATTTGATAAAACCTTAAGCTTTTATTTATTTACACAACGCGTCCTAAAGCCCTCTGTTGGTTTGTCAGCCATTGCGGCCCCATCGCTGCTACACAGTGCTAACACTGACATAGATCAATGTATTAAAAATCTGACCTTAAATACAACTACTGTGATGAGTACAAGGACAATTCATACCAACAAAGATTCGTAGTATCCCGGTAAACGCAGTTATGTACCTGCTAACTAGCTAGCTGGTAAAAATCTGATAAATCAGTGGCGACTTTTACTCAACGCGTCTGCACGCATTTTTAAACAATAAAAACCAAAATGCCAAATAGGTCACCGATTTACATAAAAATCCGGTATTATTATTATGTACACAACTGTCAACTTATATCGCTGTTAGCTAGTACTTCACAGATACAGTTGGAGGCGGTATGTAGCTAGCAGCTAGCTATATGTATTTATTTCAATTAAACACAGGAAGCTGAATGGTAGATAATTAATTGTGTTTTTAAGCCATTTCAGCAGCCCAGACACTGAGTTAATATTCAAGGCCTCATGATGAATAGTGTAAATCCGCCGGTTTTTCAATGGAGTTTGGCGTTGCTTCGCTTCACTCACGTACGGAGGACTTTACCACCGAGTTAACCACGCTGCCCACAAACACCACCTGACTTTATCTATCCCCCTCAGTGTCCGCCACTGGCAGCTTTATTTCGCCCCCACCTCCCCACCCCACAGCAGAGGCCCCACAGGGCCGCGGCCTCCCCTACAGATCTCCTACCTCTGTGGGCTGGCTGATCTCGAACAGGTCGAGCCGGTTGGCGTTCCAATGGTTGATGATGTCGGCCAGTTTCCTCCTCTCCTCCTCCCTGCTCCCCGACATTGTGGACAGCGTTTCGGAGCGTCAGTCCGCGCCCGTTCCGCTGGATGAAAACTTTCCGAAACGCTAGTCCGCGGAAGACGAGACCGCCAGCCAAACCAACCGTTCACGTCGACTTTGTCCAATTTTTAGTTTGTTTTTTACAGCCGGTACTTTCTGCGGTCCGTTTCCCAGCTCATCGACCGACCTGCTGTCTGATCTGTTTCTGCTTCGCGTTCGCGGTGCACCTCTGCGCGCTCTCGCGGACTCTGAGAACGCGCATAGGCTGTTAACCATATAACGTCCAGTATTCCTGATTCATGACGCTGCTTCTTGGGATGTTTACAGGGTTAACAGCCGGCACGTGAGGTACTAACCAGGATTACGTCATTGATTGTTCATTACAGTGACATTTTTCTAGAGCATCTATTTATTTAATTTAAGGTTTCAGCAAAATAGTATTTCTTAAAGATATATTTAAACATACAGATGTATTAGGTTTACAGCGTTATGAAAAGACATTCACAATCATGATGATTACGTAAAAGTAAATAAACAGTTACATTTAAATGTATTAGATACATCTTTTATTATCAGATCTATCAAACTACAGTAGAAATATAGTTGGTGACCCACAGAACAACATGGCATGGTCAGTTTTTATTTGTTTTTCTGATATGTTGTAAATCAACAAATTCATTTCAAATTTCAAGCTTCCACACGCACATGCCTCTAGTGACATCACGTAAGGCAAAAAGCACAAGGGAATTATCGAGTACATCTATCTAGTTGTTTCTTCTTTTTTTAGCCTTCTTGGATGTTTTTAATTACATCCCAACACTTGAAAACAGATATGTTGTTCAAGTAAGGTATGGTAGTACAAGTTCAAACTATGTAGAGAATCATTGTACAGGCAAACCATGTAATTTCTTAAGTGGATCAAGCATTTACTGAATACAGCATTTACTCATTTTAAAAGTGGTTAATATGAACAGTAAGATAAATGAGATGGAAAAATTCTAACGGAATATTTACAAATTTATATTAGTTCAAGTTCTGAACAAACCCATTTAAATTAATCATTGTCTATACAGCAGCAGAAAAGCACGATGAGTGGTTTCTGTCATCATATTACATCCTCTATAATTTGTGCTAGCTTGCAGGTGCTAAATGCCACAGACAGCTGCCAAACCCAAAAGCCTTGGAGTGAGAAGTATTCTTACATATTTTAGCTGTATGTCAGTCTGAACAGGAAATAAAATTTGATATTTGTTGACATTTGTTTGTGGAAAGAATCCCTGCAGGAGTTCTTTCAGTAGTCACTCGCCCAATAAAAAAAAACGCTTGTTTTTTCTGAGTGTATTTGTAAATGGGAGAGTTGTATTATAATGTGTGACAGTATATTGCACTCATGCAAACAGCAGCTCTTTATTACCACACCACTGTCAGTGTCTCTGAAAGGTCATCAAATATCAGGCAGATCCCTATAAAGGATCAGAAACACAGAGCTGATCACATCTATAAAAATAGCTGTGATACAGCTGAGAGGTTAGTCATGTTTGCCACCCACCTTCTTCCCAGATGGGGAGTAGAACAGCAGCAGCTTCCTATAAATACATTAGTCACCAAGCCAGAATTTGAGGATCTGTGGGTGTTGGTGATATGATGGAGTGCTGCTGTTGACATCATGTATGAGTAATGAATGAGAATGACTTATCAAAACATTTGATAACGGTAAATACCAAAATGAAACCAGGAAAATAATCTATTTTTATCTCTTATCTTAGCAGCTTGTTGCAGGCTTCTTACAAACAAAACTGAGAATAAAATGGTAGGTGAATCTCAGTAATAAGCATATTTATGTTGCTCAAGTACAACTAATCTACTTCTTATTGTGTCAATGTGATATTTCCATATTGAGAGCAATTGTGCCATTATCTTTATTATAGGAAATTTTGTTTGGTTTGTGAGCTCTTCATTAAACCACATCTGAAAGCAGTTTGCAATACACTATTGCTTTGGTGATATGAACCCCAGTACGTGAGAACCTCATGGTCTCACCTTTTCTTCTTGCAATTGGTGTTCAGTTGATGTCTTCAACCTATGTTGTTCAGCTGTGAATCGAGAGGTTCTCAGCCAAGAGAGTTCGCTCCTTTCAGTATGAAGCTGAAAAAAACCTTAAAAAACAGATTATCATTAACATCGGTTTGTGTTTTTCTTGTAGTAGAGAATCATTTCATGTTTTATGGGTTATTTTGCTTTCAAAAGTAGGTAATTTCTTAATCTACTGATGCTGAGAAGATGTGCACCGAACTTATGTGACATCAGGAGCAGAAGTGAAAAACCACAACAGGAAACCAACTTTACCAGACTGACTTCACCACTTCCTGTATGTGTGATGTTATCCTCGTCTCTGTTAACACACACACCCAAGCACCAATGTGACATAGAAGTTGCATTGATTGTTTAAAATGCACCCATAAACTAGTTCTTGTTCACTTGAAAGAATCTGGTGGGATGACTTCATCTGTCAAGGCCTGATATATGCTGAGAGGTTGCCTGTTCTGATCTCGCTCTGTTTTGAATTTCAGACAGAGATAAGCAACACACCCTGCTTTGCTTTCATGTTCTAATCCTCCCAAACAGATATCAAATATTGTGTCTCCGACTGTGAACATAACCTTCTGTTATCTGTCGTTAATGTAAATAATGATTTCTCACTTATAATCACCACTCTAAACTTAAAAAGTTCCACCAAAACTTTTATAAAGATTACACACAAAACAGAGTTACTGATGAAGGCAAACAACTGATAATAATTTAAGAAGAGGTCCGGAATGAATAGATAATTAACAAATGGTTTTAGGATATATTGTGTGCAAAAAAAATTAAAAAGTACAAAGAGGAAGTCAGGAAATATAAGGAGGAAGTTACCTGAGCCAGAGCTTTTTGATTGGATGATAATTTGCGATCTAACAGGAAAGAATGTTTAAAGAACAGGTACATTTATACAGCAAATTCATGACCAAAAATATCAGCACAAAATTAACCAAATTTTTTGAAAAGCCTTATGTTAGTGAATGTTAATCATACTATTTAGACTACCTCAAGATTTATCTTTACACAGTTTTAAAGCCTTTTTTAAGTTTAAATCACACACAAAAAACACTTCTTATAGTTGTTATTTAAGATTACTTTTCTCCATTTTTTCATGTGAGATTACTGCCTGCAGGAAATCTTGGTATTTCTGAAGATTAAAAACAAAACGGCTGCACGGTGGTGCAGTTGGTAGCACTGTTGCCTTGCAGCAAGAAGGTCCTGGGTTCGATTCCCAGACGGGGGTCTTTCTGCATGGAGTTTGCATGTTCTCCCTGTGCATGCGTGGGTTCTCACCGGGTACTCCGGCTTCCTCCCACAGTCCAAAGACATGCCTGTTAGGTTGATTGGTCACTCTAAAGTGCCCTTAGGTGTATGAATGAGTGTGTGCATGGTTGTTTGTGTGTTGCCCTGCGATGGACTGGCGACCTGTCCAGGGTGTACCCCGCCTCTCGCCCATAGACTGCTGGAGATAGGCACCAGCTCCCCTGTGACCCACTACGGAATAAGCGGTAGAAAATGACTGACTGAATAAAAACAAAATGTTGGTGACAACAGTTTAAATATGATACGTTTAATCATAATGTATGAAGTTGTCTCATTTTAAAAGGAAATATTAAAAAGAGTGTGTTTTTCCTGCTTCATGTGTTTTTTCAACAAAAACAGTATAGGCTACAGAAATTTAGCATTAGAAATGCAGGTCTTCTGGGATAAATGTTTTTAGTAAATGAAATAAAGTAGGAAGTTAAGATAAAATAAAGAAAAATCTATGAATTAGAACAGTGTCTTTTATAAATTCTGGTCTACTTTAACAGTTACAGGACAAATGTCTGCAAAGGGAGAAGGGTGAATGGTTGTAAAGTCTTTAAAGATTCTCAGATATTCTATAATAATTTTCAATATATAATCACAATTGAATGATTAGTCTGGAAGTCCTGGGGCCTCAGCGGGAAAACAAAGGAAGAAAAGAGAACATGTTACACATAAAAAAACAATATTTTTAGAACAAACAATAAAATATTACAAAATTCAAAGAAAAGCTGAGACTTTACAAAAAACTAAAACAAAATCCAGAGAAGAAAAGAAACTACAGAAAATCAGCAAATATCGGCTGGGAGAAAAACAGCAAAAACCAAATACAATTCACCATTCATAAAGAAAAGAACAGTTGTTTTTCAAGCTTAAAAGTCTGAGTTTAGGTTTCTTTCAATTTTGGAAATTTTGGAAACTCTTGAAAGAATCCTGTTCTGAGTAACAGTTAGCTTTGCTCTTGGCTTAGCACTAAGTGGCTGGCATGATGCAGACTAGCTGTTATTTTAGCTCTAAACAGTTGTTAACATAACTCTGAGTAGGTGTTAGCATAGCTCTAAGTACATGTTAGCATGACCCAGAATAGCTGTTAGTTGAACTCAAAATGGCCATAAGCTTAGCTCTGAGTAGCTGTTAGCTTAGCTCTAATGGTGCGTTCTATTTGTACTCTGAAGTCTGACTTTCCGACTTCAGAGTAGGAAATTTCAGCTGGAATGCCCCTTAAAGTCGGAATTACAAGTCAGAATGTCGGGGCAACACGACCATACCCGACTTCTGCATTCAAGATGGCTGCTACTCGCATCAACAGCAGTAAAGCGTTCTTACTTTGACTGTTTTTAGCAGTTCTTTATTATTTATGTAACATTTAATCAGTCGTACACGTACTACTTTTCAGTGTTTATAAGACGAGATTTTTCAGTGCTGTTTATATGCATGAAATAGAGCGTAGAACATAGTTATTGTTATTGTTGTAACAGTGGCCATGTACGAGTACTTAACGAAGAATACGAGCTTCCATGTTTTGTTCGACTTTCAGACAAGCAGGAAATGGAACTTCTATCACTTCAGAGATAACATCAATACGACTTCCCAGTTCCACGCTAAATATAATTCAGCATAAGTAGCTATGTTAGCATGACCCAGAATAGCTGTTCTGAACTCAAAGTGCCTATAAGCTTAGCTCTGAGTAGCTGTTAGCTTGACTCCTCCATGGACATTTCTCTCCATTTGCCCAGACTTGGACTGCTCTGAGTGACCCTTTCAAATTCTAATTAGTTCTATTTAAATTATTGACATTCACATTACAATAGTATTTTCCCATATTAAACACCTCCATGTTGATTTGATTATTATGAGCCTGCTATTATGATCATTTGCTGCCCTGGTTTTAAACCTCTACAGGGGATAAACAACCTTTGTTGTTTGGTATTAGCTGGTTTAGTTTCTGTTTTTTTTGCTACAAAGAAACTGTCTAGTGACGCGTTATTTATGTCGTGAGCACCTTATAGAGACACTTGAACTCTTACCTCAGTATTTTATCACAGACACATAAGCACAAGGGCTTTTCCATACCTTTTTTCTGTGATTTATCACATTTATGTATAACTGTGTACTATAGTCTGTAGTGGGTTGAATTTACCGTCTTCACAGTGAATGGTGACCTTTTCAATCTTTATAGCTATGCCCTGCTGAGGGCCTGATACTGTTTTCTAGGAGCAGAAAATTTAATATTTAAGGGGATAAAGTGGAAGTCTAACAGGGAGAATATTATATATTATAGCCTAAAAGGTCAGGTGTTAAAAAAAAACAAAAGCCTACACTTTACTATTAGTTACAGACAGAAATTCGGATTTATAGAACAGAGGCTATAGTCCTTGACGCAGCTACTTACTTGGTGATTCAAGAGTAACAATATTCAGGTAACATTGGTTTGTGTTAGGGGTTGGTATCAAAATCATAATTTTGGGATAAAACAAAAGTCTAGCTCAAGTTAAAAAAAATAAAAAATACTCTGTGCAAGTGTAAATGTTTACCTGAAAATATGAAGAGGTCTGAATGTTGATTGATAAAGTTTAGAAAATGTCCAAATAAGAATAGCGAGACAAAAACTGATTAGACATTAAGGTGATGGAATATCATCACAGTACTATATCATAATATAAAATTCAATTAAAACAGCTTTCCATCCATGCACCCATGATTAGCAGTTAGCAGTAGCAACAGATTCAGCAAGACTCTCCAGTTCATTCTGGAGGACCTCAGACCCCAGAATGAACTGACATCGAGGTGTTCCCAGGACAGAAGGGACACAAAGTCCCTCCAGCTGGGGGCTCCTCCCAGTAAGATGTTCCTGGAAACCCTCCAAAGTGAGGGACAAAGAAAGCATCCTGATTAGAATACCAAACCACCTCAGCTAAGTTTTGATGAAGAGGAGCAGTGGCTCTACTCTCAGCTCTCCTTGGTTGATAAAGTCTCACCTCATCTCTAAGGCTGCACCCAGCCATCCCAAAGAGCAAGCTCATTTTAGCCACTTGTTGCTAGAATATTATATTACACCCATTTTTAATAACCAGGGTCAAAGACTTAGATGGACCAGTACTTTGAGAGCTTTGCTTTTAAGTTCAGCTCTTTCTTCACCCGTAGAGACCGAAGCAGCATCCACAAGACTTAAGATGAGGCCCCAACCTGTCTTTTTATCTGCCGCTCTATTTTGCCATCACTCATTACCAAGACACCAAAGAAGTTTGAAATCTTGCACTTGAGGTTGAGAAAAATAGGTATTTAAATTCGTACTTTTGAAAAAAAAAACTGGGACAATTACAAAAGAAACAGCAAAACATCCATTTTAATTCATCCATGAATTAATTCATCAGGTGTGATGGGGGTGGAGGGATTTGAGAATGCACAAAACTTCAGGAATGAGTTTTTAGCAATCTGTTACTGTGGTGACAACTTATTGGGTTCCTGAGTTTAGAGCAGTGACAGCGGTTGCAGAGTATCCATAACATGGGGCATTCCAAACCTGAGTAGGTTGGATATTGGATATTTGAAGCTGCTCTGGTCACACTGTGCATATGGCCTTAGGCTGTAACACATGTAGTGGTAACACATATAGTGGTATGCAAGTGGTGGGGTCATAGATGTAGATGGTAGAAGCATCATAAAATGTGCTGCCTATGTATGAATGTGTAAGAGTGTGACATCATCATTATTGCCTTGATAGTAGGGAAGATAATACTGCCAACCTAGTGACTTTGTCACTGTACATAACAACTATCGAATCTAGCAATTTCATTGGTATCATAAGAGACTCTTGGAGACTGAAGTGGGTGTTGGCCTAAGCCCCTTCCCCTGTCCCACACACACACAGGCAGTCCCTTCTTCATGAACAATCCCTCCCAGCTAAAGTTCAACTGATCAAATGTAATGACCATCTCTTTAACAAATACTAGGGGAACAGAATTACAGTTGCTAGCCATTCTTTTTTTTTAGCCTTGTCTTTTACACACAAAAACCCTTTTGTAACACCAATGGGTGAAACAAGTGGGTTTTCTAGTTCTGATAAATAGATGAGTTAGTAGTGTAAGTGTTAAAGAATTTCATGATAGGTTTTTGTAAATATTATTATACTGGAGGATCATTGATAAAAAAACAAATGGTCAGCTTTTTAGAACCTCACTTTAACGTATTTCCTCTGAGGAGTTGTATCCTTTTTAAGTATCAAAGACATGGGATCAGCCAAGCAGCTCAGGAATGCATCTCTCTCAGCACGTCAGTATGATTCAATTTGTTATCTATCAACACACCTTTCTGTTTTTCCTGTCCTGCTCTCGCCATCTGTGGCTCATACTCCAAAAGAAATATAGATTTCTCCCACACAGCTCAACAGGAAACATCTGCTGTACTGTGAAATGTGGCCACACAGGATACGTGCAGAGCTGGAGAGGCGATTGTACGAATTCAGAGGTGTGAATAAATATATTCATAAGAACAGTGTGAAAAAATTACCCTCATGTCGACAATTCAGAGTATTTTAGTTTAATTTTCAGATATTTTAAACTTAAAACAGCATCTGATTCAAAGTTACCTGATCTACTAATTTATAAGACCATATTTTGTGTTATTTGCTTGTCAGAATTTTACCATAATACATAAAGTCCCCTTTCGTTGCGATTTGTTGTAAATGCTTTTGTAAAGTGACTTTTGTGACAGTCCTATTATCAGATTTGGACAAATTACCTTAGGTTTGAATGACACAGAAGCTGAAGGTTTGCCCTACTGAGGTTTTAGATGAAAAACAGGTCCAAGGTCGATATGAATTAAAGAAATGCAGAGTTCAAGATATAGATTTTTACCCTGTGACATGCCATGTTATGTTTATGAAATATGTCCATGAAACATATTGAAATATCAATATGACTCTACTTTGCAAGCTTACAAAGCTCCACCCTTAAGGTTCATCCATAAAGTGCTACCTCCCTGCCAGTGCTTTCTGTCTGGGGTAGATTTTTACCATGTTAATCTGTTGTTACCCTTTTTAGATGCAGTGCAAATGCAACAGATTAGATGATGACCCCAGAAAACTAGTCTAGTTCCTGAAAAAAGTTCCTGCATTGGAACATTTGAACCTTTCCTGTCTGTGTTTTTTTTTAGTTAACATCATGAAAATGTCTTTCCTGAGTGAGCAAATATTTTATTTTGTGGAAAGCATATCAGTTCACACACAATGTGCTTTTGTTAATTATTTTTGTCACTTCAAGCACAGTGTGCTGATTTTGTTCTATTTTTTCAACTCTTTAATCCATGAAGAACATGGAGAAAATCCTTCACATTTACATTATTAACAGTTGGTTGTGAAGAAAGGCTGTGCTACAAGCAGCAGGAAAAGGTGTAGAACAATTATATTGTAGAAATTATAACAAAATCTTTGCACTCTATGAATTTTGCTTAACATTGCTAAAAAAAAAACCTTTAAGCCATAAGCCAAACAAAGACAAAAAATATACCATATTTAATATAAAAAACAAGTTGGATTGTTCTTGTAGCTTCTTTTAGACAGAGAAAAATAAAAGCCATGAGGTGTTGTCTAATATAACAGAGAATCATATGGTTCAGTAGAGATAAAAGTAGTGGGCTAAGCATCATCTGCTGATCTGTCAAGTTGACTGCACATGTGTTAGTAAATAGAAATCCACCACACCCACATATAGATTCCCTCTCATGTTTTACTGATGCTCATGCATAAAACTCATCCACTCAGTTACTCTGAACTCCCCCATTCATGTGACTGAAGTTAGCAGATGTTGTTCCAACTCATAATCATCTAAGTCCTTCAATTTTGTTTTACTTGCAGATTTAAAGCCCCAATTTCTGCAAAGGCATTAAATGTCTTTTTTACAACCAAACCTGTGATACGGTTAGATTTGAAATTTATTTCACAAAAGTTATCCAGCATTTGAGTCTGTTGAGTCTACAACCATTCGGAGTTAATAAGAAGCTTCAGTTTTGAAGAATAAAGAATAGAAATAGACAGGTTAATGTTGCATTAAACATTTTTAATAAAGAAAAAGAAAGTTCTGTAAACAGGAAGGTCAAAGTACACCGTCAAATAAAGTTGACCCCAGCTGTTTATAATATGAGGCTAAGGAATTTCCATTTGGTTCTTATTTTTAAAAGAAAACTATATTTAAGACATAATGAAAAAGACAAAGCAGTGAGGTTTGGTTATAAAATAGCGGTTAAACTGGGATATGTTGTTTTTACGAGTGGAAAAGGGGATTTTAAAGGATTATGGTGGGACATACCCTTCAGAGCACTGCCAGGAAAAATGTTAAGAGGGCACACGCCTTAGGCTGTCCACTAAATTGTCCCTCGACACATCCACGTGTCCTTAGAGGACAGAATACAAGCCAGGCCACTGATGCTTTTTGAGATTTTTCTATTGTCTTGATCAATAATTCATGAGGATTATTAAATATATTTTAAAGTTTATCTTATGTGACTGCTTTTGACACTCATTTTCATCCGAGTGATTGTATTTGCTATCAGAGGCCATTTCACTGTGGAGTAAGAAACCCACCTACCACACTATCTATGACCTATTAGAACATGGATGGACGGCTGAATTCCTCCTACTGTGTGAAGATAATCATGACACTGCAACACTTTTAGCACCTGCCAAATAAGATATGTGCATACCTGAGAGACTCTTCTGCACCCTCACCATGTTTTATACATGAACGGCACATTCCTACAATAATCCTTCCATGTTTGCTAATGGCCTGGCATTACTCTTTAAGACTCCATCAAGATCCAGCTATGTGCTACACACTAAGCTATTATGACACAACAGCCATGTGGGCTCTACAACCTGGTACCGATCGGGAGAATTTCCCTAAAAATATAGGAGGTTTCTGTGCCTTTATCATCAGTTTCATTCAGGTTTTCAGGGCGGAATCACCATCCCATATTTTCACAAGTTTTTAGCAGCCTGAGAGGATGCAGGTAAAGGGGTTTTCTGTGCAAAGCACAGTGCACCTCCGAGCAAACTATCCTTCACACAATGCAAGAATACCTCAGTACATCCAGCCAGAGGAAATCATGGCAACAAAATTTAAAACGTGTATTTTTATGCATAGATCTGTTCTGATGCATGATGTTGGTTTATACTGTTAGGTTGGCAAATTACACTCCACACAGTTTGAAGGAAATATAAAAGTGGCTGTTATTCAAGCGAATCAGGCAAATGAGACCTCCAGTGATACTATACAGACCAATAGGCTGCTGCCCGTACTTTCTCGTGCTTCATCTCAACAGTGAATCTGAATTCAGGGCTTCTTCTTGACATCTTGATGATGCTACATTTGAACTGGAGTCTGATACAACACTTCTTTGGGTCCCTGATCCACAAGCGTTACCAATCTGGAGAAGAATTTGAAGGTGTGCGCCCTCCTCAGCCGAGTGGTCTTTTCCAGCCCATATTGGTTCTTTGTGCAATGAGCCTGAGCTTGGTGGAGCATTGTTGATAGCACCATCATTTTGGCTGCAGGCAGAGCAATGGCAAGTGTATTGCAATTACCAAACTCAAAGACCTGCCAGCGTGGTGCGACCTTATCAGGTCATAGCCTAAGCATGAGGCCAATGTACACACAGGTAGCACCATCATCGATACAGTGCAGCTGCCAGGACCCCACAAAGTCCACATTGTGGCTGATTTTAGACATTGGCACCATCTTATGGTGTGTTTGCTTTGCCTTATAAGAAAAAGATCTTGTATAACGTCACACCAGAGTTGAGCGCATCCTAAATTAAGCTGCAAATTGGAAAAAAACATTGATTTGCTCATTATTGTGGTGCTAATTCATCCATTCATCCATCTATTTTCTATGCCCGCTTCTTCCGTACAGCGTCACGGGGGAGCTGGTTCCTTTCTTTAGCAGTGTACAGGCGAGAGCCAGGGTACACCCTGGACAGCTCACCAGTCCATCGCAGGGCAACACAGAGACACACAGGACAAACAACCATGCACACTCCCATTCACACCTAAGGGCAATTGAAAGAGACCAATTAACCTAACCGTCATGTTTTTGGACTGTAGAAGGAAGCCGGTGTACACTAACAAGCAGATGTGCAAATAAACAGGTTATTCCTGCAACTTTCAAGTGCTGCTCAGGGACCTAGACTTGCAAGTCAGAGGTCTGACATCAGTAAAAATTTCAGATGAATTCAGAAATCCTTGACTAATGGAAATCAAGATTTTAGTGGCAGCACAGTGATTTCCTTTCCTTCAATTAGATAAAACTTGGCCTACTATAAATTGTCAACTGAAGGATGATGCATCTCTTTATTTTTCTTAAGAAGTTGACCTATAGATACTATTCATTTGCCATAAGCAGCTTTTTCAGGCTGGACACTTATTTTATTTGAAACTTGTTGACTTCTTCATGTTTTAGGGCATTATGCTCTCATGGTCTGACTGGAAGCTTGGAGGAGTTTTGATCAAGATCACCTAAAAAGATTGCAAACACCACCCTTAAACAAAACAAACCTTGGCTTCCTGGAAGCAGAACAAAGAAGCTGGTTTTAACCTTTTACACAATACTCACAATATTTACCTCTTTTAACTGTCTTGGTTTTTGTTTAATTCTGTCTTTATGTGAAAAGCCTTGAGAAAAACATGACCATCCAGATGTCCCAACATTAAAATGGGAGCATCTTAGTTTCACTGACTGATTTTCAATCCACCGAGAATTATTAACTTTCCACTGCTCTCCCCACATCGACTCAGAGCGGCTAGAAAAAAGAAAGAAATGGAGGTTGGACAGAAACGTTTAGAAAAGTGAGGGAGGAGTGGAGGGTGACGCCCCACAGGGAAGAGCTGAGTTTCACAGATGTTCTGGGAGCTCATGTTGGGCTCAGGGGCTATTCACACACATCTGGAAAAGGCGTCATTGGCTGCAGTGACAAGTACGGAGAATTCCTGTCTGAGTGTGGTTTCTTAAAACATCTGCAGGGCTGTTTGGAGGCGATGCATGTTAAAGCTGAAAAAACCTGGTAGAGGAAATGTGAATCCTGCAAACAGAAAGGAAAAAGGGTAATTTTAGGTTTTTTTGCCTCAGAGCAACATGGTTAGAATGAGGGGGGAAATCCCCAAACATCCTAATCAGTTTTATTGCAAATTAATTTCAGATTTTATCACAGTTTAAACAAGGCTGATATTTCAATTGCCTTCCCTTTGCCTTTTTATTGCATGGTACCCATAGGAGAAAACGAGAATGACATCTTTCTCAAATGGTACGTGTTTTAGTTTACTGTCAACTGTCAACCATGCACCGAGAGCCTGCAGCCCAATATTAGCTGCACTTCATTTAAGTTTGCAAAGGGAGATTAAAACTAAAACACCCCAGGCATGATGGTAAAAATCAACTGGCCCCTAACGGTCTGGAGGAAAATACTCTATCCCTCTCCAACTCCTGTACAGCCAAACATCTTTAGGAAACACTAACTTATATGATCCATAAAACATTTTTTTTATTTAAGTAATAAAATCCTGTTAGAATATTTTACTTACATGTAAATACACATGCAAAAGAGGAGGATAACATGCAGATGACTCTCCTTATAAACTCTGAAGCTGCTGATATAACTGCTTTAGAAAGATGTTCAAATTTTGTTTTCTTCATGTAAATCTTTCCATACCCCTTATAAACTAAATTACTTGCATGGTTGACTGACTTTTTGAATCTTTTCATTTAGAAAAACACTAAAATAACATGGCAAATGCAAACTCTTGACTTCTTCTGACAAAAAGTCTTCTCAGCTGGGGTTTTTATCCAGAGGAGCATCTTTCACTGACCGGCAGCAGCGTGGAGAGTCCTTGTTTTAACCATGCAGGTGCAGCTGTCTCAGCAACCAACAGCAAGCTGCAGCCCCTCTCATGACAGCGAGAAGTACTTTTTTTATATAAATACTTGTAGTATTCTTTCTTTACTCCTGTAGCTGCAGTAGATTCTCATTAAAACAACAATATTTAGAAAGTGAAACTCATATATATAAATTCATTATAAATAGACTGAAATATTTCAAGCTTTTATTTGTTTTTATTTTGATGATCAACTTGACTTACAGATAATAAAAATCCCAAATTTGATCGACCAAATATTAATAGTTGAACTAAAATTGCAAGAAAAAAACTTTGTAATTAAGAATAATTTTTAATTAATTTACCAATTTACCAAACTGAGATCTATTTCATGATTTACTGAGCACACAAACAAACAAAAGTAATTTTACTCTTCAACAGCTACAGGCAAAGAGCATACATTATGCTAGGGAAAATAAATCCTCAAAACAGTAATTAAATTGAATAAAGTCTAACTTTTATCAGCAGTTTATTAGTCTCTCAGGAGCCTGAAGAAAGGGGTTTGGTGGCCTAATTTAGCTAATCTCTGTTAATCTGATAAGGAAAAAAATGAGCAGAAATTTAGGTTTCAGAGACAGTGGGACCTCTTGTCTGTAGTCCAAAATAAGGTTGATGTTTCACTCACAGAACTAGCTGGACTTCTCTGCTCCTGTGTTTTCCACATTCATGTCTCTTGGCTTGGCTGATGAGGAAATCTCGGCACAAACAGCACCTGTTTCAGCTGGAAGGTTGTTTTGACTTGTTGGCTGCTTGCTGTGGCCAATGTCTTTGGATTTGAAATCAGGCTGGACACAAAAGAAAGGGCCCTTAGAAGAATATTGTGACTAACATCAACCACAAGTCAAATAATCTTGCAGGAACTTTACACAAAAGATTTGATGGATGCAAAAACTGAATCCAATCGTTTGATTAGGTCTAGCTCTGACCCTGCTAGACAATGATTCTTGGAGAGGGGTGGTGGTTAGTTGGTTGTTTCTGAATCAGAGATGGAAGCCAACTCACTGGAAGCAATGTGGCTCCTGGTATGGAGTCGTCAGGATGGCTGATCATCTCAATCAAGGCCAACTTGGGATAATGTGAGAGGTACACAGCGAATGATAAATAGACTGCTTGTAGTTTTTAAAAACACTTTAAGCTAAGGATTAATAAAGAGACTGATTTACAATCATGGTTTAACACAAACTGATATTTAAAGATAGGACTAATTATGGATTAATTAAAAACGTTTTGTTCTTTGATTTGCTTTCCAGGTAATTTCTTTTTTTCCAGTGACGTTGACTTTGATTTAAAACTTGCCGATTTTTATAACAGTTTTTAGCATAGTTACATCATTGGACAAAACAACTCATTTAACTACTTTGTTAGATGCTGAAAAAACTCTAAATGTTGACATTTAAAAATTAACTAATGACTGTTAATGTAACTTAGACAAAATAATTGTTATCCAATTTCCAGCTAGGGTATGCCACCAGGAAATAAACATATAAGTCCATGTAAGAGTGTATGTGCAACAATGTGTGCGTCAGCAACCAGCCTCCAGCAGCACTTTATTAAGTCAACAACTGACTGTGACACAAAGGGCCCTTATAGAAACGGAGTTGAAACCCAGTCTGGCCTGCATCGTTTTACAGGATTTTATATTTACTTCCCAGTCCCTTTATTTCATTCACTTGAATTGACCGTAACTTTAAACCAAACCTGAAACAAAACTAATTTTGAGTACATAATCAGGATTTTTTTCCTCCCCATTAACTCCCCATAATAGTGATTTGAAACTATGTGTCCAGAAAGAATACAATAGCTAGGATCTGATTACACCGACTCATTCATGTTTCCTAATGAGGAAACGTCCCATCAGTGTATATGCTTTCTGTGTTATGTTCTAGCTATTGTTCCATTTTATTCTATTTATACAGCTGTTGAGGGTTACAATAGAGCACATTTGGTGAATTTACCCCACATTTAATGACTGGTCACTTGTTTGACCAAGGCATTGAACACCTTGTTGTCTTTTTGCAGTTGGAAGAGTAAACTCGACAGTAAAAATAAATCTTTCGGCCCTGGTTTATTTTTCTCCTATCCGATTTATTTGTAAGACTTAAAAACTGCTGTTTTCAAAACACCTAATAGAAGATAACGTAGAAACCTCCAGCAAAAAATAGGTTATATTGTTGACAAAATGCAAAAAACCTTACACAAAATAATATTTACTTTTTTCTCCATGGAAAACCACTGGGACCTGCAGTGAAAATACAACTTTATTTGACAAAGCTAATAATCACTGACTATAAACTCTTGCGATGTGTGTGATAAGGAAACAGCTGTGGTGGCAGTGCTGGGTCAGCTGAATGTATTTAAGGTGAGCTAATAGAGGGCTACACCACCAGTTAGACCAGTTTCAAATATTTAAAGCAAAAAATTGCTCATGCATTGTAGAAACCACCTTGCCTTTCCTGTCTGCTCTGTGTGTCTGAGCTGAGTAAACCTTAATGTGTGAGTAAGCAGCAGAAACTAGAAACCGGTTTGTGCAGAATTAACTGGTCAGCTTAGCTTTGGGAACAGAGACAATCTGCCTCTCTGATTGTAGTCCTATTTACTATTAAATTAAAGTGAAAGCAAGAACCAATGTTAATAAAAGAAAAATACATTGTTTGTAAAGAAGAAAAAAATTATGCCCTAAACATGTTTTTAAAAAGTGTCTATCTGCATCAACCACCTGTGCTGGCTGCACTTTGGACACCCCTGGTTTAAGGGTTTTCACTATTATGCAACCAAGTTTTCACATCTTTTTAATTTTTAATAATTTGCCCCCTCACAGATTTGTTTGTTTTATAGTATATTTGTCACATTAAATGTTGAAAAAGTTTGAAGATTTATCATGATCTTATTTTTTATGTAACAAAAACCTGGTATTTTAAAAGGGATGCATAACTTCTTTGTAATTCAGTCACTGGTTTGTTTAAAGTAAATATTACTCGTACTCGTAATTGTCTTACTCGTCGTCTTCCGCTTTATCCGGAACCGGGTCGCGGGGGCAGCAGACTCAGCAGAGACACCCAGACGTCCCTCTCCCCAGACACCTCCTCCAGCTCCTCCGGGGGGAACCCAAGGCGTTCCCAGGCCAGCCGAGAGACATAGTCCCTCCAGCGTGTCCTGGGCCGTCCCCTGGGCCTCCTCCCGGTGGGACGTGCCTGGAACACCTCCCGAGGAAGGCGTCCAGGAGGCATCCGGTATAGATGCCCGAACCACCTCAACTGGCTCCTCTCGATGTGGAGGAGCAGCGGCTCTACTCCGAGCCCCTCCCGAATGGCCGAGCTCCTCACCCTATCTCTAAGGGAGTGCCCGGCCACCCTACGGAGGAAGCTCATTTCAGCCGCTTGTATCCGGGATCTCGTTTTTTCGGTCATGACCCAAAGTTCATGGCCATAGGTGAGGGTAGGAACGTAGACCGACCGGTAAATCGAGAGCTTCGCTTTTCGGCTCAGCTCTCTCTTCACCACAACGGACCGGCACAGCGCCCCCATTACTGCGGCAGCCGCACCGATCCGTCTGTCGATCTCCCGCTCCATTCCCGCTCCATTGTCCACTCGTGAACAAGACCCTGAGATACTTGAACTCCTCCACTTGAGGCAGGAACTCCCCTCCAACCTGAAGAGGACAAGCCACCCTTTTCCGGTCGAGTACCATGGCCTCTGACTTGGAGGAGCTGATCCTCATCCCAGCCGCTTCACACTCGGCTGCGAACCGCCCCAGCGCGTGCTGTAGGTCTTGGCTAGAGGGGGCCAGCAGGACCACGTCATCTGCAAAAAGAAGAGACGAAATCCACTGGTCCCCAAACCAGACCCCCTCCGGCCCTTGGCTGCGTCTAGAAATCCTGTCCATAAAAGTTATGAACAGGACCGGTGACAAAGGGCAGCCCTGCCGGAGTCCAACATGCACCGGGAACAGGTCCGTCTTAGTGCCGGCAATGCGGACCAAACTCCTGCTCCGCTCGTACAGGGACCGGATGGCCCCTAATAAAGGGCCCCCGATTCCATACTCCTGGAGCACCCCCCACAAGGCATCACGAGGGACACAGTCGAATGCCTTCTCCGGGTCCACAAAACACATCTAAACCGGTTGGGCAAACTCCCACGAGCCCTCGAGTACCCTGTAGAGGGTATAGAGCTGGTCCAGTGTTCCACGGCCGGGACGAAAACCACACTGCTCCTCCTGAAGCTGAGGTTCGACTATCGGCCGGACTCTCCTCTCCAATACCCTGGCGTAGGCCTTACCAGGGAGGCTGAGGAGTGTGATCCCCCTGTAGTTGGAACACACCCTCCGGTCCACCCCAGTCTGCCAGTCCAGAGGCACTGTCCCCGACCGCCATGCAATGTTGAAGAGGCGTGTCAACCATGACAGTCCCACAACATCCAGAGATTTGAGGTACTCAGGGCGGATCTCATCCACTCCCGAAGCCATGCCACCGTGGAGCTTTTTAACCACCTCGGTGACTTCAGCCTGGGTGATGAAAGAGTCCAACCCCGAGTCCCCAGCCTCTGTTTCCACCAGGAAATGCGTGACGGCAGGGTTGAGGAGATCCTCGAAGTACTCCTTCCACCGTCCAATAATGTCCCCAGTCGAGGTCAGCAGCCTCCCACCCCCACTATAAACAGTGTTGGTGAAGCACAGCTTCCCCCTCCTGAGGCGCCGGACAGAATCTGGTCAAAGCTCTCCCGGAGGTGGGAGTTGAATACATCCCTGGCCCAGGGCTCCGCCAGGCGTTCCCAGCAGACCCTCACTATGCGCTTGGGCCTGCCAAGTGTGTCCGGCTTTCTTCTCCTCCAGCAGATCCAACTCACCACCAGGTGGTGATCAGTGGACAGCTCAGCCCCTCTCTTCACCCGAATGTCCAAAACATGCGGCCGAAGGTCTGATGATATGACAACAAAGTCGATCATTGACCTCCTGCCTAGGGTGTCCTGGTGCCAAGTGCACTGATGGACACCCTTATGCTTGAACATGGTGTTCATTATGGACAATCCGTGACTAGCACAGAAGTCCAATAACAAAACACCACTCGAATTCAGATCGGGGAGGCCATTCCTCCCGATCACGCCTCTCCAGGTGTCACTGTCGTTTCCCACGTGGGCGTTGAAGTCCCCGAGCAGAATAATGGAGTCCCCGGGAGGGGCACTATCCAGCACCCCCGACAGGGACACCAAGAAGGCCGGGTACTCCGCACTACCGCTCGGCTGAAACAACAGTCAGAGACCTATCCCCGACCCGAAGGCGCAGGGCCCTCTCATCCACCGGGGTAAACCCCAACACGAGACGGCTGAGCTGGGGGGCAACAAGCAAACCCACCCCAGCCCACCGCCTCTCCCTGTGGGCCACTCCAGAGTAGAAGAGAGTCCAGCCCCTCTCAAGGAGATGGGTTCCAGAGCCCACGCTGTGCGTGGAGGCGAGCCCGACTATTTCTAGTCGATATCGCTCGACCTCCCGCACAAGCTCAGGCTCCTTCCCCCCCAGCGAGGTAACATTCCACGTCCCTAGAGCCAGCCTAAGCATCCGGGGATCGGGCCGCTGAGGTCTCCACCTTCGTCCGCCACCCAATCCTCTTTGCACCGGTCCCTCACGGTTCCCCCTGCAGGTGGTGGGCCCACTGGGGATGGCCTCGTGTCTCTCGTTCGGGCTTGGCCCGGCCGGGTCCCGCGAGAAGCAACCCGGCCACCAGGCGCTCTCCGACGAGTCCCGACCCCAGGCCTGGCTCCAGGGTGGGACCCCGGCTCCGCCGTACCGGGCGACGTCACGTGTCTCGATATATTTGTCCTCATGAAGGATTCTTGAACCGCTCTTTGTCTGACCCATCACCTAGAGCCTGTTTGCCATGGGAGACCCTACCAGGGGCATTTAAGCCCCAGACAACATAGCCTCTAGGATCATTTGAACACTCAAACCCCTCCACCACGTTAAGGTGGCGGTTCAAGGAGGGGCAAATATTACATTTTCTAATTTATCTATTCTCTCGTGCCTGCTTAGTTCTGCATTTGCATCTATCTTCACATCAAACATGACGTTCCCTCTGACCCTATCCAGTGTTTTTTCCCCCCTAAAGTTCTCTAAACAGTTAGACAAATCTCCACACTGATAATCTCTCCAACTCTTTTTCTTTCTTGTCTGCCTTTAGAAACCCCAAAAACAGTCCTGGTCCCCTGCCACAGCTGCAATAAAGGAAGCACTTAAGCTGCCTACGTTTCCCACAGTCCTCAGCTGCATGCAGCCTGAAATGACTGTAATTTGCCTGTCTAATTAGCAGGGTATTTAAAGCGGCATCAGTGTGTGTGGGGGTGGACACAAGCACACAGTACACGCTCATCACAAAACGCCTTTAGCTTCACACACACCAAGTGTCTCCCAGTAGCTACAATAAAGCTGTGAGAGTGTAGCGGCTCTGGGCCGAGAGAAGAAAAAGAAAGGATTGAGAGATAAATGGAGAGCAGACAAAGGGAGAGTTGAATTATTCATGCAAGGATTTTTTTTTTATCTTTTCAGGCTTTCTCTGTCATCTTGCTGGATATCTCAACCCCACAGCAAGGAGAGGATGTTCTTGAACTTCTTTTTCCCACCAAACTTTGATAACAGAGTGTCATATGAGGCTGTTTGTACGGTATGTTCTGTGAGCAAGAATGATATGCATCTCCTGTACCTTTCATAATTTGGGGTAGCATCTGAAGAAGACTTCATTCACATTTTTCTTTCACTTTCTAAAAACTAAGGTGAGAGGCAGTGAATATTTAGAGGATTTAATTGCGTCCCATTAAGCTAGTGGTGTGGGAGGCAGAGCTTTGAATTATCGGGCTCCTCTCCTATAGAACCAGGTTTTTGTCTACTGGGCTTACAAGCAGACTTTCCTTTTAGATTCGCTTACAGTGACAGTCATTTAATGTTGCTCTGTTCTAGGGTGAAAGAAATATTTACATTGGTTTTTTAGTGCCAACCTTTGGACATTTCATAGAGAAAAAGCTGCATTTCTGCCACATATGTTTTTTTTAACCTTATTCAGACAAATTATAATAAATTAAGGAGAACTAGTTCAAGTTGGAGCTTTAAACTTAGCTCCAAATATTTAGGTGGTGAACTATGAACATGAATCAATTCATTTTAACCTGGCTAAACAGAGTTCAGAACATGCTCCAGTCCTCATGGGAGGTGTCTGGTGACAGATTTCTCTGCTCCAATGTCCTTCTCAGCATGTCACACAGTTCTGCAGAGGCCTGCTAACGAACCAATCATTTGATTCAGGTGTGTTGAACCAGGGAAAGAACTAACACATGCAGGATACCAGCCCTCGAGGACTGACTTTGGATAGCACTGGTTTAGAACTAGTTCATATAAAGCAGTGTTTACCCACCCTGGTCCTCAAGGTACAATGCCCTGCAGGTTTTGGTGTTTCCCTGCTTTAACATACCTGATCCAGATGATTGCAGTTCAGCAAAAGTCTGTTAGTTAGCCATTCATTGAAATCAGGTGTGCTGAAGCATGAAAACATCTAAAACATGCAGGGCAGTGTGGCTTGAGTAGCAGAGTTGAAAAACACTGATCTAAAGGATGAACTGCCACAACACTGGCTTTATGTAAATAAATTCAACTGAATTCAATTGAAATAACAACTAGAGATGTTTTGTCCAAATCTCCATTTTGTGATGCTTAGATTATAATATTTCAGCCATTTCACAGTAAGACTTTGCACTAGGCTGTCGAGGCAACACTTGATAAGGCTGAGCGCCTAGTCCTACAGAGCTACTATCCTTCAGCTTTTAGATGCGTCCTTTTTCCAACACACCTGAATCAAATGGATGATTTTCCTCATCAGCATTCAGTCATTCAGGTCTCCAGAGACCTGTTAACGAGCCATTAATTGGATTCAGGTGTGTTGGAGCAGGGATGCATCTAAAAAGTTGCAGGACAGTAGCTCTCCAGAAATGGACTTGTGTGCCCCTGGGTCAAGGGCCAAAGTGAGGAAATAGGATTCAGCCATAGGGGTAATCGGTTGTTCCTCTCCAAACGCCTGGTTCCCGCTCCTGACAAAAGCAGCCCATCCCCTTAGGACCTAAAAAGAGTTAGAACCTAGATTGCACCTCTACTTTGTTCCACAGTTCAAGCCGGAGCTGGCAAGAAAAATATCTCCAGCAGTTTTCATCATAGAAGATATGATTTCTGCTGCTGGAAAAACTTTTAAATCTGTATTTTTTTCCATCACTTTTGAGATGTCAACACAAACACATCTCCCTTTTCAGTCACCCCGCTGTGAGTGAGTGTGTGTCATTCGTATGAATAAAGCCGAGCAGTGTTGGGCTCAGCATCTCTGCGCTGCCTGCCTCTTTGTGCTGCTGGGAAAGCAACAGAAGAACCCCTACAGATGATGCACCGTGTCAGCAAACACAGAACAATAGATTGTCTGGTGTCTCTCTCCAGGCTGTTACTTGTGTAACACATTGAGCCTGTTTGCAATTTGTAGTTGGCTTTGAAAAAAATGACTGCATATTCATGGTATTGATGTTGCCTGGATTTAAGTGAGCCAATGACATGACTCTCCACAAAAAATCTATTTTTAAAGAACACATAGATAATAAATGGAGAAAAAAATAACCAGCATTCCTGACATTTGAAAAATTTCAGGACCTATTCAAGTATTTTTAAAAATATTTGTTTTGCTGAACTAGTGGCCTTTATTTTGTCGTTTTTTCTTCGCAAGTAAGCAGACAGGAAATAGGATGAAGAGTGGAGAAGACATGCAGCACAGATCGCAGTGGCCAGCTACTTGAACCTGGGGACAGCCGCGTCGAGGGCTATAGGCCGCGCGCTCTACCGCTGTGCCACGCCCATATTCAGGGATTTTATTTTTAGAAATTTGCCTGAAATTTTCCCACTGATCAAAAAAGTAATTCTGTGGCCTCCTGTTTACTGATGACATCATGTTCCATTTACATCTCCTAGTTTGCATAAGTTATTTAAGGCTTCATCACCATCTTTGCATCATTTTCACCTTTTGTGGTTTCTGGTCCAGTTTACTTCCCTTTTAGATTTTGTAAAACGTGTTCTACTTGTTTAATTAAAGAGCACATATAATTATTTTCATAACTTTTTCTTTCCAGTAGTGTTCAGGCTTGTAACTCACTCTAGTTCGATTCATTTCCATGATCTAAACTGAATATGTAAAACTAAAAAGTAAGCAAGGCAGCCGAGAACACAGCCGAAAAGTTGACGAAGAGCAATGATGCCACGTCTGAAGCGTTTAACTCTGGAATGAATTTATAACACTGTGGCTAATCAGATGCAAGTACTGACTACAAAATCTCCAGCTTGAATTTGAGTCTATAAAGTGAAGATTTTTATGTTGATTTATCCAGTGAAGAAGAGGTAGGCAGGGTGTGTTGATTGAGGACCATAGCTCAGACACCTAACAAACAGACACCCTACGGAGGGACCTAAAAGAACTGCGTGATGACCCTAGTTTGTCTTAAATTTGCCAGAGTGGAGATGGCCACAAAGACTGTTATTTGACACACAAAACTAAGGTGGCATTAGGTTACACTTTGTACTTTCTGTCCTGGTTCTAACCAGCATTGTTTTTCAAGGCGCATTTTGAGTATGAGACCTGGAATGTTTTTTCCCCAGTACTTGCATTTGCCTGGGATGTTTTGTTGTGAGCATTTTCACCATGAAACAATGCTATTATTTCAGCAGACTGTGAGTGGTAATTCCTCCCATTGCAACAGTGTCTCAGCCACAGAGTAGGGGAGAAACGCTTACATCAGGAACTTAAAACCTGTAATTTTCAGCAACAAACCTGATGGATTTGTCACAGCAACTGCACTTTCTAACTTGCATTGGTTCACTTAGAAACCCATGGGAAGGTGTAACTGTAGCACTGAAAGTGGATCATTATTGGGTCATTCAGCAGGATAATGATACAAACCATAATCAATGCATAAATGGTTTACCTTTACAGTCCCCAGATGTAAATCCCATAGAAAACCATTGGGCTGAATTGAAGCGGTGTGACCATCAAACAAGACCCAGGACTTTGGAGAACCTAGAGAGATTATGGAAAGCTGAATGATCAACAACTCTTCTCTCGGTGTGCTCCAACTTTAAGAAATGTTTTAGCAGGAGACTGGGCTGTCCTGTTGAGAGAAAGGGGATTGTTAAAAGTACAAACACCTGGCTGCCCATAAGTCAGGTGATTTTGTAATTTTTCCCCACTTAAATGTACTCACCGTATACTAAAAGGTCAAACAACTGTGCAAAGCTCTTTACACTAAAGTATGATTCGAATTACATGGGTTCTTTACAACACATTACACTTAAAGGACTTACAGCTTTTATCGTTAAAAATGTCAGCAGAATATGGCAAAAACGTCTAAAATCACAGATTTGATTATTATTACCATCGGTATAGCTTTTGCTGATACAAACCTATGTGTTGTTAGTATAGGAAGGAAATTAGCGACGTCCAGTCTGTCTGTTGCTCTCTGCATTTCCTCTTCCTGCTGCCCTCTAAAAGATAACCTTTGACCTTTAGCTTTCACCTCTTACCTCTCTTTGCTCCTTCCGATGTCTGGAATGCACTTTCAAACACGATAAGCCCAGAGAATCTGTAAACAAGCTCTTTCATGCTGGCAGTTTTCACCAGACCTTCTGAGGTGATTCTTCTCAGATTAGATGTGAAGCTGTAAACTGTTGCACTCTTTATGATTTAACAAGGTTTTTTTCATAATATAGCAAAATTCTCCGTTTTTATGTTTTAAAACATCAGATGTTTGTGTTTTCAAAACGATTTGTCAATTTTAAAATGCATAATTCCTCACTTATTTTACAAAAATACTTAATTATACTTGATGGGAAAACTGGATGGAAATGGAATTGGTTGGAGAAGTAAAGTTGATAGCTCCCTTTGTTAAATTACCTGTTACCTGTGACCAGTAAAATGAAGAAATCACTTAAACAGCACCTGTCTGGCAACATGGAGTAGACAAAAAGACAACACATCAGGCAGCAATCTAACGAAATTCAAGAACAGATAATAGACAAACATCCATCAGTCTAAATGATCACTTGCCTCAGTTAAGGTTAGCGTTTATAACTCAACAATAAAAGAGAGAGAGAGAGAGAGACTGGGCAAAAATGGCCTCCATATAGAGATCCCAGTTCAAAACCACTGCTGACCCAAAAGAACACAAAGGCCCGTCTCACATTTTACAAATAACATCTTGACGATATTCAAGTATTTAAAATAATATTCTGTGGACTGAGGAGACAATCATTAAATTTTTTAAAAGGTTTGAGTCCAATTACGTGGGATGTAAAACTAAGACAATGTGTCAGAAAATGAAATATGTACCTACGGTCTAACATAGTGGTGGTAGTGTGATGGTCTGGGACTGCTTTGCTTATTCAGGACCAGGATGACTTGCTGTATCTGGTAGAACCTTGAAAAAACATGAAGATGAAGAATATTTGACACTTATTTGCTACTTCTCAGTCAGATTTTGTAAATGATATCTTACCAATATAATTGGTTGATTTTAGGGGTGGGATTAGTTAAGTAAACAATGAAGAAGGGTTTAATGTTGGAGATTTTATTTAGATTCCTGTTTTTATTATATGAATGTGTTTGTATATGTATGTGTGTTTATATATTTATATGCTTTTGATGCTAAAACTTCTGATTGGAGTGGAGGAAAACAAAAAAGCAAAAATAAATCTATAAGGGTGAAAATCCTTTCACAGCACTGTATATGCTGATGTTTTGAAAAACATTTTCAGCAGGTCTTAAGGTGAGTAAATGAAGGACATACTGTGAAACATCAACTTTAGCCTTTAAAGTGTGTGTATGTTTGTAGTATGTGTTTTGCTTCTAATGTGCTCCCACTCTACAAAGTGCATGTATAATAGGATCAAGGGTGTGGATTAAACAGTTGTTTGCTGCATTTGGATTAGCTTTGTTGCTTTTGTTATTAAGTCATTCTGATTTGATTAGATTTTTTCCAAATTAAAAGGGATCCCTTTATTTAAATACTCTATGAGTGCTCCCTAGTGGTCAGATAATTATTAGGCTAATTAATCTGAAAATATATTAGTTTCAGTTTCAAGCATGGAAACGTGCCCATAAAATGCAAATTGTTTCTTGATATTGTAAATGTAATATATTGACCTTTATTTTACCAAGCAAAATGGTTGGAAACTAGTTCTTATTTACAAAAACTTGTAAATGTATATAAATGATGTACATACAAATACATGTACCTACAAATAATATCCACTTGAATGATTTTATATATCATAATTTTAATTGAGTTGATGTCTCTGCCTAAGCAGACAAGCACATTTTGGTCTAAACCAAGTAGTTTGAAGTTCAGTGTCCTCATTTTGTGTCCAATCTGTCTTTATGTAAATATGAGAATAAAAGTGATATTATACAAAGAAAATCTGCTGTTGTATACTCTGATTGATCACCTTTTTAGTATTAGCATAAATACATAGTTGAGTGCTAAGGAAACCTTTTCATGAAATTTGTGCAGTTTGCCGTCACTTCCTTTCGTCCACAAAGACCAGTATCGATCTGAGTCTTTGGAAACTTGTAGGAGCCAAACATCAGGCTGGTTCACACGCAGGTCTGAGATTCCAGCAGGGATTTGCTTAAGAGAGTCGAAGGATTGGGTGAGAGAAAAAAGAAAAGTGTGTTGATGTGTGTGTATGTGTGTGAGAGAAAGAGGTTTTCTTTCCCATGACTCTACAGCAGTCAGGTACAGGTTTGGGATTATAAAGTGTGACCCAGCTCAGTCACGTGTCAGCTCACACTGACCTATATCAAGCATTAATGCAACTTTAGCAGAAAAAACACCGAAAGACACACAATTTCTAATGATCTTCTCATCATCTTCTAAATAACATGAAATTCTAGAGTTATAGTCAAGCTATAACAGATGCCATTTTTCAACATTAAGAGGCCAGTTCAAAATAATTTTTAGAATAATGCTGTAACAGACACAGCTGAATGAGCATGAAGTCAGGAAATGTAAACAGAGACGGCTATCTTTTGCACAGTGAAACTGCTGATTTTAATAAAAACACAAGTTAGATCATTTAATAGCATCAACTGTTTTTAAAAGCTGACTTGGAGAACAAAACATCCACTAATCGATATTAGAACCAACATTGTGAAACTGGGTAAGGTTTTGGTCTAATCGCTGCAACTTTGGGCTGAGTAATAAGACGTTTGGTTTAATCTAAGAAAGACTTTCACTTTTACAGCTGCCTGACATTTTCACCAGGTACCATGTTGCTGCGCTGCCACATTGTGGACAAACTAAGCAATGCCTTTCCAGTAGGCCTATCTAGTTTTTTATTCTTAAAACTCCATAACTGCATCAATGCATTAGAGTCATATCTTGTCAGCAATCACCTTTTTGGTGCTCAAATCCTATTATCTGTCTGCTAAACTGTCATCTTTGGCCATATTTTCTATAGATTCAACTGAAGAAGTTTTAAGTAAAAATGTTCATGTCTACAACAACTATAGATTAACCCTTATGTTTGGGAGTCTTTGGTATGCCTGCATTATTTACAAGTTGTTAAACATCTTAAAAATGAATACTCATCTGAAAATTATCAAATATTAGAATAAAAGTGACAAGTGAAAACCTTTGTGGTGTATATTAGCAACATATTAAATCATATTATATTTCAATAGGAATGATCAATAGGGAAAGTCTCAGTCATCATTTAAACTAATTATCTAATGTGAATTCTTCATTCCAATGGAATAATCAATAATTACAGATTAAAGAAAAGCCCAGAAGTTAATATATTTCTTAGCTCCAACTTATTTCTATAAGAGATAAGAAACAAATACCTTTTTCAGACGTTATCTAAACCCTGTGTAGAAAAGACTTCCTTCCTTTTCTGCTGTCTGTTCATCACTGTAGGTCTCAGTTGCCTCAGCTAAGATCAGTGTTCACGATTCATTAATAAGAGAGAGAGACTGGACAAATAACAGTCTCCAGGGGTTGCAATGTCAAAAGCACAGTTGACCAAGAAACACACAGAAACCTCTTACATTTACAAAACAAAAACCAATCTCAGTGATTCAATTCAATTCAATTCAATTCAATTCAGTTTTATTTATATAGCGCCAATTCACAACACATGTTGTCTCAAGGCACTTCACAAAAGTCAGGTACATACATTCCAATTAGTCCTAACCATTGAACAGTGATTCTCAAAGGTTTTGGAAACACACCTAAAAACTGGAACTTTTTGAAAGGTTTACATCCTGTTTAGTTTACATTTCAGGAAAATAACATCACACCATCAGTCAAACATGGTGGTGGTAGTGTCGTGGTTTGGGGCTGCTTTGCTGCTTCAGGACCTGGACAGCTTGCTGTAATTGATGGAACCATGAATTCTGCTCTCTAGCAGAAAATCCTGAAGGTGAATGTCCAGCCATCAGTTGGTTACCTTAACCTCAAACACACTTGGATTATGCTGCAGGACAATAATCTAAAGCACAACAGCAAGATCAAATTTAAAGAAAGGCTATAAAGAAGGTGGTTTGGGAGTGGCCTAGTCAAAGTGTGAACTCGATTTCGGTGATTTAGATGATGTGACACTACTTTAAACCAGGCTATTCATGCTTAAAAACCATCTAAACTGGCTGACTTAAAACAATTCAGTAAATAAGACAAGGGTGGGACAACCAGAAATTGGGTTTAGGGGTAAATACTTTTTGACATAATGGCAGGTTAAAAAAATGAAAACTGAATTTTTCATTTATTTAGGGTATCTTTGCTTTAAAAAAATGTTTGATCTGAAACCTTTAAGAGTGACTAAAAAGCAAAAACTGGAGAAATTTGTAAGCAGGAAATTCTTTTCCACAGTATTACGTAAAAACCAGGACTATCTGTATGTAGCAGCCTCCTCTAGTTATTCACACACAGTCCATCTTTGTCCTTTACAGACACACACTGAAGCATTCGTGTTATTAAATTGCCTCTGTTCTCAGAGCTTTCGGCTCATGTTTGAGGTAGCACAGACATACCTGCCTGTCTGACAATCTAATACCTGTAATCCTCCTCCTCCAGGGCCAGCAGTGAGTCTCAACTTGTGTTTGTCATGTTATGGGGACATTAAATTGTTTACACAGTTGTGTCGCAGGGTCTGGGAGAGGCAATCATTAAACTCTGGGTTGCAGATTGGTTTGACGTCAGTGGTCGTGGTTCAGGAAATAACCATAAACCAAAATATCGTCCTCTGAAGTGATGAAAACATGAACTGACCCAACTGATCTGTTCTTCACTGTAAGGTTTTGTCATTTTTAAGGAACATGAAACACAAAAAATCTGTTGTTTTTTTACAGTAAGATCAGATTATTTGTGTTTTTTGTCTTACTGTAAGGAAATAATGCAATATTCTCATTACAGGTAAACAAAAACATACCAGAGGTTAGTTGCCTGTTCTACTCTGTACCAACTCAGCCCTGATGCTTGGCTGATTAAAAACTTGACACACAATTTGGAGCACAGTCCTAAAATATTTCTGTGACACGTCCTGCTCAGCTCGTGAAAACTTGGGTGGAGTCTTCTCATGTCTGGAAAATGTGAATCTTGGCTTTGGGTCCAACGGAGACTGTTTATCAAGCAGAGAGAGTCTAATACTGTCATCCTGTCATATGCTGGCAAGGATTTCCATCTTTGTCAGATGATTTAAAATGCTATGCACTTAATGCAGATTATTATATCCCTTAAATCTGCTTAATAACCTAGAATGATGTACTTTCAGGCACAAGAGAGACCACCAGTGGCGGTTCTTGCAGGAATAATGCCGCCCTGGGTGAGCACCTCCATAGGCACCCACCCCCACAGTAAAAACTTTACCACATGAACAAATCCAACCTTTAAAACGTACAACACAGGTTCATAATATTACAAACTACACAACAAACAAATGTCACCTTACCTTTAATAATATTTTACTTTTTGGGTGGGTGTGTTGCCTCCTTCAGAGCCATTTTCAGAGCAGAATTTTGTAGTTTAAGTTTTGCTGAGTTTAATTAACACTCCCTTGTCTATAATTAGTTAAAAAAGCCTTGTGTGTGCATGAAGCTAAGTAACTGAAACAAATTAAAACAGCTAAAAGTCAATACTGCTCTTTCTGCAGTCTGCCATTTCAAAACTTTAATTTTAATCTCATGAAGCTCTCCTTGAACTCACTGTGATGCTGAAAAATAAAAAACTTAATCTTAATCTTCTGCTTTATAGCTGCGACCTAAAGGTTTTGGACCAAAACAGAGTGGTATTTGGAACAGATTTCATCCATCTTGACAAAAACCTCAGTTCCATTTGAAGAAAAGTAACCCCAGTCCATGATGCTGCCACCCCCCTCCATGTTTCACTGTGGGTCTGGTGTTCTATTGTTGATGTTCTAAACATTTCATTAAGGTTTTAGTCCAAAGGTCCAGTTTGGTTTCATTAGAACATGGCACATTCTCTTTGGGAGAGAATGGGAGATTTTAGCCAGGTGTGGATGTTGTCTTTAGAAGAAAAGGCTTTTGTCTTCAAATCGCTCTCCTTAGCCTAAATATAAAGATATGGAGCATAAAGGAGATCGTTTACTGGACCAGTTTCTGTCTCGTCTTTTTATCCGTTGTGGAGAAGCCTCTGGTTTCTGTAGTGTCCCTGCTGTCCCGTCTCAGGGACAAATGTCAGGAAAATCCCACTCTGACAGCTGAGCTTTAAGTGACCCTGAATCAAAAGACTTTAGACTTACTAGTGCTAAGGGTGTGCAACCAGATTATTGCAATTCAATTCAATTCAATTCAGTTTATTTATATAGCGCCAATTCACAACACATGTCGTCTCAAGGCACTTCACAAAAGTCAGGTACATGCATTACAATTAATCCAAATCATTGAACAGTGCCGTCAGATTCTGTTATTTATTCAAATTGGATAAAAAGTTTGTCTATCTAAGGAAACCCAGCAGATTGCATCCAGTCAGTGACTTGCAGCATTCACTCCTCCCGGATGAGCATGTAGAGACAGTGGACAGTCACTGGCGTTGACTTTGCAGCAATCCCTCATACTGAGCATGCATGTAGCAACAGTGGAGAGGAAAAACTCCCTTTTAACAGGAAGAAACATCCAGCAGAACCAGGCTCAGTGTGAGCGGCCATCTGCCACGACCGACTGGGGGTTAGAGAGAACAGAGCAGAGACACAAAGAGAATAAAGAAGCACTGATCCAGGAGTACTTTCTATGGGAAGGAAAAGGTAAATGTTAATAGATGTAGCTCCTTTAGTCGTTTCACCTAAAAAGAAAGAACAGATAAACTCTGAGCCAGTTTTCAATGTTAGAGTCTGAAGAGAGCACATAGAGTTAGTTACAGTAAAAGCTCAGTCAGTAGCTATGTCTAGGAGAGAGAAAGGGTTAAACACTGAAAGAAAGGGCCATGTGGATCATCGGTAGAGGGTGAGCACCAAGTTGTTGCCAGCAGAAGCTCGGACAATGCCCCTCTCCAGACAGTTGTCACAGGTAGACACAGAGTCAGGCCAGGTGTAGCTTCTACACCTGGCTTCTATTGCAGCTTTTTAATTTTAGATTTTGCCTCTGATTTGTTTGTTTTCACGTTTTACATCACAATAACCTACCATTTTAGCATTTTTAAGACCTACAGTACTGTCCTGATGTTAATCTTTTTTTGATATATCTGGTTTCTATTGCCGGTCAATTTGTCAAAAAAAGCTTCACTCAATATTTGTGTTATCCGTGTATTTTAGGAGCAACATCAGCATGCTCCTAGCTCTTCACTTTCATTTTTCTTTAAAGAGTAATTAGTTACTGTAGCCAAATTTTATGAGCCCATGATGGATGACCCAAATACACACACCAAACCAGACAAACTACAAGCTGTAAACAAGCAGGAAAACACAGGAACAAATAATAGGATCAGGGAAGGGAAAAGCGGCTGCAACGCAAATCTACAAATCAACAGTGACAATATGACAGCCAGCAGGTGGAAGCGGCTGATTCTGCGACTGGAGCACGAAGATCAGGTGAGGAGGTGGATGTAGGCGGATGCACTGAAAGTCTGCAGATATTCATGCAGTAAGCTGGGGAGTATGGGAGACGGAAGGAGGAAGTAAGAGAACTGTAGAGTTCTGATAAAATAGAGGAGAAGAGGGAAAATAACACGACTAGGTTTGGTTTCCTTTAAGTTTTATAAACTTAAACAAGGGGTCGTCCATCCATCTGCTACCCTGTTGTCCATCACAGGACAACCATGCACACACTCATACCCAGGGGAGCTTTTAGGGTCTCAAAACATTGGGGGCTTTACCCCAAACCCTAAATGTTTAAATCTCCGTGAGACAGTTTCTAATTTAAAGTTAAAATAACATACATATTGTACCAGTTCTCTGTCTTGGCTGGTTTTAGACTGAATGTAAATTAGTCACTGTGCTGTTTGGTGACACGGTTTGTACCACACTCAACATGGACCAGAGGAAGCGAAGGAAAGAGTCGTCTCAGGAGATTAGAAAGAAAATTATAGACAAGCATGTTAAAGATAAAGGTTTTAAGACCATCTCCAAGCAGCTTCATGTTCCTGTGACCACAGGAGGAAAATTGATGACAAAACAAAGAGACGGATAATACGAACGGTAACAAAAGAGCCCAGAAAAACTTCTAAAGAGATTAAAGGTGAACTTCAAGCATCAAGGAACATCAGTGTCAGATCGCACCATCCGACGTTGTTTGAGGCAAAGTGGACTTAATGGGAGACGACCAAGGAGAACTCCATTGTTGAAAATAAATCATAAAAAATTCAGACTGGAATTTGCCAAACTACATGTTGACAAGCCACAAAGCTACTGGGAGAATGTCCTATGGACAGATGAGACAAAGATTGAACTTTTTGGCAAGGCACATCAGCTCTATGTTCGCAGACGGAAACATGAAGCAAATGAAGAACAGAACACTGTCCCTACTGTGAAACATGGAGGAGGCTCTGGATCACTGGAGCAGCAGATACTGTGGGATGATCTTTAGTTAGCTGTGATATCTTGAAAGATACCTTGAGATGTCTTTATCAGATAATGAGCGAAAAAACAAATCTATACAACCACACCTAATTGTTTCCTAACAGCAGGGTGGAGCAGTCCTTAAAAGGTTCATAAACTAAGAATGTGATAGCACTCATCCTGCACTGGCTATACAGCTTTTTTCTTCTAGTTCCTGAAATACATACATATGAAGTTTAGGCCAGAGGGTGAAAAGAAAAATCATATTTGCAGTTATGGAAAACATTGTTAGGACTAAGAACCTATTCAGAAAGTTACATTTTCGTTTGTAATCAGGTTTGAAAGTAAGGATGTTGTCACAGTAACCCATATAGTTAACATCTTTTTATAACTCTGAGTAGGATACTCATCTCTTAGTCACGCTTTTATTAAAACAAAGATTGTCACCACGTCTGAGCAACTCTGAAATCCTACATTTTCACCCTTTGTAGTCACAAATAATGTGCTTTTCTTCCATTAAATTCTTGTTATATCCATGCACCGCTTAACTACTGCTGATGTAGGATTCATTGTCTTGGCCTAATCAACCTGGTAGAGGTGATAAATTGGTGGACAACCAGTCTTTCAACTTAAGGGGTTGTTTCGCTAACAGCAAATGACCAAATCCACAGTAATGTCCCTGCAATGAAAATGTAAGTAAACTTTGTTATGTACAAGGATGTAAAATGTCTACACTCCTGTCCTGTTAAAATGTAAAGTTTTTGTGATTTCAAAAAATTTGACCATTATTAGTTATTTAAAAACATTTTTCCACATTTAATGTGGCATATATCCTGTGTTGGTTATCTAAACTGCACTGGATCTCAGTGCAGTGTTCCACCTACTGGATTAAAACCACTTTGCATCATACGGTCATTATAAATCTGAGCACACAGAAATGACATGCGGGGTTCCTCAAGGCTCCATTCACGGGCCACTTTCATTCAATATCTACAGACCATTCCCTAGCTCAGATAATAGAATATTACTATTGGTAAAATTCTAATATTCACCTTTTTGTTACTAAAGGGAATCGACACACACTAGATTATTTGGGAATACTCACAGAACTTTTTACTTGTGCAAGGAGTTCAACAGACAGCACATAGCATGTACAGTCTCACCAATAACACCCCAGTTAAACTAAGTTGTACACAATATTAATTTTCCCAGAGTCTACAGTCAAAGAGTTCTTTCTCAGAGCTTGGGTGAAATAACATTAAGCAGATAACACTTTGCAGAGCGTCAGCTCCTCTGGATACAATCACTTAAAGGCCACACGCTTCTGCAAGCAAACTCCTGCATATAAGGTTATATTAGGTTCAACTAGTATACAAAGTAATGCAACCTTAATGCTGAGTAATTACAAAGTATAAAAGAATAAAGGATCTTAACATCATAGTCACCGTTTTCCAACAATAACAATATATCCAAATCTTTGCTGAAGACACAGCTTGATATCCGTGAACTAATGTCACTATGAGGGTCTGTCCATAATATGAATTAATGGATGGGTCAGAATTTCCTCTGCCTACTGTATTTGGTCCCAAAAGCACAGGGTTAGAGATCAACACTCATCCCCACCATCAGGATAAAAACAATAGAGCACGCAGGAAACATGGCTGTTTCAATCGACTCGGATCTGCATTTTAACTCCCGCATAAAGCCTATTTCCACATCAGTAAACAACCATCCTCAAAATATCCCAGAGTTAAGGATTCCTTTCAAATCAGGACACAGAAAAACCTGTGCATGCTTTATGTTCTGTAGGTTAGATTACTGCAGTAAATAAAACAAAACAGAAAGGTAGCGCTAGCTTATCCAAAATGCTGCTGCCTAAGTCCTGACCAACACAAGTAGAATAGATCATTATACCAGTCCTTAAATCACCACACCGGCTCCCTGTTGTAAAATTACAGAATTTAAAATCTTGGCGATGGTCTGTAAGGCACTGAATGGTCTTTTTGCTGCAGTGACCTCCTTACTCTGTGTTTCCAGGACCAGAGAGGAGTTGGATTTCTGTATTCCTCAGCACTGGAACCAGCTTCCTGAAAGCCTGAGTTGCACGGAGA
Organism: Crenichthys baileyi; assembly: GCA_036173005.1. NCBI lineage: Eukaryota > Metazoa > Chordata > Actinopteri > Cyprinodontiformes > Goodeidae > Crenichthys > Crenichthys baileyi. Next base: position 79,370 of record JAHHUM010000077.1, on the reverse strand, counting down.
CCTTTGGCTCCTTTAAATCAGGACTAAATACATTGTTTGCTGCAGTTTTTGCTTAAAGGTCAAATGTTATTCCTATTCCTTTGTGATGAAATGCTTAAATTTCACTGTTCCTCTTAATGTATTGATGTTTTTAATGTGGTTTTCTTTATCTTTGTTCTTATATTTTTCTGTAAAGCACTTTGAATTCCCCAATGTGTGAATATTGCTATGTAAGGAAACTTGCTGTAGGAAAAATGGTTGGTTGTAGGAAAAATGTCAAAAAAATGAAATAGGCTGCAATAATCTGATTACATAAGTGTGCACACCCTTAAATGCTTTCTTGCAGCAACCTTTAATTAATTTCCATCATCTAGTCTTCATGACTTCACACCTGCCATCAATGATTAACCTCAAGTTCAGCTGTCCAGGTGGGATTTTCCTGACATTTTCTTAACTGCAACTTTTAGCTCAAGACATTTTTCAGAGAGGTTACAAAGAATCCAAAAAATCTATATGTCATTATTCAAAGGTATCAGTCAGGGGAAGGGTACAAAACTGGTCAGGGAAGCTGCCCAGAAATCAAAAGACGCTGAAGGAGCTCCAGGATTTTCCAAAACGTACTGGTTGTTTTACAAGAACATCTCTTGTACTCCCCACATTCTGGACTAAGGAGTAGAAGCAAACTATTTAAGAAGAAAACATCCAAAACCTTCGGAAAACATTTAGGGTCTGATGAAACCAAACTTGAACCTTTGGGCCAGAGCTGCAAAAGTTCTAAAAAATCAAAACACCAGCACTGTGCATCACGAAAAAAACACCTTAACAATAAATAAGCATGGTGGTGGCAGCATCATGCTGAGGGATTACTTTTCTATGGATGAAACTGGACATTTTGTTAAAGCGGATGAAAAAACGCCAGTCAATTTGGAACCAAACCCTTCAGGTGTCTGCGTTAAATCTGAAGATGGATTTTATTTCTCAGGATTGCTACGAGTCCAAGAAAACCTCAAAAACAAAACAAAAATCTGAATCCTTGAGAGGAATATTAGTTTAAGGGTATGCAATGCTTTTATTTTGTATAAACTTTCCAAATAACATTTGTTTTTCAGTTGAGTTGCACAGGATTAATGTCAAAGGTGAAATGATGAAACACGTTTAAAAAATTAAACTACAGTTGATCAAAGTGCTTCACAATTACACCAACAATCACAAAATAGCAAATAGAATAAACCTGTAGCATCTCATACTTGTCCTGAGGCCAAAGAAAAGAGAAGTCATTTAAATGGTTATAAGCTCTGAGCGGTGCAGACATGTAGAGTTAAGGTATCCACAAAGAATGCCCGATCACCTCATCGTTTTAACTTTGACCCTAATGTCGGATCAAAGCTGGGAAAAGTTTTGAAATGATTGATTTTTTCATGGTCAAAACCTGGAATTTTAACAGGGGGTGTGTGGAGTTTGGAGATCTGCTGTCCTGCAGACAGGAACTTCTCCATGGCTTTTCTCTAAATGTTAATCGATTTGGATGCGGTTTTTCAAGGGAAACTACAGTTTTAGTCTTTTTTTAGGTGTCTAAAAATAGTACAATACTTAACAATACTAAGACCTATATTAAGACATTATCATCTTTGCTAATATGAACAGTTAGTGGTAAGATTAGTCTCATCTGTCATTACCACGGTGAAACTAATTTGTTTCATATAAATGACGTCAAAAATAATATTTTACAGCATTTTTTCTATTGTTTCCTCTTATTTCCTGGTGAAAAAAAAGCACCATGACCCTGAGTGTCATCTTGTTTGTGTTATTCCCGTGAAGCGACAACAAGCTGCTGCGTTGTAAACTCTGAGTTGGCGTTCCAGTAAATAGGAAAGATGTGCAATAAACCTTTGCTCATTGCCAATTGTTTCACACGTATTGGCTTTAACTCCAATGTTTATATGATCAGAAAGTTTAAAAACTTAGAGCGATGAAATTAAAAAACATCTTTAATGATAACAGAGACAAGGAAGTTACAAAAAGGAGGAATAAAAGCTTCTATATGGGATATCTAGATAGTGATAAGCAATCAGCAGAACTTATATCATATAAATTGTGTCTTTTGAGTTTTTGTGTGTGTGTGTGGGGGCTGAACTTTGTCCTCAGCAGTTAAACTTTGTGAGTTTATCAGAGACAGTCATTGCAGCATAAACAGTCTTCTCTGACTTTGCTCTTGAGCAGTTCAGCTGTGTGAGGTTCATGTTAGAATAAATCTAACTCAAGGATTTTCTCCTCAATTTTTTTTAAAGCTTTAGGATCTGTGGAGGTTTTCTTTATAAAAAGGGCAATCATGATCAGCCGCAACTTTAAAAATGTGTTGGTGGTCTCCATTGGGTTTCTGTCTCTATTCACAGCTTACGGAGGCCTGCAGAGTTTACAGGTAAGTAGAAAAAAATCAACTAACGACGCTAATGTACATTTATTAAAGGAAAGATTTACAGACAGAATCATAAAAACCACGTTTGTTGAAATATATTAGTGAGTTCAAGTGTAAATATGCTACTAAAGTGTATCAGTCACAAATCTTCAAATTTAAGATGAGCACCATTTTAATCTAAAAAATAATCATATTGCCTAACTTTTTACTTTAATCCAGAATTAAATTATTGGAAGGTAATGTTTCTCTTCATGTGTCTGAGTTTGATTATGACTTTAAAAGTAAAACCGGTCAGGAACAAAGACTGGTTTCAGATCAGACATGTTGGGAACTTCCGTCATTAAGATATCACCAATTATCCAACGTTATTTTTAACAAGTAGCCTATCAGTGCAGCTCATAAATTCTAATTTGCCTCTACATAATAGCATATTGGTGATAACAAAATGAATGGATGGTCTTATGTAGGGAGTATGAGTCATTGTATAACAAATATTAGACATTTTTTAAGGCAAAATGTGTTGATGGGTTAAAATCTATGATTAAATACACATTTATATGGAATAGAATTTATACACTAAACACTAAAAACTATTTTATTGAGATTTTATGCATTATACCAACTCATAGTGTAGAATTAAAGTTCAAATGTTTTACAAATAAAAATCTGAGGAGAGTGGTGTGCTTTTGCACTCGACCCCTTTTACTTTAATGCCCGTCAAAAAAACCCAGGTGCCATCAAAAGTCTGTACCAGTACATATTTGACACCTTTGTTAAAACTAATTGATTTCTGATTATTATTAACATTTTGTCTTGTGCAGAGCAGTCTAAATGCAGAGCAGGGGATGGGTGTTGCATCGCTAAGCGTCATCTACGCCTCCATCATCCTCTCCTCCATGTTCCTGCCCCCCATCATGATCAAAAATCTGGGCTGTAAATGGACCATTGTCGCTGGCATGGCCTGTTATGTGTCATACTCCTTCGGAAACCTCTACCCTGGATGGTAATCAATAAGGGAGTCTGATTAAAAAGTCAGACAAAATTCTAATTTTTTTTTTTAAGAGGTTGAGTAAACCTCTAAAATCATGTAGTTCAACAAAAAACAGCAACTAAACAACATTGTCAGCAGATTTAGATAGAAAAATATGTCAATATATAAACATGGCTTTAATTGTTCTTATGACTCTATGGCCTCAGACACAAAACTTAAAATATAACAACAAATAAGTGACTGTTGACTAAGGGCAAATTTACAAGATAAGAAGAAATGCTGCACCAGTTTTAAAAATAGTGTATTCGGATTCTAAGAAAGGTGCAACTGAGTGGGATCATTTAACTGTGCTTGTAAAACTTACATTTCATACAGCAGGAGGATCACGTGGTAAATGACAGCTGCATTAGGGTTAAATACATAACAAATTCTGCTTTAGGTGCAGGGCATGTTTGTCATTCAGTATTCAGATTCATGGGTGCTGTTAATGTTTTCTATGAACTTTAAACTTAACAAGGCTGTTGGTTTTTTTTATTGGTAAATTTAAATTCAATTACAGCTCAGGGTGGCTCCATTAAACAGCAGTTTGTTTAAACTAAAACAGAGAGTTTTAGAGACAGAGCCCTTCCTTCTGCACAACCTACCCCCTACCTGAACTACACCCTCTAACCTAATCAATCATTTTATTTATATAACTTACCAGAATAATTAAGAGATATATTGTGTGTATGATGACCAAATCTAGTCCAGATGCACAAAAAATGACTGAAATAGCCCTTTAATTGAAGCTGCAAATCAGATTCCAAGTTCAGTGTCAATAGCCGATATTTCCCCACATTGCTGACATTGTGGACCATACAGAGGGGGGTGCATCCCCTTTCAACTGGGCATGTGCTCGTGTGCTTTGCTGAATTTCATTTGTCTTGGAAGTCGGATCTGAGAATAACTTCATAGTAAACCTAAATCCAACTTCCAACTCCAGGAGATCAAAATTAGGAAGGTCAAAACTCCTGAATACAAATGCAAAGCATTGTTAGAAATTTTTCAGTACACAAAATGTAAAAAAAATGGAAATGTGTGGATAAATTGAGATTCTGAACTAAAACGTCTGAGAAAAGCCAGTTTATTTTATTTCTACATGAAAACTGATCTGCTCTGCCACAGGTACACTCTCATCCCAACCTCAGTCATCCTGGGTTTGGGTGGTTCTCCTCTGTGGTCCGCGAAATGCACCTACCTGACCATCTCAGGAAATGTGCAAGCTTCTAAGGACAATAAGAAGGGTTCTGATGTGATCAACCACTACTTTGGGATCTTCTTCTTCATCTTCCAGTCATCTGCAGTTTGGGGAAACCTGATGTCATCTCTCATCTTTGGGCAGGACACCAGCATCTGTAAACAGACGTACCAATAATGTTTAAATGCTTAAGTTTAGAAGAAACTGAGAAAGGGTGTACATGACACATTATGGTTTTAACGCTGTCTTATCAGTTTATAAGTGACTAACTGGTGAGTTCTTCCTGGAAGGACATGCTTGTTTTATTTACTTCCTGTTCTCATATAGATTAGATTCAAACTCACTAGATTTAAAAACTATTTCCTTTGATCAGAATCATCGCTGTTGGCCAAGTCTTTGTGGAAAAACAAAGAATTTGACTTTAGTGTCCAGCGCTCATATCGTAGAAATATACTCGTGCTCGTACTCGTCGTCTTCCGCTTATCCGGAACCGGGTCGTGGGGGCAGCAGACTCAGCAGAGATACCCAGACGTCCCTCTCCCCAGATACCTCCTCCAGCTCCTCCGGTGGAGCCCAAGGCGTTCCCAGGCCAGCCGAGAGACATAGTCCCTCCAGTGTGTCCTGGGCCGTCCCCTGGGCCTCCTCCCGGTGGGACGTGCCTGGAACACCTCCCGAGGAAGGCGTCCAGGAGGCATCCGGTATAGATGCCCGAGCCACCTCAACTGGCTCCTCTCGATGTGGAGAAGCAGCGGCTCTACTCCGAGCCCCTCCCGAATGGCCGAGCTCCTCACCCTATCTCTAAGGGAGTGCCCGGCCACCCTACGAAGGAAGCTCATTTCAGCCGCTTGTATCCGGGATCTCGTTCTTTCGGTCATGACCCAAAGTTCATGGCCATAGGTGAGGGTAGGAACGTAGACCGACCAGTAAATCGAGAGCTTCGCTTTTCGGCTCAGCTCTCTCTTCACCACAACGGACCGGCACAGCGCCCCCATTACTGCGGCAGCCGAACCGATCCGTCTATCGATCTCCCGCTCCATTCTTCCCTCACTCGTGAACAAGACCCCGACATACTTGAACTCCTCCACTTGAGGCAGGAACTCCCCTCCAACCTGAAGAGGACAAGCCACCCTTTTCCGGTTGAGTACCATGGCCTCTGACTTGAAATCAAAGAATCCAAAACAATTTTCATATTTAAAAAAGTGTTAAAATCAAATATGCTGATTAAATATGAGGTAACTCAATGAAGGTAACTACCCTCAGGTATTATAGATAGTAAATGTATTTAGATAATTATTTTTTCATGTCCTCGTTGGTCGCTGGATAGATGATAAACTGATATTTATGTTATCATTTTTGAATTTTTGTAATTTATTTTTCTTTGAGGAAAAGGATAAAGTACCATGGCCTCTGACTTGGAGGAGCTGATCTTCATCCCAGCCGCTTCACACTCGGCTGCGAACCGTAGAAATATAATTTCGAAAAATTAAAAATGTTCTTTATCATATTTTATTTTATAAGAAAACCTCTCAGTTTAGCACAACATAACCTGAAAAGCCATGGAAACCAATGTATCTACAGATTTCTGTTTTCTCTGTTCATTTTCTTAGTGATGAGGTGTATTTCAACCTCTGCATGCGTTTGTTTTTTCCAGCCAACATCCCAGAAGAAGTCCTAGAAACCTGTGGAGCATCTGACTGTGGACTCACTATCGAAGTCAACAGCACCAGCAGCAAACCTGCACAGAAACTTGTGTGGACGCTTGTTGGGTGCTACATTGGTAATTTCAGAGTGTATATAATGGTTTTAGATGAACTTCTAACCTCTGGCTGTAGTTTGGCTAGAAAAGACAGCATCCTTTATCCCTTCAGTGAAATATCTGCAATCCGTGATCTTTATCTTGTAGGTGTTGGTGTTCTGGCTATGCTCATCGTGGGAATATTTCTAGACAACATTGATCATCAGCAGACCAGCCAGTTTCGTGAGAACCGGGAACCGTTCTGGCACACGTTCCTAGCCACCTTCAGGCTGCTGAAGGACTGGAGGCTCTTGATGCTCATCCCACTCACCATGTACAGCGGCTTTGAGCAGAGCTTCCTCTCTGGGGAGTACACCAAAGTAAGGAGATATCAAAAAGTTTAATGAGGTGAAGTTGGTAAAAGTCATGTGCATGCTTTTGAAATTGGTACTATACTGAGCAAGCAGGTAAAAAACAAGAGAAAACCCTTAAGGGATTTGTAGAAAGCTGGGGGACCTATGGAAGACCACTTCCGAAGATGACTAGAACATCTGGTTGTTTGGATGCAGAGTATAAAGAAATTTCAGGGTGGTTTAAAACATGCTAAATACCCTTACGTCCAGTGTATTGCATTCGTTTCTTCCCCTTATCAAGTTGTAAGGGAGTTATTATCTCCACAGTTATAACACACAGAATCAGAACATGGAACACCTAATGATGGCTAAACCTTGATTCTAGAAAAACACCCTGTTTTGTAACACGTGACTCCTGGCAGGTTTGCTCATGTCGAATAAGACGAGGCTTCACTCTTCATCTTGTTTAACTAAACAACTCACCAATCACAGGTTTTAGCAGGGGCGCTTCAAAGAGACTCGAGTCTCTAGAACCAACAGCTCAGTTCTGATCAGACTCATGTGGGTGAAGGTGTGAAATGATGAAGCTAGAATGTTTATGGTGCACATTTTCATTTAAGTGAATGACCCCGATAAAGGCCACAACAGGAACGCATTTGTCTGCTAATAAAGTTGTCTCCTAGTATAAGTGTTACTGGAGTCTTCACCTCTTCTCCATGTCCCTCCCATGCACCGTAGGGGTTGGTGAAGTTATGCCAGAAACTATTGGATATCTACACATTTTTCATTTAGAAATTGAAGATTTTAGATGTGTTTTTAGTAAAAGTCTCACATGTGTCAGCTTGCTTTGCTTTTTTCAAGATTCAGTCTAATATTTTCCTCTATCTGCACATTTAAACTTGATAAAAGATCACAAACTTTAATGTCTTATTGGGATTGCACATGACACAAGGTAGTGCCTCATTGTGTAGTTGATTCATGTTTTATTTTTTACATTAAACACCTGAAAAGCAAGGCGTAACTTTGTATTTAGCCCCAGTTAATTGGAAACCCCTTCATAAGATCCAGTGCGATCAGTTGCCATCAGGTCACCTAAGTAGCAAGCAGATTTCACCTGAGTGTACTTTAATCTAAATATAAATCCAGATGTTTTGTGTAGACCTCAGAGGTGTGATAGAGAACGTCCGAGTGCAAACAGCGTCGTGAAGACTAAGAAACACAGCAGACAGCTCAGGGAGGAGATTGTGGAGTCGTTTAGGATTAGCTTATAAAACAATATCCCAAGCTTCTAACACCTCACAGAGCTCTGCAACCTATGGACCAACTGCAGACCTACCAAGACATGGATGTCCACCTATACTGACAGGAGCTCATTAATCAGAGGGGAAACCATGAAGCCCTTGATAACTAGCAGAGTTTTAAAGTTCAGGTGGTAAAATCTGTCGACATGACAAGCAGTCATCCAGTCTAACGACCTGACACAAAAGTTCAGTTTTAGTTTGCAGCCAGTCACATATTTTCACCAGTTTCATTAGTCATGAAGAATCCATCTGACCTCTCATGTTTAATTTATTTTTTTTTTTTACCAGATTGAGTTTGTTAAAGTGTCATTGAATAATTATGTGATATGAAACCATTCTGTCTCTTTGTAGAACTATGTGACTTGTGCTTTGGGGATCCATTTTGTTGGTTTTGTGATGATGTGTTTCGGAGCGACCAACTCCCTCTCCTCCTTCCTGTTTGGGAGAATCGCTCGGTACACTGGGAGAACCGCTCTCTTCTTCTTTGGTAAAACTACTTTTCACAGATCTAAGCTGTTGATATATTTTTATTGTGTAACATTTTGGTGCCTGTAAACTCATGAATCATTTGGGTTTTTTTAGCTGCTGCAACCAACTTCGCCTGCATCATTGCTCTGCTGTTCTGGAGGCCTCACCCTGACCAGCTGCCTGTGTTTTTTGTGTTTCCTGCTCTGTGGGGAATGGCAGATGCCATCTGGCAAACTCAGACTAACGGTAAGAAAAACCTAAAAGCCATCTGATGGAAAAACATCTAGTATTGGGCCTAGTTAAATATTTTAATTTCTTGTAAATAGTCTGTTGCTTATTTTAACTGGTATAAAGACGATGTAATCCTCAAAACAAGCCAGTATGCAGCTTTAAATGAAGTGGCAGATTAAAATACAATACAATCAAAATTTCAATGTTGGTGTGGAAAAGGGCAATTTTGCTTTTAAGGTCATGACCATAATAGTAGTCCATACTTTTCACGTTTCATGAGTATATTTGCACATGATAGAAACTAGCAATGGCTAGTTATATTAAATAGAAAGTAATAATAAGAGACTGTACTGTAAAGGCAAATTTACTGCATAAGAAAAAATACTATGCAGTTATTTAAAATAGTACAGACAGAATAAAATAAATATGCAACTGAGAAATGTGATTTAAAAATTTAGAAAATGTGCATGTAGATTTGTGAATAAAAAACATCAATTTACAAGAAATTGAAAAACTGCAAATAACAGCAGGGAAGTAAACACTGAGATTGTTGGGTGCAGGGATGGTGATGAGGTCTAACAGCTGCTGGAAGGAAGGATCTGTGATCATGCTCCTTTTTGCATCTAGAATGCAGCAGTCGAAGGAGCTCTCCAGTTATGCAACAGCTCCAAGCATACATGCATGTAATTCATCTGTCACTCTCTGTTGCAGCTCTTTATGGTGTCCTCTTCCCGAGGGATAAGGAGGCAGCCTTCGCCAACTACCGCATGTGGGAGTCGCTGGGTTTCGTCATTGCCTTTGCCTACAGCACGTTTCTGTGCCTAGAGTACAAACTTTACATCGTGCTGGCTGTTCTGATGCTTAGTATGATAACCTACCCCGTAGTGGAGTACTACGAGCACAAGAATCCCACCAAGCCCACTGAACAGCCCACCTACGAGAATCACAAAAAGACAGAAGAATCAGACATTGTTAGTCAGACTTGGATGTAGACAATTTGTCATTTGCTTGTTTCCTTCTCTGACCACCGATACTGGACCTGCACGTTCAGATTCATAAATCCTGAACTAAAAACTGAAATAGCATGACGAAAATGCTACAATAACTACAAAAACGCAGAAACTTTAAGATGCTTCCTTTACTTTTCAAACCTAAAACACTTGTTTTGAGCTTTTTGATTAAATGTCTTTTTTTTGGGAGCTCTATCCAGTAAATAATGCACTGCTAAATCCAGAACAATGGTCATAATATAAAAGAACTGCAGATTCTGACAATATAACCTGATTTTGAATGTCTTGTAACATTTAAAACATTTTAAATTAAAATGTGTTTGTAGATAAATTAACCGATTTTCTTGACATTTTAACGTTATTTCTGTACATTTATTTGTTGGCAAGTTGAAACCTTCCCTAAACCTTTACTGACTGCTGGAATATTGTCCTATTTTTGTCCTATTTTTAATTTTTTTAACTATGAGCTCATTTAGCCTAACAGCCTCCTTACAATAAAAATATATTTTTTTCTCTGCTCTAAATTCAATTGAAATCATACTGTATATGTTAATAATCCCTTCATAGCTTTAAGAAATAAATGTGTTAATATTTCAAGCATTATGTGACTCACATTTACCGTGTTACTTTCTGCAAACTTGAGTTTATTTGTATAGCACCATTCATATAAAATGTCATTCAAAGGGCTTTAAAGCTAAATAAAGGAAACAGGGAAAGAACACAAGTAAGGAAGTAAGGACAGACAGCAGGATCTGAGGAAGGAAGAGGAGGAGGGCAGGAGGGAAAGGAGGAGGGATACAAGGTATGGAACAGAGGAAAGACTGGGAAAGGAGGAAAATTAGGACTAGTGTAAGAAATGGATGTAGAAGAAAGAAACAACAGAAGGAAGGGAGGTAGGATCCTAGGAAGGAAGGAAGGGAGGACAGAAAGAAGAGCTCAATATATAGATGATGTGAAAAAGTGCAAATATGTTACCATGCTTATCAGACCTGGAAAACACTTTTCCACTTTATAGGAACCTGGTTATGGAGCTGCAAATGAACATCATATTCATGGATAATTAAGGAGTACAAGGAGCCCACGTTGTGCATTTCAGATGGTGCTTTTATTGCAATGTGTTGCATTCCCACATTCATAGATGTTATAGATTTGTTAGTCAAAGCATCATTTCCATAAGGTTGGCATCCGCACCTTGGAAATAAAAAGCAGAGGGACCAAATGTGTTTTGAGTGTAGTAGAGAAGTGTGTGTGCGCGTGTGTGTGTCTGTGTGTGTAAACTTGAGAGCAGCCACGGACATATGAATGAACAAACCTCCGAGTTTGGACTTCCAGTAGACGAAAAATAAAAAGAAAAACAAGAGAGAGTTTAGTTTGTCTTATAGCCTCCAGGGCTCTCACTCCCTGCTGGGACTGGACCCGGCCTGAGACTGATTGTCTACAACATTCCCAAAGAAAAGGTAGATCTCTTTATATTTACGTTATACACCTGAACAAGAGAGAGAGGGAGGGTCTGAGGGGGTTTTAAAAGAGTCAGAGAAAAAGAAAACATAACATGCATAAAATTCTCCCAGGTGAACACTGTCACTCATATTGTCTTGTAATAGCTGCTCTGATGCCTCTTTAAAAACAAACTTTACATGAGTGTTATATACAAAACTGGGCAAAAATGAGTAAAATGTATATTATATATTTGTCTATATATCTATATATATTAATTTTTACAAGGGAGGAAGTGGAACCTTGGTCTCTTCTCTTAAAATCTCCATTGAACGCATCAAAACCCAGAGAAACCAAAGTGGCGAGTAAAAACGAAACCTTCGCTTAAAGTCTGTCGCCCAGTCCCAATAAGGCAGCACTTATAATAATCAACTACTGACGCTGTGGTGAGAGTAGCTTTGAAGACCTGCATTAGGAATGAGCTGGAGGTGAGGAGTCCCGGTGGTGCAACAACTTCAGAAACCAGACGCTAGGACTCCCAACAAAACACAAGACGAGCAAAACCAGAGACAAGCGACACGAGTGGTGCGTTGTCATCTACATCAGTGCACAATCGTTTGGACAGATAGAGGTAAGGTCTCACCACTTTCCACTGATACAGAGAGAGAGAGAGGAAAGTGAACGCTGCTGCAGAAAACGGCCAGGAGCAGGAATGTTCAGAGAGTTCAAGCCAGAAAGGAGGATTTAAAGAGTTCACCTGGAAAACAGACGACAGTGCAGGAAGAAGGGAGAGGATGTCACCTGAAGAAGAACAGCATAGTTATTACAATAAACCGACAGAGAACGTAGCTGTTGTGTACAATGTTTAGCTTGGTTTTTATCACGATGGCTCTAGTTCTCCGCGAAGAACCTGAATTTTTAGGGAACATACACTGGCTCTCAGAAGTCTATGAAATCCTGTGAAAATGCTGGTTTTAAGACAACGATAAATAATTATCTGTTTGGGAAACGTGAAAACTAAAAAAGGTTCAGGAACCTGGTTGAAGCCCTTTAACTGATACTTTGATGAAGAACCTCGTGATTCAGTTTCAGCATTCAGTCTTCTTGTGTAGATGCCACCGATTACAATAATTACGATTAACCAGAAAGAAACGTCAGCTGTAGCTAAAGCTGCAATCTGCAAGAAAATTTGATGGGTATTTTACACGTACATGCCAGGGGACAGTAAACACAGAAATCAAATATTTGATGAAAATGTGGAGCAGTTTTCAAGGCTGCGAAGCCTTGAAAACAGATGCCTTTTTCTTCAAGGAAAACACCCAGGTGTGGTTAAAACCTTGAGCTGTTGTCTGATGAAACCAACTCCGAAAGGTAAACGACACTAAACATCACCAAAAAGAACACCCTGTCCACCGTGAAACTTGGTGGGGGAAGTATCATGATCTGTGGTCACGTTTTGTCAAAAGTAAAGGAGGCTGTTGTCAAGGTGAATAAAAATATTAAAGTTAAATTTGACCCAAAACATTTAGGTGTGCCATTTTCTCAGCCTCCCAAGAACCTCCCAAGATGCAGGATGCTATTAAACATCGGCCAAAGAACACTGAATGCTGAATTAAATCAAAAGGTGATTTTGAAATCTAGTAGCTTCAAGCTGCGCAAACAGAATAAAACAACTTCTTTTGGATTTTTTCGCATTTCTTCTAACAGATTTGTTTGTTTCCGAGGTATAGAAACAGGCTTTATCACAAGCTTTGAAATGATTTAGCGACTGGTTCTGCATCACACACACCTGGCATTTTAACAGGGGGCTTCTTTTACCTTTTAAAGACCCCAAACGCATCCCCAAACCCTAATCTTTTTAAATGGCCTTTTTTTAAACCCGAGCGGACCCGGGAAATATAAAAGTGCAGATTAATTTTATTTGAAAATTCCTGGGGAAATCTTTTTAATCTTCTTTTTTGTGTGTAAAAAAAGCCCTTTTTAATAACAGAAAAAAATGTGTTTTTTCTTATTTAAAAAAAAAAACCCAGGGTTTAAAACAAGGTTTTGTTAAAAAAGAAAAATAAATACCAGGAGGCCCCCTCAATTTTTGTTTTAAAGTATTATCTTAAAGAATGGGGGACTGAAAGCTGAAAGGCGCAAGCTTTTTGTTTACTATCTTTCAATGAATGGCTTAGTGTTGCTCCAGTGTTACTTCTACTCTACAAATGAGGAAATGCTTGTTTAAGGTGCATAGCTAATGGTTGCAATGTTTGTTTTTTCCTGTAAACACGTGAAAGCACTTCAGGCTCAAAAAGACGACATTGGCAGTCTAAACTGAGCAAACTTTGGGACATCACAGGGTTTCAATGCTGATAGGCCACTCAGAAAAGACGGTTTTAAGACAGAAACATGAGAGGAACGAGCGAGCGGAAGGATCAGAGACAAAGGGACAAAGAAGAGCTGCTACATTATGTGTTTGTCCAGTGACGATGAGGCTTGCATATGAAACGCACTGAAGCTTTGGTCATTTTTACTACTGACTGATGCAGAAAATGATAAAAACAAGAAGAAAAAAACCCAGACAGATCAGTCATAAACTCAACAAGCCAGCAATGCTTCTCCTGAAAACCAAGGCTCCACTCTCCCAGTTCTCCTTAAACTTTCTGCCAACAGAGAAAATTAAATAATATGGCCTTTTTTTAATCTTTTAAATAACCCGTACAAAAAGCCAGTCCACACCACTTCTCTCTCTCTCTTTCTCTCAGTAAAATCACATTCAGCAGTCGCTTTAAAAAATAAAAACAAACCGTTCTCTGGCATAGTTTATCTGAATAAAACACCCACAGGAAACTGTGCAGGGTCTGAAAGAGTCAAAAGAGGAACCGAACGGGACATCTTCATCTGTTTCCATCTCAGAGAACACCAGATATACAGTATTAATCGCTTACACACACACTTCATGTACAAACATACATCTTTAAACCAAAAACAAAAAGGTAGAAAAATAAAAACATGACAGAGGCGAGTAGTTATTTACCACAAACTCGGAGCTAGTTTTTTTCCATTGATTCTGCATATGCATTCACATTTCTGTTATATACATTAACATCATCAGACAACCGTTACAAAACCTGGTACCTGTGAACTGTACTGAGGAAGGAGGGACTGCTTTTTGCACTGAAAGGCTGTTGCATAAACAAAAATTTTTCCTTTTTGTTTTGGCCTGTTTTTGTCAACGTCTTTGTTGCAGGGCAGGCTGCTGAGTTTCTCCGTTTTTAATCAGGGCTGTAATTGAAACCGCTTCCTTTTGGGAATGCCAGGAAAGACGAAAGAGGAAGAGGAGCAATGCTGTGTGTGTGGAAATAGAACGATAAAATCCACATTCAGAAACTTTAGCAGATTTTAGCAGAACGAACAGTTTTAGTTCGTTCAAGCAGTCTAACGGTTTTAGCTGCAACTTGCTTGGATTGATTTCTCCTCCTCTGCAAATAAAAACTGCCTTCTTCATTGTTTCAGAAGCGACTACTTTAATATGTTTGCAAATGACAAAAAATAAAGTATCATTTCTGTTCTATGAGTTTCAGATGGGGGCTCTCCCACTTTGTGCAGCTTCATGCTCTTCTTTGGGTTTTAAACAGAACAAACTGTGGAACAGATGAGGGATAAAAAACTATGCTACAAAATACAGCTTCTCCTCCTGGTTTATGCCTCTCAGCTACATGCCAGCACAGGTTTTGGTGAAAAAATCAGAGTTTGTTTCCATAAAGCTGATAAAGTTAACAGATGAAAGGAAAGGGTGAAGAAGGTCAAAGAAAACCGGCGCCACCAACTGTTCCAGTAGGATCATAAGCCTAGCACGGCTTTAGCCATGCTCAGGATATTAGGGATGTTGATAATGTCAAGGTTAAACACCACCTACTGGTGCAGAATTGCTATTGCAGCGTTTCTGATTGGAAATACCAGAGCCAAAGTAGACGCAGATATTTATCAAAAATAAGGTCCCTTTTGTACCTTAGGTCCAGATGATACGCAAATATGCAAAAGTCGATTGTTGCAACATTTTAGGAAACGTTACTTTTAAGAAACTCTTGGATGTGAATCTTTTTAAACAATGATGACGTCACAGCCCTACCTCTATCAAACCTCGTCTTCTCTGTTCGTGGTGTAATACTTTAAAACGCCCCATACAGGCCTGGCAACGTTACTACAGCGTTTTAGGTCACTTTACATTGTTTTTTTCTTCTTTTGCAGATGAAAACTTTTATTAAAACTGCGTTATGTTCATGAGCATAATTTTAGAAAACCGAATGGTTTGTTTATTGGAACGAAACAGAAGATCAGGAGGAAAGGGTTACGATTGGGTATGAACAGGAGAGCTGCAGCAGCTGAGCACAAAGTGGTTCCCACATCACACAGTATCGCTGGAGGAGTGAGCAGGCGGAATGTCAACTTTACATGCATAGTATCTCAGGGAGTAAAAGCCCTAATTCACCAAATCAGCATCAGAAATGTTAGGGTTGGACTAAAGGTTTACTTTTTATTCAGTGGGCGAGGAAAACAAAAGTCCTTCCAACTAAATTTCTGGACTTCTCCCCTGCAATCTGCTTATTTTCCAACGGATCTCTGAATGCCTGCTGGTTAAATTCAGTCCTGATGGAAACTGCATATTTTTCCCCCATCAACTAATTCAGAAAAATATGCTGGATAGACTTCTGCAACAATTTAGTCATGTGAAGCATATTTAGAGGCAACGTCTCAGCAGGGATTTTATAAATTTGTGCATAACAAAAGAGTATTTTTCTTATTCCTAATCCTTATTAGATGTCTGTTATGACTTCGAGAGACAGTGTATGACCGATCAACAGTAGTCAACAGAAAACTGTACATGTGAGCAGCCAGGAGGAATTCCCGATGGGATAAACACGGTTTAAACAGGAGGAAATTCGTTGTCTTTTTTTTTTTTTCCAAAGCTCGATTCAAATTCCTGACAGCTTTAAATGAATCACCAATCATGTCATTGTTATGAACTCCTAATGCTAAAGCCTCTATTTAAATTTCAGTATATATGGGAACAATAATGGAAAGCGCATCATTCGCTGCAGATACAAGCAGCAAACATTGCGACTTGAGCTTTTATAATTTTTATACAACAGTTACAGACAAATGTGCTGTTTTTTTGTACAAAAAAATAGGAGAAAGCAAAAAAAAAAAAAAGAAAAGAAAAATAGATAATGGCTAACTAGCTCCCTGGAAAACAAAACCATAAAACTATTTATATTTGAAAAAAGAGAGCCGCTTCTAACTAATTTTCTCAAAGTCAAATCGCTTACAATTTCACATTTTTAGAAGCTGGAATAACGTCCTCCTCCACTGCAACATGTAGCTGTGTCACAATATGCCAAAGAATAATCTCATAAATGAGCAGACATTATTAGAACTGGTTTAAAACTAATAAAAACAAACAAAAATAAATGGATCGAATCACATTATACATAGTTTTGCCTTTTCTGAGTATTCAATTAATTACACTTTTGTTTTTAAAGGAAAGCAGTTACAAGAGATCAGGTTAGCTAACCCCCAAAGTCGTTGTCCTTCTGTAATGTACAAATACTACCCGCCTGCATGGTGCACGTGGCAAACAACACTGATAGGCTGAGATAAAACTGTGAAGACACAAAGAAAGAAAAGAGCAGAGGAAGAACCCTGTCGGGCTTCCGTATTCACATCTGCTGAGGTGAGGCTAACATGTGACGGACAAGACAGTTAAATAATCATAACAGTCTGTTTTTATACTCTGACAGAATAAAAATAAAGAAAGACATCTAAGTTCAAAACTGAGCAGCATCCACTCTGACTCCCATCCATCCATCCATCCATCCGTCTGTCTGTCCGTCCGTCCGGGTTGGTGTCAAAGCTTGTTCTAGAGGTCATAACGATGATGATGACGGAGAGAGCAGAAGATTATTTTTTAAACAATCAAAGCCAAAACATACAAATAAAAGCAGAATAGAAAAATATGCAGAAGAAAAAGAAGCAGAGCTTGGGACAAACTCGCACTTCCATCAGGCACTGCAGCAGATAGAGAGGACCAGTCCCAGAACCAGCTGATACTGAGCTTCTATCCCACAATGCCGCTGAGGTCTGAAACCTTAACATTCCCACATCGCTGAGAGAGAGAGAGACAGAAAGAGAGAGAGAGAGACAGGTAGAAAACGACGAACAGAAACAAACACAAACAAAACAAAACAAATAAAGGAAAATAAAAAGCCAGATGTGTTGCCGTAGTTGCTGCTGATGTTCAGGACGCTCCCACGCTGCAAACCCGCCATCGAAGCAGGAACAAGGCAGTAAAAAAATGACAAAAAGAGAGAGAGGAGGTCGGCCCTGATTCGACAGTGACGAAAACTTGGCAAATCCACAATGGCGTCGCAGTTGCTTTCTCTTGGGTCAGGAAGCAGGAAGTAGGTCACCGAGAAATGAGCAGCAAGACAACACTGCCTTAAATAGGCTGAGGCAGACAGACAGGTTGTCAGACAGATTAGACAGGCAGGTTTAAATAACACCGCTGCTCCTTTTGACGTTCTTAAGGTACTTTGAGTAACCCGGCACCCCCCGAAGAAGTGGTCAGGCTGCACTCCTCCACCGACAGCCGTACTTCTTCACCAACCGTCCGTCCGAATGGTGCGACAGAGACAGCAATGGGTCCGGTGCGCCGACCTCCGAGGAGGAGGAGGCAATAAAAAAGTGAACGGGAGCAGGAGAGCTGACGGGATGGGGGGTGTCACTCAGTGAGGAGCTGCTGGAGGAGGCTCTTCTGGTGGGCCTGGCTGTTCTGTGAGCCCTGCGGCCCGGGGCCCTTCTCGGGGGCCGCCGCCCCGATAGAACCCTGGTTCAGGTAAGAGTCGCTGCCGACGAGGTTCACGGTGCACTGGACGTCAGCGAACACCTGAACCTGCTGCACCTGCACAGACAGATGCAAAGACCTTACAGTTTCAACAACAAAAGGACTTCAGATTTCCTCAAAGTCTTCCACAGTTTCTGTTTGGACTTTGTACTGAAAATCAAACAAATCAAATGAAAATCATACAAGGTTTCATAAAAATCTGAAAGGTGCAGCGTTCAGCTACATTCAGTCCCCCTTAGTCAACACTTAGTAGAAACATGTTTCTCTGTAATTCCAGCTGCAGCAGCTTAAAGTGTGTTTCTGAAGCAGGAACCTTTTCAGGAACCAGTCCAAGGCTATCTGACCATAACCTATTCCTACCGCTATGGAATAATCTGAGATGAATGCCGTTTTAGTCCGATTTCACCGTTTTTATTTGCATTGTGTAGATCTGTGTTCCAAGATTGTAGCAACACTTCTATAACAGGATGACCGACAGCAGGACGTAACGTATATAAACGACCTGGCTTTCAGACCCCACAGTGGAAATACACACAAAAAGCAGCTTAGGTAGACAAAAGGTCCCGGAAAGTTATGTTCCAGAGAGGTGGAAACATGCCTTAGTTTGCTTATCAACTGACTGAAGTTTTGACCCATTATTTTTCCCAAAATAGATCAAGCCAACTTAGATTGAGCGTGTTTGTACATCAAATTTTAAGTCTTGCTGCAGGTTCTTAATCTTTGTCTTTGTAAAGAAATGAAGTAAAAGTAAGTAAAGTTTGTTTAGAAAGTGCCTTTCACAAAGACAAAGTCACAAAGCACTGTACGAGAAAATTCTCTGTTAAAGCTGTGGATAAGAGTGTTCACATCATTTCCATCTGAAAGCAGATGATTATCAAACATGACAGAATCTCTCAGCCGAAATCACAGTTTTTACTACTTTGACTAGGTCATTCTAACACATCTAAGCCTAATCCTCAGAAGCTCTGGCTGTACGTTTATGGCTGTTGTTACATGAATGTGAACCTCCTCCCCAGTTCTTCCAACACTGCACTGTATGCAGCTCCATCATCTTTCCATCAACTCTGAGCAGCTTTCATGTTCCTGCTGAAGAAAACCACCCCCCACATTAGATGGTGCATCCAACATGCTTCAACATGGGGCTGGGCATACAAGGTTACTTTTCCTCCACATACGGGGATTTGCGTATTGGTCAAAAAAGCACTTTTGTCTCCCATTCTTTCAATGACCCCTGCATAACTTGTGACAAGCTAAAAATTGCTTCCTTCTTGCAACTCTTGTATAAAGGTCAGATTTGTGGAATGCATGATTTATAGTTATTCTGTCAACAGATCCTCCCACCTGAACTGGGGATCTCTGAAGCTACTCTCGGCTGCTGTTCAGACAAATGATCTCCTTGCAGGCCATGTCTTGTTAGCTTCAAGCTGTACAATAATATTTTCAGTTTAAGATGGTGGATTAAACAGTGTTTGGGATGCTGTTGTATTACCTTAACCCTGCTTTTAACTTCTCCACTACTTTCCTCCTGAACTGTCTTGGCCTTTGTGATGTTGTTTGTCCACTAATATTTGGATCTACACTGAGAATGAATTACACACTATCAATATGATTTCTGAAGACAAATGGTTGTACTGGATCTTATTTATGGGTCTCAGATTAATGCACTACTTTGTGTTGGTCTATCATATTGCTGTTTGTGGTTTAACCTTCAGGTTCAGGTGGTCTCACCTGCTGGTCGCTGCACACTGAACCGACGCTGCTGAGGTTACTGTTGCTCATTCCAACTGCTTGTCCCATTGGAGGTAAAGAGGTGACGCCTCCCGTGCCTCCAGCCATGGAGACGGTGATGCTCATGTTGTTATACACCCCTTGCTGGCCAAACGCCTGCACTGCACTCTGTCCTGACTGACTGAACAGGCTGTAGGACAGAGAAGAAATTCAGACACATTATGTAAAACATGCTATAAAGTTAGCAGAAAGCCACCAATAATCAGAGAGTCCTTACCCGCCCAGGCCCGTCTGCTGCCAGCTCTTCATGTCTGGTGACTGATAGCCAGGAGGTGGTGCCTGCTGAAGCAGGGGACTCTGGGAGGTGGAGTTCTGAGGTGATAACAATGGGGTTGTGGGGCTCATCTCTGGAGGAAATGGTGAGTCTTTTTGAACCACAGCAGTGGAAAAGAAACAATTTTATTACAAAACTGAAATCCAGCAATTTTTAATTACCTCATCAAGTTTTTTTTTTCAATAGTTATCTAAAAAGTTTGTTTTGTCACAATAAGGAATTAATATTTCAACACATTTTATCTTAAACCACCATCCTTTTCCAGACTCATGTCTCAGTCTGAGTCATTTTTTAGAGGATTCTTTAAAGTATAAATACAACTATTCACTGTGAATTTAAGACATATTGTAAAAGTAGACAGGCTGTAAATATGAGACCTGCAGAAACATGAAGATAGTAGGGAGAGAAGGAAAGTGGAAACAAATTAATGGATAGAGGGACGAACTGATGGACAAAGACAGATGTATGGATGGATAAAGGAAGGATGTAGTAAAGGATGAACGGATAAAAAGCTTGACAGATTCACAGATGGATGCATGGATGGATGAAATAGGGAATTAATCTGGAAATTCAAATTTTTCCAAACTCTATTTTCTGTCTCCAGACTTGGAAAATACTTCATCCAAACACCGGACTTTCTACTCTGCGGAGGAACTCTGAAATCCATAATTTGTTCCACAAATCCAGTTTCCTTGAACTCACCAGAACCTTTAAATTGCTGAAAGAGTCCCTGCTGCTTCGAGGAGTTCACGGTGCCGTCAAACTGGCCCTGTAAGCCGCCCAACAGCGTCTGGTTGTTCAGGGGGACTCTGACAGACAGCTTGGTGTCCAATGGGGCCCCCGACACGGGGCTGAAGGGACTCGGTGAGGTAGGGGTGTTCCCTGCCATCGGATTGTACCCCGGCGGGAAGCTGAACTGCTGCTGAGACGTCGTAGGGGGGCCTTTGGGTAGCCTGGCGGTCCCCACGCCCCCGGTCGGAGCTCCAGCCATGTTCTGTCTCATGAGCCTGACCTTGTGCTGGAGGAGCTGCTGCTGCTGCTGACGATGGTGGATGCTGTAGAGTTCCCTCTGACGCTGCGCCAGCATCTGAGCGTTCAGCGGAGGCTGCTGGGAGGCAGGAGAAAATATTCACCAGAAAATATAAACCACACACACGAGACAAGTGTACGCAGTTTGAGATCTGACTGTTAGGTGAACATAATCGTGAGACAAATTTTATCAGTTTAATGTAAAGACATGTAAATCTAAAGATTTTTAAAGCAATTTGTGGACAGTTTGTCACAAATTCAGCAATTACAAAGCTAATTAAAAGGTAATTTGGAGTGTTGCTTTTATGTTCTAGTAATAACAGATGTGAACCATCATTTTTGTTTAAGCTGCTACATGGCACACTGTATTAACCCGCTGGTTGGAGAGTTGCATGTGTCTGACTGAATAAAAATCACCTGCTGCAAGGCTGAGACTGGGGAGACCTCAGTTTCACCAAACTGGAACGTGACTTACTTAACGTGCCCATAAACACAACCAATGCTCTGGAAACCTGTTTAACTGTGAAATTAAGTAGAGGCACCCCCAATGTCTTTTTGCCCTTGTCTCTATAGGTCAGCCCACAGGTTTTCTATAGGGCTTGGTGATAAAAGATGGGTGGATCGTTATCCAGGTAGAAACCCAGAAATGATCCATTTTCACTTTTTAGTCAGAGGACACTAGATTCTTAGTAAAAAGCTCCAGGTATTTTAAGCAGCCAATGTTCCCATGAACTTTAGCAAGATTCCAAGGGCCTTTGGAAGACAAGCAGGCCCACAGCATCATAGATCCTTCACTGTACCTAACAGTTTATTTACTTATTTTACTCCAGGCCCACGAGGTGTGTTTGTTGGAGAAAATCTCTATACTGCTCAGATTCTATGCTCCAATATTCTTGAATAAGCTCCCTGTACCCTGCAGGACTGCTCGTACCCTGAGCTCCTGAAAAGCAAGGTTAAAAACCTTTTTATTTGCTGTTGTTCTCAATCATTTTTTTCTTTTTTTAAAAATGTGTTTAACTGTTGTTTCTGTGAATTTTAAGAACTCACCTGTATAGGCACTTTGTGCTGCCTTTGGCTGAAATGTGCTATATAAATAAAGTTGCCTAGCTTTGTAATGGCAGGACAGAGAAGGCTTGTTTTCTACACGCCCAAAACACTAGATGGCATGAAGATGAAGCCTAAAGGTTGTTGCTGAGACTTGGTGACCCTGAGATGCCACTCATAGCTGAAGATTTTTAACAAAGTGCTTTTAAAAGATTGCTAGAGTTCCCAACAGTGTGGCACTGGTGATATCAATAAAAATAATAGATTTCTTTTTTTTTACTGACTCAATAAATGTACTCAAATTAAAGGTTTAATTTTTCTAAAATGAGTGACATTATGCTACTACAACAGACAAATGAATTTTAAGGCTTTTTACACTCTTTATGGGGTGCCAATGCACATGTGCAGCACTGTATATAAGCTCAAAGTCTGTACAAATGTGGGAGCGGACGCTCTGGCTAACCTGTGAGGGCATTTGGGGCTGTTGGACCCCCTGTCGGACCCCCATGTTCACTTGCTGGGGTCCTCCTGGGAATGGATTCATGGCTGCCAGCCGGTTTTGGAGCTGAACAAAGAGAGGTAAAAAAAGTGCCGAGGGAATAAAAAGAATGAAGATAAATAAGAATTGTTTAAATTCAAATATATAAATAAGAGTCCAGACAGGAAGGGCGATGGGATGAATATTAGTGAAGAGGGAAGTGGAGCATTTTGCTAAGAGCTTCTTAATCAATATCAGGAGAAGAAAGGAGACTCGTCATGATGAAGTGTGATTCAGACGGAGGCAAAGGGCAGGAAATCAATATCCCCTAAAGAAGTACGAGTGTTTCTGTCTGTCACTCGTTATGGATAACACTTTCTCCTGTTGTTATACCGTGGTTTAAATAAATTACATCCATAACCGTTCTATGCATTAGGCAAAGAAGTGACTCTGGACATTAAAAGCACTGAATCGATAGAAGCTGATCAGCATCATAAGCAGCAGCAACAATAATCTCACCTGCTGCGGGCCCTGCAGTCTCTGCTGCAGCTGCAGCCGCAGTTGGTTGGGTGGCAGCCTGAGCTGAGGGCCAATCCCCTGGGGTCTGGTCAGTCCTGGCCTCAGCCCCACGCCTGCTGACCCGCCTGGGAAAGCCCTGCGGGGGGTTCCGAAAGTCACACCCTGCTGCCCCACTGCAGCCAGCTCTGGAGAAAACGGAGCTTGTGAGGCTGGTGGGAACTGGAAAGTATAGGTGGGGGAT
Source organism: Crenichthys baileyi (assembly GCA_036173005.1). Taxonomy (NCBI): domain Eukaryota; kingdom Metazoa; phylum Chordata; class Actinopteri; order Cyprinodontiformes; family Goodeidae; genus Crenichthys; species Crenichthys baileyi. The sequence continues at coordinate 55,953 of JAHHUM010000077.1, read as the reverse complement.
TTAGGGTCCATGGAAACCGGTGTGGCAGTGGGTTGCTGGGATGGGAGGTTTTGAGGAAAAGGGTCAAAGCAGCCGCCCTACGGAGAAGAAAAAAGGCAATAATTAACAGATTTTTATTGCTACATTAAACAAACTCCTTCAGGAGCAAGCTGCAAAAAGATTATTTGTAAAACAGTCCCGAAGGAAAAAATCCTTGAACTGAAATGGTTCGCTCATAAGAAAATGTCTTTGGTAAATCAAAGCACCTTGAGACACGTTTAAATTGTCTTCATAGTAAAGTGCCTTCAACTGGGCACTGAACTGATCAAAAGAATGGAGTGCACTGTCCAAGACTCACTCTGGGAATTTGCGATTTTTTAATGTAATGGTTCATTTACAGTTCCACTCAGAGGTTTAAGATCCTTACATCAACTGTAAACTTCGCCGGTGGTAGCATCAGGCTGTGGGCTGCTTTCCCCACAAAGACGTTTGAGGACAACCTGAAGCTACTTCACCCTAGATCAACAGACAGACTGTTGCTGGACAACAACCCCAAAGAAACCAACAGATTTAAATGAACTTTATCAATAAGTGGATGTATCCATGTATTTTTGAACCTGTATGTAGAATTTGTCCCTCTGTGGATTAAAGAAGTGCATCGGTAAATTTATATTTCTGCATTTAACTATTGTTTTTTTTTTTTATTCGTTGTGCTTGTAGGTTGCAAAGTCATTCCATCCTGGTAAACGAACTGTTCAAATAAACCATTAAAAGCCACTAAACTATGACATGATGTATCCTACTCACTGGAACTGATCAAAGTAAAGGTTTTGGGCCTCTAACAAGTCCATCTAACTCCATCAAATTACATATTTCTGTGCTTGCTCTCTAGTGCTTCTCTTTTAAGACTGGGCTCTTTTACCACTTCTGGTCTCAAGTCTCTTGATTCCAGCAGAAACGGGTCTGGATGACTGATTCCTTTATAAAACTAGTTCCCAGAAGCTTGTAATTTCTATATTTGCTGCATCAATTTCACCAAATCAAAGGCGAACTTGATGTTTCACTATAAAGTGGTTGCACTGCTGTACCACAGCGTTTAATGGCCTACCTGTACCAGTTTGTCGATACCCAGGGCCTTGTCAAGTTCGGCCAGCTCGCTTTCGTCGGTTCCGCTCAAGAAGGAGACGAGCTGCTCAATCAGAGCCTTCTCATCGTTTTGGGCTTCAGGCGTGGTCGGGGGGCCCAGCTCTTCATCCAACGTACAGGGAACACATTGTCTGCTCAGGCAAAGACAATCAGACGCTCTCACGTCGGGCAACAGAAACCATAAGCATCTATAAGCACTGAATGATTAAGAAAGTAAGTAAACTTTATTTATGTACCACCTTTCACAGGTCAAACACCACTGAGCTAGCTTTTATCAATAGCTTATCCAGTCGCTTGCTGTTTTTGTCCCTTAAACCGCCTCCCCTACACACTGCAGCACAGAAAAGGCCACTGGACATGACAGTGTGATAAAACGTGCAGCATTTACTGGCACACTTTAAAAGATCTCAGCCCCCGGAGGAAGTAAAGGCAGCTTTGCCCCTTCCTGTATTCTGGGACCAGTGATGTTTTTCACCAATCAGGACCTCCAGATATTTGCAGGTCTGCACTACTTTCATGTCGTGGCCCAGTATGGAGACAGGAAGATGGGGAACCTTCGATCATCTAAAGTCCACCAGTACGTCTTTTGTTTTGACAGTGTTTGACTGCTTCCTAAAAGACTACAACTCTTAAGGATTTATCTCCTCTGGCTTTAAGAGGGGTTTGTGGAACCATTAACAGACTTTGACTAGATCTCACACTGCAGGAAGAGGGCTATAGAAGGTCAGAGATATAGGCTGGGGCTTGACCACACGGCTGTAAAACTAAAGTGAATCCTAAAATATACAGGCAGCCATTGTAAAGAGTTTAAAATGTGCCGTCTCTTTCATGTGCTTGTTAAAAGTGTTGCAGCAACATGTCTGAACTCACTGGAGACGGTCAAGATCTTTCTTGTTCAAACACATAAAAAGGCTGTTTAAATAATCAAGAATAGGTGAAAAAAAAGCACGAATAATCATAATAATACAATAATCTCTAATTCAGTTTTTGACTCCAGAGTTTGAGGCTTAGAAATATTTCTTGGAAAAAAGCAGTTTGTGATTAATGACACGAGAATGACATTCTAAGGACCGAAAGAACAAAGATAACACCAAGATGTCTGTGGTTTGGTTGGACAGAAGAGTCCAATACACCAAGTTATTGCTTGATTTCAGCTATTTGTCTCTCAGGGACAATAATTAGGGTTTGTGTCTTATCAGAGTTTTCCTGCACGTATTTGTGACAGAGCCACTGTTTGATACTAGTAAAACAGGACATTAAAGAGGACAAGTTTAAATATACAGTTGGCTTGAAAGAAAAGCAGAGCTGAATATCATTAGCATAGAAATGATAAGAACTGATAAAGACATCTCAGATAACTGCCTGATTATTTGACCTAGAGGAGAAATATAGAAAATAAAGAGAATAAGTCTGACATGATTTAGCTTGCAAAAACTTTAAATGTTCTGCCAGAGAGATAGAAGTGAAACCGTTCTAGATTCACACCTGATAAACTGACAACATCCCAGAGACTTTTAATCAAAATACTGTGATCAGCAATGTCAATACCCATACTTACTCCTGTGGTGACGCTAAGGATGCCTGTAAAGGAGTTCCAAGTCCATCAAAAGACAACGTGTCAGACAGAGCCAAGGGCTGGAACTGGGAATCTCCCACATCAATCTTGGTTAGCCCTGGAGAAGAATTTAAGAACTTTCATCTGATGGTGATATCTGGCTCTGAGACAGCTCAAGTATGCAACAGAATATATAGAATATGCTAATGAAAGTGCAAACGTTTCATCTTTGGATATCAATTAAACAATGTTTTCCTGCTTGAGATGTTTCAGTGAAATTGTTTTAATCATTTTAGCTAATAAAGTTTGAACTGATATATCAAATTTCACATTGGTCTATCTTGTGTACCAGTGCTTGGAGCAAAAGGGTTGATGACTTCCGTCTCTGGAAAAGGGCTGCTGTCTTTGGGGGTCTGGAAGAGGTCTCCCTGGCCCTGTTGTTGGCTTGGAGTGGCAGGGTTGCAGAAATCAAACGATGGCTGCGTCTGGAGGCCGCCGTCGCCAAGTCCTGCAGCCACAGCGCAAAAGTCAAGCAGCCAAAAGAGACTACACAAAACAAGAAAGGCCTGGACATAGGAGTATACATATTCAATGATGTACAACATCATAGGAACAGACTGGGTGGCTAAAAAAGCAAGCCATGCTACTAGTTTGACATTTACAGCTGAATGTAAAAACAGGGTGTTAAAGTAACTATAATTGTATGATCATAATATTACACTACATCTGGGGTGGTGCAATACTCTGAATGCTGTTTTATACGATCTTTAATTTATTACTCAATATTTTAAACACTGTTTTTTCTTTTTGTGCTGTTTATACATCTTTTTGCACCAAGAACTGCATTGTAGTTTCTTGTATTTATCATTATTTACAAATATATTCAGATGAAATCAAACCTGTATGTTGTAAGAATTAAACGGGGGGAAAATGAACTAAACTAACTAACTAACTAAACTAACAACCACACAATTCCAAACCCACAACCCGGCAATGTTAAAGCTACCACTCAAAATTATGTTAAAATTCCTAAGATTTAAAAAAGCAATACAATTCTCTCTGTAAACAGTGGAGCTGTACCTCTGTTTGGAGTCCCTGGAGGCTCTCTCTTCACATTTACATTGCAGGGAGTGCAGGCCTCACCGGGCTGGAGATGAGTGGGTGACTGAAGTTTAAGCGGGTGAGAAGGGGAATGGAGCTGAGGTGACAGGGACTGCAGCTGAGGAACAGACTGAGGCTGGGACAGGGGGGACTGGAGATGGGGTACTGGGGACTGGAGTGGAGCTGGGAGCTGCGTGGATGGAGAATGTAGTTGGGGGCCTCCTCCAGGATTTACTGAATCCTCACTGCCCTGTTTGGCCCCAAGCGGACCTCTGAAGCCAGGCAGAAGCTGATTAAGAGGGTCCTTATCAGCAGGTCCAATAGATATCTAAGGGCAGGAGGCAGAGAGAAAAGAGCAAAGTGGTAAAAATGTGGTAAAAAAGCAACGAGGCTGGAAAATAAAAGACAGAAAGAGATGTTTTCTCTTTTTCGTTTGACACTGAAGACCAAGAAAATAAAGATTTAACTTCATTTACATCTGCTGTCAGAAAGCTCCCCACAAGAAGGAAAGGTTCCTGTTAGTGGCAGTGTTTTGTAAACCTATTACAAAACACTGAAACTCATCACAATGCTGATGGATGTTGTCGTTAACCGTCATTACACAGAGTGAAATATTTCAAGTCTTTATTTCCTGTAATTTTGATGATTGTGACTTATAGATAATGAAAACCCAAAATTCAGTGTCTCACAAAAATGTAATATTTGGAAGAAATTATAGCATATTCATAGAAAGTTGAGTGGAAGGAAAAATGAGATAGAAAAGATGCACCAGCAACAGGGATAACCACAGCCTTAAGAGGATTGTCAAGCTAAATCATTTCAAGAAGCTTCAAAAGGAGAGGACTGAGGCTGGAGCCCATGAAGATGCCTCCAAGCACAGACAAATCTTACACATGGGCAATAAATGTCACATTCCTGGTGTCAAGCCACTCATGAACTAGAGGAAACGTCAGAAGAGTCTTACCTGGGCTCAGAAGAAAAAGAACTGGACCGTGGCTTAGTGGTCCAAGATCCTCTTTTCAGATTAAAGTAAATTCTGCATTTATTTGGAAATCAATGTCCCAGAGTCTGGAGAAAGAGTGTAGAGGCACAGAATCCACGTTGCCTCAAGTCCAGAGTGAAGTTTCCACGGTCAGTGATGATTTGTTGCCATGTCATCTGCTGGTTCTGGTCCACTAGGTTTTCTGAAGTCCACAGTCAACACAGCCATCTACCAGGACATTTTAGAGCACTTCATGCTTCCTTCTGCTGACAAGCTGTATGGAGAAGCTGGTTTCATTTTACAGCAGGACTTGGTACCGCCCCATACTGCCAAAGGTACCAAAAGTTGGTCCAATGACCATGGTGGTACTGTGCTTAACTGACCAACAAACTGGTCTCACCTGAACCTCATAGGGAAACTATGGGGTATAGTCAAGAAGAGGAAGATGCAGATGACCTGAAGGCCACTTTTAAAGCAACCTTGGTCTTCATTACTCCTCAGCAGAACCACATGCTGCCTGCCTCCATGTCACACCACATGGATGCAGTAATTCATGCAAAATGAGCCCCAACCAACTATTGAGTGCATAGAAATGGATAGATGAAGACAGTGGAATAGGGAATAAATTCTGAAAATACCGTATTTTCCCGACTAGAAGCCGCTACTTTTTTCCCGTGCTTTGAACCATGCGGCTTATAATGAGGTGCGGCTTTTCTGTGGATTTTTCTTCACCCGCCAGGAGGCGGTTTAGCAGAAAGTGAAAAAAACGAGACAGGTGGGAAGTCAAAATTGGAAATCAAAGAAGAAAGCGCTAATTTTCATGGAGAGCAACACTGACATCGACACAGAAAAGGTATGTGACGAAGCTCTTCTGAGGCTGGTTAACTCCGACACTGAAGAAGATGACTTCTGTGGTTTCAGTGCGCAGGAGGACAATGAATAAACCAATCAATAACTTTTCTGATTTATTTGATCAGCACTTTCACTTTTATGCTACAGGCACCATTTGGAAACTAATCAGTTCAGTTATGTTCAGTTAAACTATGTAATCAGTTCAGCCGATATCAGGGGCTTTTAGCCCGGTGCGGCTTATATTGAGGTGCGCTCTATAGTCGGGAAAATACGGTAAAATCCAGAACATTTAAATCACATTCCAGATTTTTCTGGCCTGTGGTTGAAGCCTTAACTTTTTTTAAAATCAAAAATATGTGGAAATAAATAACATTGAAATCTGAATCTATAAATGTGAACAAAGAGATACATGTGTTCAGCAAAATAAAGAGTGTACATTTTGGGACGAGCTTCAGGAGGTGACATGTACCGTGGAATCTCTGCTGTCTCTGCGGTTCTCCCCCAGAGGAACTGATTTGGGGCTGATGCAAGCCGAGCTGCCAGGGACTCCTGTTGGTTTAGACGTCCCACCAGCTGTGATGGATGAGCCCGAACAAGCCAGTCCATCGCCGCTGACTCTCTTCTCCACCTTTACTCGAACCGTCTGAAGGCTCAGGGCTGATGGAGGTGGAAGGTCGCCCAAGTCCTTCAAAAACACATTTGTCTAGAATTAGCATTTTCTGAGATCCTGTTAGTGACAGAGGTTTAAAAATGAATGAATTAAAATCACCTTTTCATCAGTATCCAGAAGAAATCGCAGTAACTGGTGGTCCTGTGGCTCTCTGGAGTTGGACTTGTGGGCCGCTGTATTCAGTGCCGGACTGGAAGGCGGCTCCTTCTTAATCTCAACTTCATTTTTATTCCCTCCATCCTCGGTGGTGGTGGCGTTGGAGGCGGAGGTGTCGTTTGGACTGCTGTCCTGGAGCAGCCTGTGCAGGATCTTGTGCCGCTCCGTCAGACTGCTGTGGGAAGCGGGGCACTGAAGACCCAGGAAGGGGTGAGGAGGATGAGGTGATGAGTTGTTGGATTCAACTCCTGTAACACTGCTGTCCAGGAGCTGGCTGAGTCTGGGGCTCCCCAGCTGTGAGGCAGATGGAAGGGGGGCCTTAGCAGAGTCTTCTCCCCCTCCCTTCTGGGGCTTTGCTGACGGTGGCCGAGTGGAGGAGCCGGGAGGCATACTGGCTTGTCTCTGAAGTCCAGGAGAGGACATGGGGAACGATCCTGCCGATCCACCGTTTACACCACTGTTACTATCGCCGCCAGAATGCTGCCTGTTGAGGCTGCCACCGCTGCTCAGTGCCCCTGAAGGGGACTGAAGGCCCGGTGTGGAGGGAGAGAAGGGGTTCCCTGGTACCCGAGGGCTTCCCCCTAACCCAGGACTGGCACGCAGCATCCTGGGTGACATAAAAGAGGTAGAGGTGGCTGTGTGTGGGCTGCTGAGGGCAGAGGGACCATTGACCTCCTGTGGGCAGTTCGTCCGATTGGGCGTCAGGTAGCCTGTTGGTGTGGAGGGGTTTTGTCCAAGGGAGGAGGAGTTGTTGTTGTTAGTATGAAGGGCAGAGCCTTGGTTTGAGTTACTGCCAGGGGGAAGTGAAGGAGACCGGGAGGGGGTGTGAGCAATACTGCTGGGGGTCGGTGGAAGGCTGGGGTTAGTGTTTTCCTGAGAGCTAGCAGTGATGCGTTCCCTGACAGAGAGGAAAACAAGAATAACTTAAAACAGCTCACCGCCAGGCACAAGTCAGAGAGCTCATAAATGTACTAATCTGAAACGGATCTGCAAAAAATTATGTTTTATATACAGATTTTAAGAAGAGTATCATTTAGTTCACAGGTATGTATTATGTTGTATTTGAAAATTACCTGAAATTTTTAGAAAATACAGCGAGGTTTGTGGTTTTTAACCCAACAAAAAGTTTACTTTTGTAGCCACTGTAGCCGGCGACAATCATCACATGGATATCACAGACAGTAATGCGTCAGTCACAGTACCTGTCAATAGTGTGAATGCCCATGATGAAGGGCTGTACGTCGGGTTTTGGTGGGCAGCAGAACTTGCAGCGTGTCTGAGCGCTGAGCAGCGTGCCGTCACTTAGCGTGAAATGGTACAGGGGGCTGACAGCGGTGCCGTGCGCCATCACTGAGGAAGATGACACAAACGGAAAGCGAAAGAAAGAAACAGAGCTGTTAAACTAAACTCACCTCCTCTTTGTTTACCGACATTTTTATGTCCCAGATGTCTCAACGGTAACAGACCTTTAGCCAGTAATGAAATTAGTAGCTTCCTTTCCTTTAGAGGACAAACTTTACATACACGGGCATGATAAAAATACTTCTGCTTCTTATTTAATCTAAAATACGAGGAAACCTTAGATGAACATTATTGTTATTTCACAGTTTGTCGAAGTCAGAGTTGCGACTATAGATTAGAGAACCAATTTAAGGCTAAAAAACCTAAGAGAATCATCTTCAGGCTCTCTCATCTTTGTGGAGAAACTTTGGCTAAATCTTCCTTACAATGTCCCCTCATTTTATTGGGGTTTGCAAACATTCACTTCTGCACAGCTCTCTTCAACATTTGAATTGCTTGGAGGTCTGGACCTTATCAGCCACTCTGTTGTAGATTTGCTGCTGTGCTTGAATTTATTGTCCCCTTAACGACCCTGTTTGGGCCAAGCTTCAGCTGTCAAATAAATCGTTTTTACATTTACATTACATTACACTTTCAAACACAAGATACAGTAAGCTTCATAATGGTAATTACTGACTGTTTAACTCCTGATTTTCAAGCCAAACCTTGTTAAATATACACTTTTTAATGGGAAAGTATCTACCTAATGAGCATTGAAATGTGATTTCTCTAATGCTTTTCCTTTCTTTAAACATTAAGACACTAATGTCCCATTCCATGGGCACTAGTTAGACAGCGCAGCTCCGCTCCGCCCGGCCCGGCACGGTACGGTACCGGTTGTGTTTCCACTGACAGCTGAAGTTACGGCTTGAAGCAACGTCTCCAGCTGTGAAAGTAGTGCTCTGTGCCACTATTAACGTTGTGTGACACAGTCATATTAAAGTAATCTGCGTGAAACGATAAAAATATAGATGTATAGAAAATAAAAACATAAACTAAATAATGTTTGTATTACTGCACAGGCACGAATGTCTCATATATTTTTTTCCATGTATAAAATAATCCACTAGAATAATTATCTGGACCACAGACCAGCTAGAACTTATAGAATAAGGCTCAGTAGTAATCTACAGATCAAACACAGTATTTCTTAATTTGTTAACAACTGTAAGTGAGTTTGAAATGTTTCCTTCAGTTAGGTATCTTGTGAAGGTATAAGCAAACCAGGACAGAGCTTTTATAAGAACGTGTTAGTGATTCTGTCGGGTCGGCTGTGGCTGCTCACCCTCATGCAGCAGCTTCTTGGCATGGGAGGGCTCTTTGCCCTGCGGCTGAAAAAACGCGTAGATGCACCTCCTGACCACGTCCTCCCAGCCAGGCCGGCCTGTCGTTCGCAAAGCACTCGTTTCTATGGAGATGATCTTCCCTGGATCAGAGCGTCACACAGAGATACACACAAAAGATCAGTTTTAGGCTGATTTAGTAGCCTCCACAAATGCTGGCTTCACAATGAGGCCCTCATGAAAAATTCAGTAGCTCCTTTTTTTGCTGTATCTTTCAGGAGTATTTGGTTTTTCGTCCTACTTGGATGTAAATATATTAATTTAATAAAACATGATGACATTTTATGGGCCATCTGGAAACTTTGCAGGTGTATGTGAACTTGCAGAAAGGCCACATTCAGATGCGGTGGGGTACAATCTTAATGTGATCACAACTTTCACAAAAGATGTTATTAAAAACATGGCAAATTAAACTGCATAAAGTCTGCCATACTCGCTTCTCTGTATTCAGCCATAATAACATGTTTTATGGGTAACTATGTTTGCTAAGTGGCAGGAAATCTACTTAGAAACAGAAATTGACAAGGAACAAATCAGGAACTAATCACTTTCATAATGTAACGGTAAAATCAGTTTAATTAAGTATTTTTTGTCCGAATGCTGAGTAGCTTTGTTGATGACCCTGTTTGGGGCCTTCCCATTATCCGCCAGAGTTTTGCTCTCTCTCACTCTTTCAGAGCCTAAATAAACTAAACACGTGTCTCCACAAGTTGTAGATAATAGTTCCCTTTTAAATAGCTTCTTACACTTTTGTGTTGAAATTAATTTAGCTGATAAGATTTTTTGCAGTCTAACCTTACCGGTATGCTAAATATTTGTTTAAGTTCAAGTTCAGGAAGACAATTTAAACATCCAATCAGATTTTGATTTGCAACAGGTGGGTGTTTTCCTCATTGGATCATCATATTTTCACTGACCTGGTGACAGAGACAGAAAGTAAATAACGAAGGGTTGTTGTTTTTCCCCTTTTAAAGACACTTTAGAGTAAAAAGATGGAAAGCTATGAAAAAACACATTCAGCAAATATTCGAGGCTCCCTCAACCCTGGACACATCAGCTGTTTTTCAGCAGGTTAGCAATTGAAACACATTAGGTTTACTTCAGACCAAGAGGGTCAGCTGCAAGGAAAAACTCTGTTTGGACAGAAAAGGGTCAGAGGAGCTGGAAAGACTTGGAGACTCTTTGCTGCTCAAACGAAGCACCACAAAACCACTCAAACACAAGAGGCCATCTTATGACAAAACGTTATAACGAAACCCATGAGGGGCATGAGGACAGATTATTGCTGAATTCACCGAAGTTGAGAGAAGGATGGGTCTCAATTTTGACTAATTGGTAGGAGGAACAAATGTTTTTTGAATGGCTGTGTGGTTGTGCTTTCAGTTTACCACAGTTAAAATGGAAACCAAACGGTTAAACGGGTAAAGTTGAGATTGTTGCTTAACATCAAGCCTAAAAAGACTGCTAATTGATAATAAACAATTCCTTCATTATTTAACAACTTAACAACATATGAAGAGGGTCAGCAAATAGTGCTTCAACTATTCCTTTTTATTTCCCCTTAAACTAAACAATGTGTTTCTGCTAATACGAAAAGACTAACCACGATATATAAATTATACATCATTTCTTTTAGGCTTTATAATTTTTCTTAAGTTGATAGTACAATTTAGATTCCTTCCATATTTTTAGTACATTCTGCTTTTTAGTGGTTGGACAACATAAACTACACTTCCCAGGAAAGTAAAATGTTAGTCTTTGAGATCCTGCGTTCACTGTCAGAGCAGATTGTTTGTGTTTTACCTGTCGGGTCCTGCTTCGTAATAAAAGACTCTGTTCGTGGTATCCGACAGGCGATGCAGATCAGGCAGCCTTGCAGGTCTGAACAAACAGAGGGCACAAGTGAGTGTTCTGGTATGTTTGCTGCTGCACAATAATGAAAAACACCCCCCAAAAAACATAAATTACATTAAAAAGCAGAAACCAAGTCTGGAGATATGACCCTGAATCCATGGACAGGAAGAGAGCCTGACAACCTCCAAGGCCAGTTCTTATCAAAACGACTAGACTCACAAAGCTGACCGGCCAAAAATCTGCAATGCAGAAACTGCATAACACTATTTATCAAGGCCACTGCACCAATGGAGTCTACGATATTTGACAGTCTACTAAAACTCCAACTGGTAGGACAATAAAAAGCTGTGTCTTTAATACAGGTTTAAACTTTCAACCATGAAACTACACGCCAAGAATTTATCCATCAACAATTTATCCATTTTTGTTCCAAACCAATTATTTTCTTAAATTGGATTCATTCTTTACATAGTCAACATTATCAGAACAGAGAAAAATATATAAGTTACATAAGTTATATGACGTGTCTCCTGAATGTTTTAAAAGCAGTCTGACTGAATCTTCTTGGGTCTTAAATGTGTTAAAATCCTTAATGAAAATACTTCAGAGAGTTTATGGCAGGTTTCAAGGCAACTAATGTTTGGCTTTACACAAACTGAAAACAAAAAAATGATAATTCACAACAGGAAGTACCTTCTCCCTCCTCCTGCACGGGCCGCGGCTGTGAAATGGTCAAACACTGCATGATCTCGTACTGCTGCCGGGCCTCCAGGTTCTCGGAGTCCACCTCGTCCGGCGGCCTCTTCAGCAAGCGACAGTTAAAGGTTTGGCTGTTCCTGCGACCAGATTCCTGCGGCCACGGGTCGCCGTTTACTGAACACACACGGAAAGAAGAAGATATGACCACAATCCATCCATCCTAATTGTTCCATCCATCCATCCATCCAGCAAAGACAAACTGATACATCCATTCAGTTAAAAGGATAAGCTCTAACAATTATTACGGCTGTAGAAACCACTTTAAAGACATGAAAACAATTTAGCATCTCAGGTCTTGAGAGACAATATGTTTCCTAAAGATAAAAGAAGTGTTAGAATGAAAACACAGTTGTTAGACCTTGCTATTTGCTGCACCCACTTATCTCCATTTTCATTATAATCTCTTCTCAAGGTTGTTCTGTAAAACTAAACAGTTAAATCATTTTATTGCACTGGATGAAGGTGCAGTTTCTCATTACACTGGCCCATCCATGCTGTTTCTCTGCAGTTTACTCCACATATGTTTCGCAGAGGACTACATGAGTAAAATAAACTTCAATTTTGCTCAGCGTGTCTGCCTTCCTATCTTCAAAGCTCAACAAAACTACATGATTTTCTATTATTTAACCCTATGAATAATATAATTATCCCTAACACAACAGCTGCAGCCAAAATTATCAATACCTCCTCCGTGTTTGAAAGCCCACAACCTCCAAATCCTCTGTGGAGATCACTCACCGAGGCTTTTAGGCAGCAGATTACGGACAAATTCATTGTGGTCTCCGACGTGGAGGATGGTGTAGACACTTGAGTTTATTAGCTCTTCCTGGGTGTATCCAAGGTAACCCATCACGTTCTCAGAAACGAAGACAATGCGGCCCTCGCGGTTGACCACAAAGAAGAATCCATCGAGGGCCTGAGATACAGAGTATGTGTAATAAAACTGGGAATTATCAACCCAGCTGAGGGAAATCTGTGTATATAACTTACCTCTAGCAGCATGGGCCCCAGCGTCTCTTTTTCCACCAGCCCCTGACTACTGGAGGAGATGTCGCTCTTCTGCACGTCGTAATCTGGAGACAGAAGACCTGCTTTCTCTGCAAGGAGGAAAAATATACAGATAATAGCAAAACCTCTTCAACTGTTGTTAATGGTTACATGTGGTATAAGAGTGGGCCTCGCCTCACCCTGCTCACGCCGTTTGAGCTGCTGGATTTGGTCCACTGTGCTTTTGAGGATGTGGCACTTGTCGGGCTTGGCGCTTAGACTGGCGATGTCGCCCATGTTGGACGACACCAGCTCAGCCAGCTCCTCGATGTAGCGACACTCCAGCTCCCGCCTCCGCTTCTCCACACTGTAGCAAACATACAAAAGGTAATTCACATGCTTGAGAAATGAGTAGTGATCCAAAATCTTCATTCACAATATGATGCCGTGATTTACCCATTGCTGGGTGTGTCAAACACTGGATTAGATGAAGAAGAAGAAAAATAGGATTTCCAGCTCATTTGATGCAAGTATAAGCTGCAAACAAGCCAAACTGTTCAGTCTTTTCTTGTCATTAACTTAACATTTAAGATGCTAACTGGGGCCTATAAAGTCTGAGATGAATCTCTTGGGTTTTTTAGCACTTTGTTTGATCACTGAATGCTGTAACTTTAGGGTGAAGGTCACAACCCAATTGGCATTTGTCCATTTGTGAATAATCTTTCTTAGTGCTGAATGATGGACTTCAAATTGCTTGAAAATATCCTTAAAAACCTTTCGAACATATATGTGGAGCAACGGTTGCTTCTCTAAGGTCATTGCTGATGCCCTTCCATCCTGGAGTTGTGTTACCAAGATGCTACAGATTAGCAAACTGCCCAAACTCCTGCCTGATGATTAATTAATTGAGTGCAGTTAATTTCTTTCTTAGATCCTACTGAATTAACAAGGATGTACTCGCTCTTTAACCCAAATGGCTTTTCCACTTTGGCTTCATTTCTGTTTAACAAAATTTAAAACCTGCTAAAGATTAGATCTTTTTTTAAGTCCTGAAGAGTCAAGAATTGAATGATAGTGTGCTTTATTTTTGCTGTAAATGTAATTAGATCTGGATTATTTATGCAATCTGTAAGTCTCTTATGCCTGATTTAGTTCATAATAGCTCTCCTAATGCAGAAACAAGTTAAATTATATAAAATATTTAGCATAGTGCATTTATTTTTAATTATTTGTATCTTTTTCTAAATATATGTTTGAATATCGGTTCAAACACCAGAAGCTGGTAAAAGGTGGCAGCTTCAGACATTATCTGTTCCTGCAGGCAAAATGCACCCTAATTACTCAATAATGAAGCTTTCAATGCACTGGGAAAGTCAGGAACAGGGAGCAAGAAGCAGTGAAAAATGGGAAGCTGGAGAAAGAGCAGGAGGATGTGTTCAGACAAGAACCATCCTGCTGAGAGAAACACAGAGGGAACTGACGGCAAAACGTTGGGGGGGAAACAAAATTGGACAGCAGAAGATGGATGTTTGGCAGAACTGACACGATGAGTCAATTAATCAATTAGCAGTTTGAAAAAAAACATTGAAAGGGAATTTCTAAGCAGAAATGCCAAACATCATTGATTCCACCTGCTTGACAGGATCAGTTACATATGCTGTTTTAAGGATATACGAGCAGAGGTTTGATTTACTTTTATTTATCTGTTGAGCTGAAATGTGAAAACTCTGGGAAATGTGACTTCTGTATTTGTTTTGTCTGTAATTAATCTAATAATGTATTACCCATCTTTACAGAACTATGTACAGAACATAAATTTAGCCCAGATGTTTGACTTTAAGGCTTAATAAACCTTTTTTTTAAGTGTAAAGGGACTTTTCTTCTTTACTGTCTTGCAGGTGGTTTGAATCATTGGTGTTAAAGACTACATAATACACGGTGTTGTAACTACTGCAGTTCTTCATCTAGTTATGCTAACTGTGTTTGCCTATTTTCATAATATGAACGCTTAAATCCTCCCTATGCTGATATGTTTTAACTCCATTCTTGGACTTGAGTTCCAACAACATACATTCAGGCTGATGGGTAACAGAAAGGTATGTGAGAAACATGTGAAGAGTGTGTTTACGTGAAAACGACAACAATAAATGTGAGTAATTGCAGAGGCCCGCGTTAACAAACAGGCGAGGCGACAGATGGAGGAGGACGAGGACGCTGCTGTGAGAAAGGCCGGGTCAGTGGCTGGAGAACTGCTAGCTGGGCTGCTACGTCAGTGTATACAAACTTTTAGGCCTTTAAAATTCACACACGGTGCACTAAAAATTATTTAGTGCACCTACTTGAGGAGATGTCACCGTCCAATGCATGCATGCTTTGGACATTTTTCTAAATCAGATGCAGTTTTTGAGTTCTGATGAGACACATTTCTTTTTAGGTTCTATAACTGACAAACAAAATGACGGTAGTAAATGAACCAAGGTGATTTTCTCTCACGTTTCTCCTGAAAGCTAAAGATGTGTGTGGCAAGCAGCTTTTTCAGAAAACTCTCACTAAAATTAAAAGGATTTAAAAGACGTCAGCAGATCATGTATGGACGTTCACCTTCCTTGTTTCAGGTGAACTACAGAACAACCGATCAATCCCATGGAGAAGCTGTACTTCTTGCTTTGGGGTAAAGACCAAGGTCAGAATACTAAAAAACTGCATTAAAAAACCCTGATGACAACTAGAAGAGGATGAGCAAATAAAATGTGCATCATGTTCATCATCTGAGCTTTTTAGAAAGGTTCCAGATATTATTGTGCAGTAGATATGATCATCTGCCTTTAATAGTCAATCCAAGAGCAATCAGGATGTTTCAGCAACCTTTTTGTTGATATCTTGGCCTGTTTTCTTGAAGACCAAGTGGAAATCAGTGAGTAACTACTGTTTTCTTAGGTTATTCAGCAAAGTTGGTCGATTGACTACACATTAAAGTGCAATTATCTGTTGTTTTTATGTCATAAGGTTCATGTTTTCAAGCATCACTGTAAGGTTTACTGTCTACATGATCTTCAGCTCTACTGATGTAATGTTTGTCAGAGCTGGTGTTTACCTTTGCCCCGATGTATCGCATGGTGAGCCCTTCCTCTTGCGTGACTCCGGCGTGGCAGGGTCCAGGGGGGCTTCCCCTACTGCACTCATTTTTAGCTTAGACTGACCTGAAGAGACGAGAAATAGCAGAAACAGATTAAGGACAATCATTGTGATAACTTCTATATTTGCCCCTTTTTCAACCCTTGTTAAAAAACCTGCAGAAAGTCAAGTTATTACACCACAAGAATGATGTTAAGTTGCTTTCTTAAGTAAAAACTACCACCCTAATTCTAGAAAGTTCAATAATAAATACATTTCATTACATTTCAAAAATGAATAAATTCAGTATGTTTCCAGTACATACACTGGTGTGTAATTTGCATTCACAATTGAGAAAAATGTTTGCACACTTTGAAGAGCTATTTCACATAAAAACTCCCCAGACATCCAAGAGAAGCAATAATAAGGCTCCTAATGACAGGACAAGATAAACATGTCCCTTAACAAACACCATTAACAGCTGCAATTGCAAGCAATGAAGTTGTATGACTCAACCTCACATAAAGCAAAGCCTCCAATTTATCACACGTGGTCTGAGGATGTATGGGAGATTTACAAGATGAAGCTAATTACAAAACCTCTAAGATTACAAAATGCACAAATCAGAAGATGGAGTCCATCCATGACAGCTAGAACAACGAAGCAATCCTGATACAAGGCTGATGGTATGTTTAACCTTATTTATCCGAGTCATACTGTTCATTTTACCACAGATATAAGGTCATTCACTATAATACTGTAATAATACAGATGTCAAAGGAGCAGCAGTGCAATTTGGAAAGATTTTCTCGAGATGTTAGAAAGTAATAAAGCTAGGATTAAAATGAATTTCTGTAACCTTATCCAATTAAATGACCCAACACATTAGGTCAGCTACAATGAAACACCAAAAAAGGAAAATGTGAAACCAGCTGAGGGTTTATTTTTGCACAATAAAGTTACCACTCTGGTCTGGAAAAAGTGTTTTTTTCCGCTTAGCTACCCTGAACGTTTAACCTCTAGATCATTACCAAGAACTCTGTCATACAAGATCTGTTAGTGCTGTAAAGCCTGTTACTTTAACTTCCATTTGTCGAGTAGAAAACCGTAATCATTCCTGAACAAATCATTCGTACAGCTTCAGTGGGTTGAGATGTCACCGTCCTTTGCATGGAGAAAGGCAGCTCCAGTGTTGGTGTTCGATTGTATCACAGCAGTTAAAGTCTAAATGTTTAGTAAAAACACTCAAACTTTGAAAATCTTCTAACTGTAACAGGTTTTAAATGATCTCAACGCCCCATGATGCTGCATTAGTGAGTGAATCTCAGTAATCTTTTAGAATGAAGACTTTTTTTAAAGGATTTTTATCAATAAAACTACAAACAATGATTTTTCCACAGTAGTTTGCTCTATAACTTAAGTAAAGTCACTCCAAGCTGTGCAAAGCAAATAAAGGTGACTTCCATATTCACTAGGGAAGTTGCAGAGGTGAGATGAAGTTTGAAAAAAAGAAAGAAAATACTAAGAATATTCTTATACTACTTTTAAAAAGCTCCACCCCAAAGGATCAGGGTAATATGGAAAACATTTGCTGTGGAGTAAATGTCTGCACAGGTAATCTGTTTATAGCAGGAGTGACCAAGTCCAGTCCTGGAGAGCCACTATCCTGCAATTTTTAAATGCATCCCGGCTCCAAAACACCTGAATCAAATGAATGGCTCCTTACCAGGCCTATGCAGCCCTGAATGACTGAATGCTGATGAGGGAAATCAGTCATTTGATTCAGGTGTGTCGGAACAGCGATGCATCTAAAAGTTGCAGGGTGGTAATTCTTCAGGACTAAAGTTGGGCACCCCTGGTTTATAAAAACCTCAAAGATGCAAATATTACAACAGACTGAGTGTGTAAAGAATAGTTGGAGAGATTTGTAAGCGGAAGCATGCCTTCTGATGGACTGGTGGAGGAAAATGTAAAAACCTCCTTTTATAACCTGTCACCACCGACCCCTCTGACCTTTTGTTTTCTGTTGGACCAAGTCACTGATGTCAGATGACTCAAACGAAGAGAGAGAAATTATTTAAATTTGTTATTCTACATGACAGATTAGTGCAATGGGGACAGACAGGAATGAAACACCAAATTTCTTTTCATTTGTCATTTTCATCTGTGCAGAAGAAGCTACACTTTAACAATGGCATGGACACACAGAGCATGAAAACTGAAAACTGCACAAGGGTTAAATAACTCTGCATTTTACTTAGTTAATGTTTCTACACAACTTCCTGAGTTCTCTGAGCGTTTTAGCCAATTTTTAAAGTATAAATACAGCATTAATCTGTGCATCTATGGCAGATACCTCTACAGTCTCTACAGTTCTTAAATTTTCCAGACTGCGTAGGAACCCTGTTCAGAGTTACAACATATCCAATCCCCAAAACTGACAGATCTTACATTCAAGCCTCCTCAGTATGCTTGTCGGTTTTCTCAAGTTCCTCATCTGTGTGCACCCTGAGTGGGAAATAACTGAGCAGCAACATCTCCAAAGCACATCTCTGTGGCTTCATCAGGAGGGTTGACATGGCAACAAAAACGCTGCAGCACTTGCCGAAATACAGCAGTTAACAAGGTTTCAAAAGGATCCATTAAGGCAAAAGTATTAAAGTAATAAATTTAAAATGTTTTTGTTGCTATCACAAATTTTGTTGTCTAATAAACATATAACTGCTATTCATCAGAACCCAACAAAAGTAAACCGGAACTACTAAAACCCAGTATTTAAAAGGAAAATACACCCACATTTGTTTGTAAACAATAAACAAACAACTATTGTTTACCCACTGTCGTCTTAAGCTGGAATTTATTTAAAGAAAACTTTGGATACAAAATAAAAAAAGTGGAGCGCATTATTTTTATGGGGGCATCAAATATGAAACATTAAACATTTGTAAAATCACTTATTATCGGAATATAAATCTGTAAAGTTTGATCATAAGAATCCTCTGCAAATCAACGAGGAGGGGATACAACACACCACCATTGTTACACCAGTATTAAGCACAGCTGTGAGGCCGAGCCGCTCTCAGAACAATAATTGTTCCTGACGAATCTCCTTTACATTTTTACCTCAAATCACCCCCTCTCCTCTTCAGTTCTCCTGCTGAACAGACAAAGCACTTAAAAACATGCATCCACCACAGAGGGGAAATGAGAGCACCACTACGACTCAGCACACAACAAATATTAGCTTGGTGTCTGTCTGGGAGGCTGTATGCTGGGAATCCTGCTGCTTTCTAATTTCAATAAGAAACAGAAACTTATGCTGACTTTAGAAATGTTTGTAGGAGAGATTTCTGCAGCGTCAATGACGTAGTTAGCTGGGCCAGCGTGGGCAGGGCACCGTTCACCAAATGGTATTATAGAATCAACAAACCTTCATTGTATTGTATGTAACTGGATCTGAAGGCGCCTTTAAATGAATTGTATGGGAATAAATCTGATTGATTTAAACTGAATTTGGACTGAACTGGATTTATGATGAATTAGAGACGTTTGTCAAGTGCCTTGACGTAGCATTTGTTGTGTTTCAGCTCTATAGAAATTTGGTGTAATGGTACATAAACATCACAGCTCGGATGTCGGTTCCTTCAATCAACAGAAGCTAATAAAAATTGGCCACCAACCAACTGACTAGAGCTTTGGTTTTTTTAATTAATAATAAATGATCGGGGGATCTAGTTGACCAGATGTACTTGAATGCACCATAGAAACACAGTCCTCTCTGGTCAGAGGGTCTCCTCACCACGGTGCCAGTGTGTTGTCGCATCTCATGCTGTGCAGCGATTCGGACTGCTTGAATGCTGCAGGCAGCTGGATTTGGACTTCAGATTTTTCTCCAGTACCAGTGATGTTAACGTTCAGCTTGACGTTGTTTCAGGTGGGTAATTTGGACAGGTGCAGAGCGAGCTTAATGTTCTCCACAGTAGCGTTTAGTGATAGCTGGGAGTCCTCTCTAGTTTGTTTTGGTGTCACTTTTAAAGTTGCCCTACAGAACGTTGCATTGCGACTTAGTTCTGCACATAAACATTCTGCATGTGTTCAGGTATAAAACATGGCTGTATTCATTCGGTACGTGTGCGTACTGTTACACCTCTAATAAAAATATATTGATTTGAATTAAAAGTTGAAATCAGCAGCTTTAGATTTTTCTGTTTCTTTTGCTGGTTAGGTATGACAACAATGAAACAGCTGCAGGCTAAACACTATAATACACAATCTGTTAATTATTTATTAGTAGTAACTAGATCTGAAACAGATGTGCCGTATCTCCTCAACCTCAAGCTAAATTAAGGAGCTATATTTTTAGCTTCTGCATTGTTATGTAGGACTTTCCTTTCAGAGCCCACATTTAATCCTTTCGTCGAAGCATTGTTTCTCTTGTCACTTCTGCCCTTACATCAGTCTTCATCATCTGGAATATTATAGCCAAACGCATCATAGCCCAAGTCCTCATATGCACTTTCGCACACACTGCTATTGTGATGATTATAAATGCGTAACTAATTGCGCATATCTAGTTTAAAGCTGCACCCAGAAGGTTTTTTGTGCACAAAAACTGTGCAAAACACAGATGCAGTAATTTGCAGCTTTACAGCATTACACTTAAATAAGCTCAATATCTCTGTCTGCACATTAGTTTGTGGTTAATTAAATTAAACCAGATTCTTGTATTTGTCATTAATAATAGGCTTTGTTTAGTACACTCAGTCAGGTTGTCATGATGATAAACATGCAACGATATGGTGAAGATTTAAACTTTTCCACAGTGTCTGACACATACATTAAAGAAAAGATCAATATTCATTTAATGCATGATGATCCAGCCGAGTGTGAACACAGCAGCCTGCAGGTACAGTGTACACAAGCATAAATAGGTCGATGAACTAAGGTGGTGTCCCACCAGGCGAACACTGCTAGAATATTGGTTGTTGGAGTGTGATGATTCCTACTATAGCAGTTGTTTCCATACGCAACTGCTGCAGGCAAAATAGACCAGCGTATTATAACTGAGTGGATCTGACTACTACAGGCTGCCAGCTCACAAAGCTTCATCCATCATCCCAGGTTGGGTTGAAGTTGTGTTACTTTACCTGGAAACAAAAACAGGTCTATGCTGACTGTGTTCTTGCAATTCTTGCAATTATTCAAAAACACAGTAAATCCTGCAGTTTTTAACGGAATCAATCAGATTCCCCCTATCTATACAGTTTCTGTTCAGGCTCAGTGGGATTGGTGTCCATCACCAGCAATCAACAGCCAAGAGACGGGACACAACCTGGACCGGTCGCTAGCAGATCACAGGACATGCAACCTCTCACGCTCACCGTTAAATCGAAGTTGTGGAACGCCGCATCTCTAATTTTAACACAGGATTAAACCCAAACACAGTTTCGGTTACTGCACTAAAACCCGTATTATAAGGAACAGCAACAACCTTAGTGATTAAATGAGCTTCATTCCAACTCAGAATTGCTAAAAACAAACAAAAAGCTCAAAATGAGAAACATCAGCCACTACAATAACTTGTATTCCACCCCACTGAAAAGCTGACATGTGTGATTTACTTCACTCCATCAGTGGTCACAATGTAATGCCTGGTTTAGCTCTCTTGTTATGCTCAATTATTTTTCCTCCTTTAAATCGTAAAAGACAACAGAGAACAGGATTCCCAATGTAAATACAAGCGTTAAACCGACGCCACCTCTCTGTCTGAACACCAGGTGGCGCTTATTAAGGTTATCTAGTCTTATTAAATTCACTGTGGCGAATTTATTTAAACATAATTTGGCATATATCAGGTGTTGCAAAGTAATAAATGACCATTTGGAGTTTTATACTTGCACCAATCGCTGTCTGCTTCAAGGTTCCTGGAAATATGCAAGACGTTTCCAGACTCAACTTTAGGGATTTGTCCCATCAGTTTTTATGAAATTTCAATACAAAATAGGAAATCTGTTATTTATTTTTCCCCAAACATTTTGAAACAACACAATGATGAATCTGGCAAGCAATTCAGCATTGCTGTTACGAGCTATAAATCCGTTGTGAGGAGTGAACAAAAGCATCTCAATCAAATGTACTTCACGAACTTTGGGTAATTTTTTTAATCTAGCATAAATCTACAGGCTAAAAGAAAAGTAAAATGGGCCGTTATTTTTTTGGTTGTTGCTCAATGAGCAGAACAGAAATCAATGTTAAACTGTCTTTCCATAAACTTTATTTTTATCTTTTATATAATGGAATAAGAAATAAAGTCTTAACTTTTTCTGCCTCCAAAGTTTATTTTTCAATTTGCTGTCCATAATGAGTAATATTTAAATAAATCACTTCCAGGCGTTTCTGAAAGACGGTGTAGGAACTCTTTTGGAGAGCTTTTTAACACTGCAGCTCATTGCACTGTTTTGGTGTGGAGGACTTTAGATACTATCTTCACTTACTCATTTTCTGGTGGAGATTCTAACAAAAAGCAAAAAACAAATATTTTAACCACAAAGCTAACCACAAATTGGTAATAGAAGCAGTGATGTGGCACCTTTCGATTGGTCCCCAGTACCACAAACCTCATCATTATCCCAGCATGTCAGTAAAACATTAAAATTATAAAACAATACACTCCTGATTTCCCAAATGAAAATGATTAAAAAACATTTTTCCTTCTCTCATCAATAGGATTAACATATAAAATGCCCTAAACGCAGCACAGCTTTCCCAGTTTGAACTTTTGAACCAAGTAACATGTGACTGGAGTGACTGTCATTAGTGACAGTTGAAGGGTGAGCACATCCCACTGATCAGCCCTGCAGGAAACCCACCGATGCAAAACATTTGCCGCTCTTACCACACACACCTGTAGGAGAGGTCAGCCTCCTGCAGCTTTTGACCTCTCCGGTCCTCCTCCCTGTAAGTGACGTATGGAGGAGGATTGAGCCTTCAGTCAGCAAAGAGGAAGAAGAACAAACAGCAGCAGCAGCAGCAGCAGAGTGGGCCTTCTGAGAAATAAAATCCACAGCGTCCCCATTACAAACACCAGCGTGTCTCTCTATAGTGTTTTCTCTTTCAAAGCTTTTCCCTCCGTCGTTCTCCCATCCTGCAAGCTGCCATCACAGAGAAAGGCACTCAGAAGCATGCAAATCTATGGATTGCAAGCCGAGTGAGGGAGAGACCACCAGGTGGAGAGTGGGCAGTGAGAGATGGAGGATTACCACAAAAATCGTGGGAGGAGAAGGAGGTAAAAGAAGGATGAGATGCCACTGAAAACTGATTGGTGTTAAAAATCGTCCCAATTTGGAGCATCGTGTGAGGAAAAGATCGATCCAGTGATGTTAGGGCCTGCACCCTGATGCCCTGAAAACCCTGGCAGACTCCAAATAGTTCCTTCACTTCCTCATTTGTGTATTTATTGACTTCCTAAGCTTTAAACAAAGACATCCAATAAATCTTCATAAATAGATGGAAGCAGTGGATGTGGGGAATCTGGTTTTATTTTTAGACTTTTAAATGAATATTCAATAAATGCTATAATTTCAACTACATCTATTTATATTTTTAATAATTTAAAAGAGATCAGCACCTCGTCCTTGGGTAAAAAGTGAGCACCCCTCTCTGCTGGACTGAGATGGTACGGCCTCTGAGAAGCTGCTCAGTCACTGTTGCTAAGGCCCACCCTCTTGAATGTCAGGACATAAAGCAGAGCGTAAACAGCCTCAGTCAGACCGCCGACTCCTCCTTTCATCACGCTCCGAGGAGCTGGTCATCATGTGGACAGGTGGAATCAGCAGCATCTTGTTTTAGGTGGGAATGTGCAGGTTTGCTGCAGCAACTGTTGGCTGGCAGGTTGAACTGGGAAAATGTCCCACCTGGCCTTAACATGAGGGGGAGCAGGAGCTTTCCCTCACTGTTCAAGTGGACTTTATACCTTAAATATGTAGTGTAATAATTGATTATCAATTCTCAGTGCATCAACGGACATGCAAAACACACCAATACCTTATTAATATTTAATCTAACTCTACATTTTACCAAACAAATGCACCACAACAAACTTCTCCCATGAGAAACAAAAAGTCCTTCTACTCCCTCTGAGCTCATCTGTATCACTTTAGCAGAAATAAGGTTACATCTTCCATCACTCTTCTGCCAACACCTAAACGTGTGAGTTAATCACACTGATTCGTTTACTAGAGTCGTTCAAAGGCTCCTTATCAGGTGTGTAATCAGAATTTCAAACTGCTGTCAAAAGCTTTCTTCCTCAAATCTGCTGGTCAGATACTGGTCTTATTTCCAACAAAAGAATCTGGAAAGGATTGAAAGCCTATACACCTTTAAATAAGGCATGTTATGACGAGCAGCCCAAATGAGCGAGGTGCCTAGGGTGGCCGGGCTCAGCCTTACAGATGGGGTGAGGAGCTCCGTTATCAGGGAGGAGCTCAAAGTAGCGCCGCCGATGGAAGATATACCTGCAAGCTGACATGCTAATTTATCTGGATAGATTATTTATTACAATACATCTCAGAAACTGGTTAAAATGATGCTTTTCCATGTGTGCCTCCAGGGAGAGCCTGTTGTGTTTATGTGTAAGTAATTGTGTGCAAACTGATGTTCAAAATGAGCTGTGATTTAAAGCAATTTGTTCTAGTAAAAGTTCAAAAAATATGAGTTGTAGCGTTGATCCCTTTCTACGATCATTTCTCAGTGATTTCTTTGGGTCTTTAGGACAACTGATACAGCGTCAACCAGATCCATTTTCACTCCATTGACGCATCAGAAAACTAAAGCTGGTGAAAGCTGGCTATGAGGTCACGTTTAAGATCTGCACAAACAGCGTAAACATATTTAAAAAACGCTGCTGTGTTCCTTTCACAGCTCCTGTTTCTCAACTGAATACCCTGTTCAGTTCCAGTCCATTGTTTCCCACCATCTGTGTACACCCAGAACCAGGATGTTTACCAGCAGTAAGAAATAATCTTGGACCGCACACAGCTCCACGGACACAACACACAGCCCAAGTCCTCAGTGTATAGAAAACCTGGCGTGAACAGTCTGAAGTTGGTGAGACCCACAGAGGCTCCTTTATTTGTGAAACAACTACTCAGTACATACAAGTACCACCACAACCTGCATGTAAACACAGTAAAGTCCCTTACAGCACCTCCAACTCCCACCTTTACAGCAGGTGCACCATGGCAGCGTTATGGTGCTTTTCTGCTGCATTTTGCATGGAAATTTTCCCACGACGCAACAACTGTGAAATGTAGCCGCCACTCTTACAGACGCACAAGCAAAGCAGTAGCCGGGACATCAACAAAAATGATGAGATATTAAGGCCATAGCGTTTACCCAAATCCAGTTTACTTTTAACCAAACACCACAAAAATATGTTTACAAAATATACCTTTTCTGCAGACATTTTAACACAATAAAGTGTGTGTATGGTGTTTCAATGAGAACTTTAAAATAACCCTAACAAATCTGCTGTGAAAACGAAATATGTTGTGCACACTGTAGCTCTTCCTGTCACCTTCCCGTGCATGTTTAAATAATGCATGAGTACTGACAGAGAATAGGTTGCATGATGTCTTTAAAACATACAGTTCTGTGCCAAAAAAACCTTCCAAGCAGCATGTGATCTTTCAAAGGGGGTCCTGATCAATGCAGTAGATGATCAACTGCAGCCAAAGTCTAAAGACAAGTTTTGAAAGACCTTCAAAATAAAACCTGGAGAACTGTTGATTAGGACTATTTGGAGAGATTACGAGAAAAGCTTAAACCTCGGATGGAACAGAAAGAGGGTGAGGATGGTTGGAAACTTCTGCACAGCACTGCATTTCAGGACTCAACAGAGAATAGGAAAAACTGAGCAGAGGTAATGCACTTACTTGGTCTAGGGCTCCAGTGAACGAGTCATGTGGTGGCTTTGGGGGCCTTTTTCTGGGCTCTGTCCACAGTTAAAAGGGATGGAGGAGACTCTGCCGGTGAGGTCACTGGCAGGAGAGCAGCTTAAAGTCGGGATGATGGGGCATCGGAGGTGAGGTCACGGCTCCACAGCCGTACTGTCACACGGCACCATCCCAGGTGCAGGGAGAAGCCGGCTGGCCTCTGACTAGAAAAGGAGAACAGAGAGAACACCATCGGTGTGAGAACAGTAAGGTTAGAGAGGTCCCTCCTATACTTAAACATATTCAAAATAGCTTACTGCTTAGATTACTTCAAGGCTCATGTTAAATAAGAGCACAACAGCCTTTAAAAGATTTCCATGTGTCTGATGCCTCAGACATGCAGGTAAAAACAGACAGAACAGAACAATCCAAGTTTTTATTTTCACTTCTACAGACTAAACTGATTTGTGCTACTAACAACGACCAACTGGTCAAACAAAGCAACAAAGTGCAGGTAAAAACAACTGCAACAATTCAATTCAATATTTAATATGTCTAATACAGCCAGATATAACTCACATTAGTGCATTTCTTACTGCTTTAATAGTGATGCAATAATCAGTTGACTATTGATCAAAATTTTCCTTGATCGGTTCAGATCAGCAAATACTGGAAGATCAGATTGTTTTTTTTCCTTGGCTCATTAAACGCATCAAAACTTAACCCTTTGGTCAAAAGCCTTATTTTTACTCAATTTGTTTGAGTTTTGTAAAAACACTAAACGTTAGGGATGTTTTACTGCAGGGGTTCCCCAAAGTGGGGGTCGTGACCCCTCGGGGGGTCGTGAGATGATTCTCAGAAGCACCGCGATGCGACCGCTGAGGTGTAAGAAGGTCCAAAAGGAAAATTTAATAATTAAATGTAATTAAAAAACATAAATTCATTTAAAAATACATAAAATTATTTCACTCTATATTTTTTTTATTTAATAAAATACAGAGTGAAATAATTATATGTATTTTTAGGGGGTCACCAGTCTCTGGCATTCTTATTTTGGGGGTCACAGGTTGAAACGTTTGGGAATCCCTGCTTTATTGCATGCATGGGGATAATACTTCAACTTTCTGTTGGATCCAGAACTACTAACTCTTTAAAGGAATCTAATTTCAGTTTTTCATGGTCAGTGTTTGTTGCACTGAACCATTTATACAGAAGAGTTTTAGTCCTTAGAGAGAAAAGCGAAATCAGCCAAAATCAGAACCAGTAGGTCTGTATCGGAAGGTTAAAGCCTGATGGCCTCTGGCCTGTGGCTTATGCACACTATAAAGAGTAAATCCAGTTCGTTGTACTAAAATTACCCAGCAATAAATGCTGTTTCCAAGCGTTCACTGCTATAAACCACACAGAGAGATGACGTGAGACTTTTTGGAGAAGGAAGAGACCCCCTTTTGAATGAAGAATAAAACTGATGTGATTTGTTCACAGTTCAGATGAAGCGCTGTCTGTCCTTCACCAGGTTTGTTGAACCTACACTAAGTTGCCCCAGACTGCAGCTCCAGCTGGTTTGCTTTGGAACAAAGTGACAGTTTCTATGCCTCGTCTGCCGGTGCTTGTAGTGTCAGGTCTATGTGACATTTAATGCTGACATAAAAAGGTCAAATAATTTGTATGGTGTGATTATTTTGCAGCTACATTCAGTACAAATCAGTCCCACCTTTCATACTATAATCATAAGATCTAGTCATGCACATTCTAATGAATGAATAGATTGATGACGACAATAAATCGGCCGATGTTTGTAATTTTTTAATCATATCGGTGTATATGTTTTTACCTGAAAGGATAAAACGTCATTCAGAAAAACTGCTAAAACTCATAAATGTTGGGTTATTTACAGCTCATCAATGGGATTTCTGCACTGTTTCTTCTGTTTTCCTCTTCAAATGACTGTCTAGACCTAACTAAATTAATGGGTGACTGGTCAGACTGGTTGTCGTTTTCAGAACCTTAAACACTGCCTTCATTTGCCCAGAGATCTCTGAAGAGCAGATAACAGACAATGGTTCATTCTGCTTACAATCAGTCCCATCTCCTCAATACTCTCACCTTACAACAGAAATCTTTAGATTGGAGACAACACTTGTCTTAGAAATTCACCCTTTTGTGGCCAAGCAGTGATTTAACTACTCATCCAACATTTTTAGGGGTCCAACACATCTTTTATGTAAAAATCTCAGACTTTTCTAGAGGTCTGAGTCCTTTACAATCATTTTATTGAAGGAAGGTAGGACACAAGGACACTTTGGAGGATGGAAGAAGAGACAATGAAGAATAGAAGTAAGGACACATGGAAGGAAATAAATGAAGATGGATAAGGGATGAAGGACGGAAGAAAACAAGAAACAAAGGAAGAACACAAGAGGGGAAGGATTTAATGACAAAAAGAAGGAATGAAGAAATGAAGAGGGAGGAAAACGGGGAAGGACAAAGAAGAAAAGAAAAGAAAAACAAAGGAAGAGAGGAAACAACAAAGGAAAGAGAGAAAGGACACAAGAATAAAGAACAGAGGGAAGGATGGTAGGAAGGGAAGCAAGACACAAAGGGCAAAATAAAGAAGGATGCAATAAAGGATGAAAAAAGGAAGACAAAAAACAAAAGAGAAAGGAGACGAGGGAGGGAAGGGTGGAAGTACACAAAGAAGGAACGAAGAAAGAAAGCATGCAAGGGAAGGAAGCAGGAAGGGAAAAAAGGAAGCAAAGTAGGACACAAGGCAGGAAAGCAAAGGACAGAAGTGGTGTAGATGGAAGGTGATGAATGAGGGAGGAAGGAAGGACACAACAGAAAATAGGAGGAAGACAGCACACAAGGGAGGAAGGAAACAATGAAGGAATGGAGGTAAGGCTAAAGGGAGGGAGCACAGAAGGAATGGGGGTAGGACACAAGGATGTAAGGACAGAAGGAAGACAGGGAGGGAAAAAGTAAGGACACGAAAGAGGAGGGACAACATTTGACAGTCGACTAAAAAACGTTTCTTAGATCTGGAAAATACTGAAAAAGCTGAATAAGGGCTGTGATTTGACAGCTTAAATACACATGTATGTAATGAGAAAAAATAGTTACTTTATGTAATTAATGTTTATTCATTTATTTCACTAATACAAAGTGAAGGTCGGATTTTATGT
Organism: Crenichthys baileyi; assembly: GCA_036173005.1. NCBI lineage: Eukaryota > Metazoa > Chordata > Actinopteri > Cyprinodontiformes > Goodeidae > Crenichthys > Crenichthys baileyi. The sequence goes on along the minus strand of JAHHUM010000077.1, from coordinate 27,000 downwards.
GAAATTACGTGACCACAATAAAAGATTTTTAAATTTAGTCTTTTTCCCACATTTTTACCTGTAGTGACATAAAAACAACAGTAAGAGGCGGACAGTATAACAGCTGGAGCTGAAGTCTGGTAACATATAGAGTCTGTGTGGAAGGGAGAGAAGGCAGACTCAGGTCATGCATGTTGACATTCTAGGGAAAGATCATCATCTGAAACATGCAAAAAAATAAATAAATCATCAGATTACAAGTTTTATTGTACAACAAAACCCTCTCCTACTGTTGAACTACTAATCATGTCCTGCATTCGCGATCTGCTCCTCATTCTGTGCCTAACTTTCTTCTCCCATTTCCACCAAAATCTTGTAATTTTCACACTCAGCTGCACACGGTTTTCTTCTTCCTCTTTGAAGCCAAGAAAGTAGGCCACTGTTCAGAATCCAGGAAGGCATCGTCCCCCATCTCGTCTTCAGAACTGCAGACAGTAAAGCGAGTATTTTTGTACGCGTGCGTTGCCGCCTGATGCAGACCCCGAGCCTCACAGTCGAGGAACAAACCACGGCACACATCAGCGAGACGTAAGGAAGAAACACAGAGGCCTGTTGGTTGCAGCGCTGCAGAAACCATAGCACATTCCTGCAGCTAATTAGAGAATATCATCCATAACATCCAGGTTTATTACTGGAAAAGAAACACTGGCAGATATGAAGGCACTGAAAGGAAAAGAGCCAACAAACCAGAAAGCTCAAGCTGTGGGTTGATGAAACTTAAACCTTATAAAATCCCTTTTGCTGTCATGGTTATGACATTTTTTTTTTTTTAAGATATTTTTTCGGCACTAGTGGCCTTTATTTTTTATTTTTTGACAGACAGGAAAGAGGGGTAGAGAGAGGAGGAGACATTCGGCAAATGTCGCCGGTTCTGGGACTCGAACCCGGGACAGCTGCTTCGAGGACTGTAGCCTCTGTATATGGTCGCGCGCTTTACCCCTACACCATCAGCGCCGCGCCATGGTTATTAAATTTTAATGCTGGATTATTTGGTATTTGAATATTTATGATAAACAGTCTAAAATTATTTAAAAAACAATCCCACTTATGCATGCTTCACAATTTAACGTCAACTACACTCGATCTTTATTTTAAATCGCAGCCTATTAAGCCATGAATGCAGAACTGTCAGCTGGAAATATGATTTTAAGCATTTTATTCAGGTGCCATGTGCACCACGGAGAGCAGACTGACAGAAAAACACTGAGAAGTGTCACATTTCTGTTTGATTTCTCAGGCTGCTTATGCACAAACATAGGAGGACAATAATGACTGCTAAGCAGCTACTGCCCACTTCCTGTGAAATAACTAGGATGAATATGTTTTAAATGAAACAGGATAAAGTACTTAATTGCAATGTTTAGCACAAGAATATGAAGAGCAAAGGCCAAGCCGCTGTTTATGTTCTGTATACGGGAAGCTTGTGTACGGCAACCCCAATAGGGACAAAGTTTAAGGTCAGCCAATAACGTCAGAAACAGATGAACGGAAGCAAAACATCATATCAGAAGTTATTAACTCGCAGGAAATACACGGTCATATTTCTAGACTTCTTCCAGTAGTGAATGCAGCAAAAATAAAAACATATACCTTGTGTATGTAAAAACATCAGTAGACAGCTCGCTCTCTTATGCACTTTTTAGAGGGGATAAATGATGCATATACAGGTTTATCTCATTATGAAAAAGTTCAATATTTCTTGTCAGCCGTTTCAGAAAGTAAAACGAATATATTATATATAGTCATCACACAGAGTGAAAGATTTCAATCTTGATTATGGGCTTACAAATACTGAAAACCCCAAATTCATTACATAACATCAATTTAAAAGAAGAATTTTTAATGAATAAATGTTATGTAATGGCCATATTATGTCTAACACAATGACGAGGAAGACTGAGGAAGATTGCTGCAATCACTCACACCCTCCACAAGGAGGTAAGGCCACAAAAGGTAATTGCTGAAGAAGCTGGCTGTTAACGGAGTCTGCATCAGGCTTATTCAGAGAAAGTTGAGTGGACGGAAAACGTGTGGTAGAAAATAGATGTTAAGCTCCCAGAGTCATCCAGAGTGGATGAAGGGTGCAGAAGCCCTGCTAGATCATCAATGATAACACTGTAAGCATGTCAGGAAATAAAAAAAAATTATTATTTCAAACGTGATGAAGAAAAAAATTACTGAAATTTTAGCAGTTTAAAAAACACAAATTTGTGAAAAACTTAAATTTGTTGATATGTTTTGTAATAGTGTGGATGTAAGACGAAACATAAACAATAAAATTAGACTATAGATCAACATTTTCCTTTTAAACATAACAATCAGCTTCGGTTCACAGCAAAACGTCTACACAGTTTCAATTATGACAACAAATAACGTACCTAAACTAATTAAGGAAACGGATTAATTGTGTTTATGGGGAAACATAAGTGTGACTCGGCCTGCAGGACACTTCACCTTTTTACCTTCAACACATTGTTATGCTGCAATAAACAAGCGTCACCAAACTAATTCATGGTCCCAAGCAGTTCTTTATTTTATGTTTATTGGGGATATAGTCTGAGGGCAAACTGGACAGAAATATGTTTAGAAATCTGTTAGACGTTTTTTGATACTAAAACCCTTACAAATATTTTTCAATATGTTGCTGGAGGAAGAACAAATGAACATTGTTGTGACTATGAATCTGAATATATTATTTAATATTAATACCTTAATATTTTATCAAATAATATTTGGGTCTGTTAAGGGTTGTCCTGTGAATACCAGCCCAGTAAGGCGATGGTATTAGGACAAAGTTGAAAGGCGTGAGCCAAGCTCTGACATTATTGAACAGCATAAACTCTGCACACACATGGAATGAATTCACACAATTTCTTAAAATACAAGAATTTATTAACAAAAATAAGTCAACTCAAAGTCAAACATGTTTCAATCAACAAACTCTTTACTATGCTAAAACAATCCAACTAAACTACCAAGCAGAATTAAAGAATAAGGAAGACTAATGGGCTATGTACAATATAAACAAGTTGATTAAAGATGATTGAAAATCATGACCAGAAGAGTGATGCAACATTACCATGCAATGTTATTTATGTTTGAGAACCAAGGATTATCTTGAAGAATCTGGAAATGAAGTTAAGTTAGTTTTGGAACCAACTTAGGCAATAATCAGCAAACGTTTAGACAACCATTCACAATGCAAGATCAGATAAAATATTATTTTAATTAAATAATAATTTTAAAGAATGATCTGCTGAATAAAACCAACCTTCTGGATGACTAATTCTCAACGGTGTCTCATTAGCTGCCTTTATTTATTAAAATAATATTCAAAGAAATATTACTAAGGATTTGGTAAAATAGTTAAGGAAGTATTTTGGAAAAGAGCCAAATCTTTCTGGAGAAATGGGGCTTAATGGTGTTTACTTGGTTATCAAGTTTAGTAAAATAATGTTAGGGACATTATTTACTGGATTGAAAACTAACAACCTTTCCGGGTAAATATTCTTTGGCAGCAAGCACGTGTTCTTAGCTGTTAGCAGTTAAAGCTAACAAAAGAAGCTGATAGCTTAGCACCAGAATCAAACACATACCTTTAAAATACCAGGGTTAAAATGCATAAGCGCGGACGGCGCGTTATGATCAGTCTTCTGTGTTTAAAATCACCCTTTAAATAAAGTTTGTCTTAATTTTAAAAACACACAAACACAGAACACTAAACTGAGCACGTGTGCTGCAGATAATCTGCTAGCACTTAAATAGCAGAGTTCAACACAAATAAAACTTCATAAAATGAGAAACGTTCAGATCATTTCGTCCTAAATCATTTCTCTCTACCCAAACCCTAACCTCATTTGAACCGTGCTGAGGAGGAGTTGTCCGGGCGACGACGAAGTTTGAAGAAACATCCACTTTGAATGAAGGTTAGCTTCAGCTAACCTCCGGAGCTGTTGGGGGGGGGCGGCTCGCTCTGTCCGCTGATCACACTGTACGTTAACTGCCGTAACCACGGTGATGCGTTCCGTTGTTCTTGCTTTGGGAAACTGCTCAACTTGGCGTCGTGCTGGGAACTCTCTAGAAACAGTTAATCTCTGTAAATCTCAGAGAGAAAAGTTAAGCCACGCTTGTACCTTAATTATCCCGTTGATGAATGAATACCGGATACACGAATAGTGATTCATTCGTACTTCACTTAGTGCATATGATCGATGATCGTATGACACTCGGATCCAGTTGAAGAGTTATGTCTGTTTGCCAGCAAAGAGACATTCGCACGCTTTATTTCCTGCCAGCCTTGCAGCGGAGTCCGGAAGGAAGAGCTCGGACCATTGGGAAGGTGGGGGTTTTATACGGACAGTGGCAACATGGGAAGTCCGCTGTTACCCCCCTTTTCCAAATGTGCAGGAAGTAGGTTAAATGCAATTTATTTTGAAAGTTCCAGAAAAGTCTGTACCGCATCTTGATGTTTTAATCCATGGCTGTGGGTCCCAACAACATTGATGAAATTGTTGCAAAAAATCTGTTTATTTTCATTGTTTTTCAGCTTTATCCAAGAATAAAAAAAGAATAATTACATTTATAGATTAATGTGGGTCTGGATTCCACAGATTCATAAATGTGCTGAGACAACAAAGGGTTAAAGGAATAAACTTCCTTTATAAATGCTTGTGGACATAAAGATGGGACTAAAATGAGTGAAAAGGAGGGAATTACTAATTTATTACTACAAATTATAAAAAGAAATGAAAGATGACTCAAAACGTCTGCACAATGAAGTTGGGTCTTCTTATTCTGAGAATCTAAATGAAAGCGAAGAGCGTCTGCTGACATCCTGGAGATTTAAAATACACAATCACCTAAAGCAGCTCCTGCAGAAGAAAGCAGCGCTAGTGGCTGCAGCGCGCTAAAATGGCTGCTCAGTCTCCACATAGACGCAGAGCTCAGACAGGAGGAAGAGGAAGAAGGCTCCCACTACCGATAGGTTTTCTCCAGTGTGCTTCACACCTTGCGTCTAGATTTAATAAATAATACATATATTCCTCTGATATTAAGTTCAACCTGCCCAGAAACGTAGAGATATCTGTAAACACAGAAATATTCCAGATTTATTAAAGAACTGATATTTTCCTTCATCTAGACGGCATTTTTAAACGTGAAGTTAATAGTAATCTGCTTAATTCCCAATAACATGCACACTATTTGATTTTCCTGCATGCTGGATGCCAGAGAAGCACCTCCCACCCCCCCTCAGATGATCCGTTTACGACTCTTTGTTCAGTTGCTTGCAAACAGCTTGCGCTCGGCAGCTCACAGTTCAACCTTGAACCAAATAAGCGAACTCCATAACCTGCCCCTTATCTGGGCTTCAGCTCAGCTCAGTGAGGCCCAGCTGCGATGCTAACCACCCGGGACGGGACAGCGTTTGGGCCACAGATACCAGCATCTCATTACTTTGATGGCAAATTACTCAAATGTTTATGCTTTGAAGAGAAGTGGAAATTGTGCATTAAACTGGCACCTTATTCACCTCTTTTATGTGGCTCACGTCTAAAAGATTAAATTATGTAAATAATAATAATAATCAAAGAGTCAATATAGAGAGGAGGCCAGCGTTAACGTGCTGTACATAAAAACACTGCTGGCAGGAGCAACTTGTGGCTTTACTGATATTCCTTCAGTTTGTTTGTTTTTAACTTTGACGTGTAAAACTTGTTAGTTGTATTATTTTACAAAACATATTTTAAATGAGCGAAAGGCTGCACGGTGGTGCAGTTGGTAGCACTGTTGCCTTGCCTTGCAGGGTTTGATTCCCGGCCGGGGGTCTTTCTGCATGGAGTTTGCATGTTCTCCCCATGCATGCGTGGGTTCTCACCGGGTACTCCGGCTTCCTCCCACAGTCCAAAGACATGCCTGTTAGGTTAATTGGTCTCTCTAAATTGCCCTTAGGTGTATGAATGAGTGTGTGCATGGTTGTTTGTGTGTTGCCCTGCGATGGACTGGCGACCTGTCCAGGGTGAACCCCGCCTCTCGCCCATAGACTGCTGGAGATAGGGACCAGCTCCCCTGCGACCCACTATGGAATAAGCGGTAGAAATGAAAGGTAGATTTTTAAGCTCCTAAATTTACAAAATATTAATAGTTTGGTCAAAGTAAAACATTTAAAAATGTATTAATATGTTAAATTAAAATATTTGCCTGCTGTGTTGTTTAATTTCGACACACGATGGGCCCCTTTTAAGGTGAAAAGAAACAAGGTAAGACTGTAATATAAAATGGAAAACATGCAAATATGACATTATTGGTAAATATTGCAATGAAAATGTTTGTTTGAATTAACCCAAACAGTTCATTACAATGTCTCCACCACTCTCTACATCCCAGGCAATAAAATCTATACCAGCTGTGGGCATCAGTGCCAATGAAGGTTCATCCAAAAGACCAAATATATGGTTGAAAATGTTAAAGAAAATATTACACTTAAAATGGCCTTCCACATGTTGCATCAATCATAATTACAATGTTGCACAAATTGATATGGTGATTAGATGCATTGTGCAGTTGTATAAAGTACTGTGGATACTAGTTATTTACAGCTCAGAGCGATAAGCTGTTTTTAAACATCTTATGGTGCAATACTACCACCACAAGGTGGTAGTATTGCACCAAGTTGTTAGCCAGCTGCCATGAAGGAGCGGCAGAAGATGCATCTTTAAAAGCAGAGCAAGGCTCCAGTAAGTTTGAAACACGCTTCGAACAAAAGGTTCATCCAACAGACAAACAAACAGGCTAAGAAAGCCTTCAGGACACTCTGAGTGGAAGATTTTTTACACAAGTTAGCAAAACTTGGGTCCCATGCAAACAAAGCCAAGTGAACTTAGTATATCACAAGTTTACCTCCACAAGACACTGCAGAAGCTTCATGCACACATCAGCAATAAACAGCCGGCTTTGTACTCGTACTCATCGTCTTCCGCTTATCCGGAACCGGGTCGCGGGGGCAGCAGACTCAGCAGAGACACCCAGACGTCCCTCTCCCCAGACACCTCCTCCAGCTCCTCCGGGGGATCCCAAGGCGTTCCCAGGCCAGCCAAGAGACATAGTCCCTCCAGCGTGTCCTGGGCCGTCCCCTGGGCCTCCTCCCGGTGGGACGTGCCTGGAACACCTCCCGAGGAAGGCGTCCAGGAGGCATCCGGTATAGATGCCCGAGCCACCTCAACTGGCTCCTTTGTGGAGGAGCAGCGGCTCTACTCCGAGCCCCTCCCGAATGGTCGAGCTCCTCACCCTATCTCTAAGGGAGTGCTCGGCCACCCTACAGAGAAAGCTCATTTCAGCCGCTTGTATCCAGGATCTCGTTCTTTCGGTCATGACCCAAAGTTCATGGCCATAGGTGAGGGTAGGAACGTAGACCGACCAGTAAATCGAGAGCTTCACTTTTCGGCTCAGCTCTCTCTTCACCACAACGGACCGGCACAGCCCCCCCATTACTGCGGCAGCCGCACCGATCCGTCTGTCGATCTCCCGATCCATTCTTCCCTCACTCGTGAACAAGACCCCGAGATACTTGAACTCCTCCACTTGAGGCAGGAACTCCCCTCCAACCTGACGAGGACAAGCCACCCTTTTCCGGTTGAGAACCATGGCCTCTGACTTGGAGGAGCTGATCTTCATCCCAGCCGCTTCGCACTCTGCTGCGAACCGCCCCAGCGCATGCTGTAGGTCTTGTCTAGAGGGGGCCAGCAGGACCACGTCATCTGCAAAAAGAAGAGATGAAATCCACTGGCCCCCAAACTGGACCCCCTCCGGCCCTTGGCTGTGTCTAGAAATCCTGTCCATAAAAGTTATGAACAGGACCGGTGACAAAGGGCAGCCCTGCCGGAGTCCAACATGTTGTTCCCAGCCGGCTTTGTCACATCCTGAAAACGGGCCTCAGCTGCACAGAAATTGTGGTTCAAAACAGTCTGGACCAATAAGAGCACTGTCATCCCCTCTTGTTGCTCAGCTTGCAGACTTATGTTCACAACTACAATCATTGCTTCTGCTTTAAGCTTCTTGTCTCTTTTAACTGGGTTTAAACATTGCATGATATTAGGAAAGCATGTGATGTGCTAGAATATTTGGATTAAAAAGACATGGAATAAACAACCTCTGCCTTAACATAAAGCCCAGATAATGAGTAGTCTGCCCAGCTACTGGAAAAAGATCAAATAAAATCTAGTTTTTTTCATCTCAACAACACGAGTTTTCTAGAAACTACAACTTAGTTGAAGTAGCTTAATTACCAGCTCATTGCCTTCGGAAACTTTTTATTTTAATGCTGCAAAAAACAAGTTTTACCAAATGTATCACAGGCATAGAGACTGAATTCAGGGTGATAAAACGATTAGCTAAAGTGAACTGGAGAGCAGGCATCTTCTTGCAAAATTCATTATACGCAGTGACACTGTGATAACGCTAAATATAGAATATATTACGCAGCCTTAAAACACAGAATTATCAGCAGTTGGGAAAACATAACTCACTTTCAGCATGACATTTAGGCCCTGTTTACACGACAATGTTTTCTGGTGAAAGCTGAAAAGTTTAGTTGCGTTTCTACTGCTCGTCTACACGGCAACAGCTCACGTTTTCCCTGAAAATGGCTCGGTTTGAGAACGGCAACGTCTGCGTTGTTGTGTAGACGGAAAAAACTAAATCCGTCTTATAGGGAAGCAGTATGACTGAAATCTGTAGGAATAATGTCTGCTGACCAGTTTAAAACCCACAGAAGAAGATTTTAATAAGAACAATGGCAGATTATGAAAAACAAACGACCCATTTTCCATGGATCATTGTTGTGTAAACAGCAATGTTTAATATTTTTTTTTTTTGGGTGTAAGGATTAAAAAGACATGTTTGGGTTTCAGGAAATGCTTCCTTTTCAGTGTTAACAGAGTGAAACAAGCAAAAATATCTCCAGATAATCTTGAAAACGAATTTTTAGGAATAAAGGCATTTAAAGTCTAGTTACCCATCACCACCTTCAGAGAGCTAAACATGCAAGTGGCAGCTCCTAAAATGAAAGTTGGGACTGATTTCTTTAGACAGAAAATCATCCAGCTGATAAACTTTATTGACCACCACTCAAACACAGTTTAAACTACTGGTCTTGGATTAAACATTTCCAAAATGCCCCCAACGCTGCCATATGCTACATATCAGCACACAGTGAGGTCAGAAGAAAGTGCACCAGAAACATGCTGTTTTATTGATATATTTACAGACCAAAAGCTAAGCAGCAGTCTTGAATTTTAATGCACTAATCAAGGGGACAGTGGAAAATTTTGATTACCAGTTAATTGACTGTTGAGTTTCTACTCGACAACCACTCAAACAGTTTATTCTGAAACCCGTTACGTTACAATCAGAGAGTCTGTGACTGTTGTTTGTTTGCGCCAATCGTTTGCTTGTTGATTCCACTACTGGCTGCTCCGTCACCCCAAAAACTGCTTTTTATTCACCTAAACCTACTTAAAATATAACTTGCTATCCATTTTTCTCATTCCTCTGAAGATTGGCAAGCTATACTGCTATAAAATTGATCTTAAGTTCCTGCAAAAACATGTTGATTTTTGTAAAACCAACCAAATAGTCATATTCACTAGAAAGGAATCTGCGATCCGATGAGGCTCGTTTGTCAGATTAAAAGTAACATTTGAAAATAGCCTTTTAACATACTTTAATTAGGCCCATATTTCTGTGTTAGAAATGTTTTTATTGGTCAGATGTAATATTCTGATCTTAAATGTCATGTTTCTCATTTGCTGTAAGCTGAAAATCATAATTAACAGAAATAAAGGCTTGAAAACATCAGTCTGTGTGTAATTAATCTACATAATGTGTTTCACTTAGTGAAATGAGTTACTGAATATGGACTTTTGATTAAGATTTGATTTATTAAATGGGTTTGTAGTCGGCTAAATATCGTTAAACACCAAAAACAGCCCACAGTCACATGTCCCTTTTCCATTAGTACCTATTCAGCTCTACTTGAGTCTATGTGGTTCGGGTCGTCATCGCAAGTCCAAAAGTTCCCCTGACATGATTTATATGCAACACGACAGAGGAATTCATGCAAGCAATGGTAAACCTGCTGCTCAGTTCACTCAAAGTAAAAGAAGAGAGCCAGAAAAGACGAAAACATCGACCATAGAACGGTCTCAGACTGACGGGTACCAGCCAGACGACGTGTGAGGGTAAGCCAACGCTAATGCTAGATTGATATAGAGGTCATACACACAATAAGCCTTTAATGGTTGAAGATATTAGTTATTGTAATATGTATGCAGTGTGTGTTTCAGATTGCAAATGTACTCGCTGCAGACGGTCAGTCTGGGTGTTTAACCAAGCTTCCCAGTGGTGGGATGTTACTGCTCCCATTTTCACCAACGCACAGCGGTTGCAGAACTTCAGGAAGTCTGAAAAAAGTTTAGGATCCTGTGCAACAAACTGCATCCACCTCTAGAGCGACATGATACGGCTTTCAGTGAATGTGTGCCCTTAAGGAACAGAGAGGGCGTTGCACAGTGGAAGCCGACTACCGGTCAGACTGCAGGACTGTGGACCTCTTTTTGGAGTCATCATAACAACTGTGAGCAGGTGTCTGGTGCTGCTGCAGATATAGAAATATTCTTGTTGCCTTCTCAGCCCTGAACCCAAACATGTTTCATTGGACCTCATTATGAATTTTGACAATAAACTTTAGTGTCTCCACTTTTGTTTTGTACACATTACACTTTATGACAAATTGAATGCTAAAAGAAAACAAACAAAGAATAATGACAGATGAACCAGTTTTGGTTTGTTATGATTTGGTTGACAGAATTATGAACCACGAGGTGGTTGGTAAAAACGAATTAAATTAAACATTAGTTTAATGGAGAAAATCAACATATTTAACTTATCTTTTCTTCAAAATGAACAATCAATGCATACAAATGTCAATTACAAATGCCTGGGCTGTACTATCGACTCCAGATAAACTAGAAAATCATGAAGCAAGCACATAAGTCACAACTTTTTATTTATTACAATAAAAACTATTTACAAGAAGCCAAATAGGTCAGCCTCTCCTACAACAGATGCAGAAACAGAAGAGCTTGAAGGGTCCAAATTAAGAGAGTTGGAAGAACACCTCGCATGTAGAACGACATTCTGGAACAAAACGAAAAAACACAACTTAAGTACCAACCACTCTGGTCCTTCGTCGTCTGGTAATCGTTTTAAGCTTCTCACAACGTTGCTTAGTTGCTCCCTGGTATCTGTGACCTGCCATCAAGTCGCTGTAGTGATGCAACCGGTGACTTCATCCCCTAGCGAATCAGGGACCGACGTTTTCTGCTAAACTCGGCTCGCTTGGAACCTAAAGGAAGAAGGTACTAAAGAAGGGGCCGGTTCCAAGTCAAAAACCTAGAAGTGCAGAGCCACGCTGAGTAGGCACTAGTGGAAAGGGATAAGGGTAGTGATGCAGTGCAGAACTGTGGGGTGTTTAAAAGAAGCAAGGAGGAAAGGTTTTTCATGTTGTAAAAGGGTAGGAAATATATATAATACTGGTAAATATCGGTTATCGGCTACAACAACAATATATTATCGGATCATGTCCCAAATTTTCATATCGGTGCAGCCCTACTTTTTAATATTATCCGAATGTTCCTTCAGATGCAATTGTTTCAAAATAAAACTCAGATTTTGCAAAAATAATAACCTATTTTCATGTAGATATAGTCAAACAAGGGAGTTTTAATAAAGCAACTCCAAACTTCAACTATTAGCACAGAATAAAAGCAAAAAAGGTGAATTTATCCCAGTTCTTGATGGTTAAACCCGTCCTCCAATCATTTTCAGCTGCATGCTCTGTGTTTTTAAGCACCTTTCCAGTGAACATGAGCTACTTGTGTGGTTTATTTTAAAAGGCCTCAGATGCCATGTGTCAAGAGGTCAAGGTGTTCTCTCAGTTTTTGCGTTCAGGTTACAGAAACCCCAAAAGAGCTGCGACACCTTCAGGCCGTCTCCCCACCTCCATGTTACATAACAACCGCCTGCTCGGAAGCAAAAAACGCCCCCCCCCCCCCCCCCCCCGGAGCCTTGCACGGTTCTACTTTCAGCAGGAGACGGCGGTGTGTGCAGCTATGATGGGGGGAAAAAAGTCAACAATGAGCCGAAGCCTGCAGCACGCAGCCTGCTCTGCAGCGGCCGCTGAAAGCATGAGCCATCCTGGCATCTATCTCATGTGTGCAGCCTCTCCTACCTGTTCGGTCTCCCGTTCAGCTTGAATCTGCAGATCCTTCCAGATCAGGACTTCCTTTCAGCTGATTAGTTCCCAGTCCAAAGGCAGCTGAAACCAAAGCCACTCGGCTAACCAGCTTAACTTACTGCTTGGTCGCAACAAGGATACTCAGCTGTCTCACTTTTTCTATCCACTCCTACTTTATGTTGATAATACTGCGGTCAAGCGTCGCGACCATGCTATAAACACGCGTGGGTCATCCTGGAAACTTTCCAGAACTTGTATGTTAGCTGGCTCGCTGTCAGTTTAACGTCAGCTTTTGTTGACAAACAATCCTGCGTGGACGAAATCACACACGACGTGAAGTTAGCCAGGCTGCTAGCTCGGTTAGCTGAGGCAGCTAACCAGCTTCCTAAATCTCCCCGATCCGCGTCGCTCCAAATGTCCGTTTTTAACGCCTCCAGTGTGGTCCACCCGAGTCCGGTCGGCAGCAGCGAATAGCGAGGAAGTCCGTGGATCACGCTCGTGGGTTTCTGCGTGACGGTGGCGATGCAGACGCGTTTGCTAAGCCAAGTTATCGCTGTGCTCCCTGCTCTCCGCCATTTCCAATTTCTCAACACAAACAAACAGGGCTGCTCGTGCACGGGGGCGCGCTCACGAGGCGGGCAGAAGGTTCACCAGACCTGACAGATCAGTGCGAAAGTGTCAGCAACGCTTTCTGGTCACGTCTTAACCACAACATTCAATGTGTTTTATATGATAGAGCAACACAAAGAAGTTTTTTATTCAATTCAACAAATATCTCAAGGAAATTTACTAGAAACGGCTAATTCAGTCCAATCATACAGAGATATTCAGTCAGCTGCATATATTCCAAATAAATCCTAGTTATTAAACAATGCATTTGAGTTCAGTTTATCATTAAAATTGGGTTAAAAGTTTTCTATGAAAGGAAACCCAGCAATGACTTGCAGCTTTCACTCCTCCTGGACAGCGGACAATCACTTGCATTGTGTCACCAGTAAGTCTACAGCAAAACCAGTGGAACCCCTTTGTAGATCTAAGCTGGAGTTTAAATGCGTGTTAAGAAAACCAGTTGAAGTTGTTACCACATGGGTCCCACGTTTTGCTCAGTGTCACCCTGAATCAAACCCATAGAGCCAACTTCCATGTGGCCATCACGTAACCAGAAGACAATCCTCTACCTGGGGCCCATTTCATTGATGTTGGCTGTGCTATTGCAACTGTTGAGCCAACAGATCTTTGTGTTAACAGTCAGCAATCCAGGTTCAGAAAGTCAAACAAACTCTGGTGAATATTTCAAGCCTACAGCTAGCTAAAAGCTAGCTCAATTCTTTGTGAAATTTCCCCCTAGATTCACCAATCTGTGGTAAGGTACTGACTTCTCATAACTACACCATGTAGCCCCGCTTCAGAAAAGCTGAAATATTCCTGTGAGGCAAAACATGGAAAGGTTAATTCACAATAGCAAGTGGCAACATCTCACAGGCTTGCAGCCTTGACTTCCAATATGTGGTCCTTATGGGTAGGAGAGGGACCCCAGATAGGATTGTCTCCAGGTTACCTAGTGGCTCTGTGTTTATTTTCTACATTGGTTTAATGCAGGACAACTCTGCAAAACCCCTGTAGGACTCACATAAACTAACAGCTAAGGAGTAAAGTGCACCAGACCCAATTAGATTAGATGCAAATCTTATTTATTCCTCTCAATCTAAGAATCGTTTGATGTTTTTGTTTATATTCTCAAATATTAAACTAATTATCTACATTTTATGTGTATTAAAAAAAAACAGTACTTTAAAATAATCAGTTGAGGTTTAAACTTTATTTTAAATTTGCTCTTGATCATTTGAAGCTAAATAGCTCAAAATCTCTGTTTTAACCAAGGACATTTAGGGAAGCCCACTTAATTATCTGAACCCTTTTACACAGAAACACGATAGCTAGATGAAAAGCACAAACAGAAGAGGTTTTCCAGGAACACATCAGACTAAAAACAGTATACTGCTATATTTAATAAACTGAAGAGGACATAATTGTTTGGTAGGTCAAGGTAGGCAAGTGCTTTATGCTTGCTTTCAACCAGACAGACACGTCTGGCATTTGTTAAATTTGGTTTACCTTCATCTTGTTTTCCTGATAAAACACAGGAACTTAAAGTCATGGAGGCAGCATCTGCATTATTATCAAAATGTCAGGACAAAGGGAGAGAAACAGAGATATGTAGGTGAAACAGCAAGGTCAGCTCTGAAACATTAATTTCTAGGAAGAGTCATATGGACTCTGCAGGCAGGATGGTTGAACACATACAGTACCACAGATCTGGTACCACAGATCTGGTTCTGTTCTGATGAAACAACCACTGAGGGTTTTTTTCCCTCAGTGGTTGCCTGAGAGAGTCATCAGCATTCAGTCATTCAGCCCTGTAGAGACCTGGTAACGAAACATTCACTTGATTCAGGTGTTTTGGGGCAGGGATGCATCTAAAAGCTGTAGCTCTCCAGGACTGGACTTGGACACCCCTGATTTAAACGGTTGCGCTGTGGAGAAGTAATGGGCCAAGTCTGGGTCTGCTGCCCAAGTCCAACATGGCACCAAAGAGAAAAACTTCTTCCAACCTTTCTTACTAGTTGTTTCTTATTTAACTTTTATTTGATTTTGATACAATGAGATTTAGATGGATAACCCCTTTACTTCCAATCCCCCTCCCCATTTACCACTTTTTCTACTGTTTATTGAATATTCTACAAATATGTTATTATTATAAACTCTAACACAAAGGCAACATAAGGAATTTTAGCAAGTTTGACAGGAAAATAAATGCAATGGTTGGCCGACTGGATCAGAACATCTCCAAAACCACAGCTCTGTTGGGCGCGTTCCCAGTCTGCAGAGGTTGATCTGTGGTCCAAGGGTACAAGGTCATGAGTGGCCAAGGCTAACTGATGCACACGAGGAGCGAAGGCTGGCCCGTTTGTCGTGACCCAACAAGCAAGCTGCTGCAGCTCAAACTACATGAGAAGTAATTGCTGCTCCTGACTGAACGGTGTCAGCATAGCTGGATAAAGACCATAGATTCAGCTGTTTTTGATTTAAATGCACTGAACTTGATAATTGATGAAAAACAACCAGACATTTTCGCGCCTTCTTGTCCTTTTTTTGCTGTCCTTCTGTAAAACCTGTAAAACCTACCTACTTGTAGTCTGCAGACATGTTTAACTGGTTGCCCCTGTGTGCAGCTCAACTGAATCCCAGTAAGACAGAAAATGGGTCAGACTGAAACAATTTTAATAACAGCTTAAGGTGAGTTTAGTCGTGACAAAGTCACCTATTCAGCACCAAAAACAATAATAAACTATTTGCTCTACTTTGTGTTGTTTTAAGCTGCTCTAAAATAGTATTTGCATGATTTATTGTTGTTTTTGAATAGTTTTGAACACATGAGAAAGTAGTTCCGTAGCAGTCTTAAAGTTAATCATCGCTCAGACTGTAGACATGGAAAAGTTCTGGACAGTAGTTACTTTCTTGTAGCCATTGCCTGACTTATTGACCCGTTTATGTTACTTAAATCATGTTTTCTAGTTTTTCTCATTTTGTAGTGTGGCTAAGAGAAATGGGCCTCTGCGCCACCTCATATTTAGCCTCCCGGGACACGACATGTCTGAATTGTGACTTACAAAATTCTCTTCACTTATTTAAAAAAAATCTGAATTTTAATAAACTGATAGGGATTGTTAGGGGGTAGAAATAATTGTGGCACCGATACTTGGGATTTATGGATGAATGTTGTCATATTCTATGGCAATGAGGGTTTCATTTCTTTTAATTTCTATCACACATCTTTACTGGGGGTTCCAATGCAGTGCTTTGCAAAAAGTATTCCCACCTTTTGACAAAATTTTATTTAAGGGAGTCGGAGTAAATGCATGCAAAACGTTTCAGGTCTTTTTTTGCATTAAATAAGTGAAATAAACATGTATTATTTTCCTCCCACCTCACAGTTATGCACAATTTTCACACAAAATCCCAAGCATACTGGGTTATAGCAGATGATAATATCTTTTCCTGAAATTCAGGCTGGCGCCTATCGCTCCCTCAGGGAGATATAAAGCGCAGCTTGAGCTGAATTACTTTAGTCGTTCCAGAATATGCAAAGTTTCTTGATTTATCTGGATAAACACCAACCTCTTCAGTTTACAGTTTTTATTGTGCCTTTTGGAAATATTTTATTCTGATGTTGTAACTGATTATAGTCACGTACTGCTTTTTGTTGTTGTTTCAACACAAAGCTGGTATTCACAGTGAATTTTGAACCCTGTTTAAGTCTTCACCTTCATTCATATTAAACTCGTTTTCAGGAATTATTGGTATTTTGTCAAGCGTTTTAGCGCCCTGCTGTGGTAAACAACATAATATAAACATCGCATGATATGTCATTTTACTTATTCCTTACTTATTCGATATTACATGATGTACCTAAAACAATTTGGTCAATATGAAAGTCATTTACAGTGTCTTGCAAAAATATTAATGCTCCTTGACATTTTTCACATTTTCTCATGTTACAACCTCCAACTTCAATGTATTTTATTGTAATTCCATGTGATAAATCAACACAAAGCAGTGACTTGTGAATTGGAAGAAAAAAGGTAATTGGTTAACACATTTTTACAAATTAAAATCTGAAAATTTTGGCTTGCACTTTAGTCACCCTCCTTAGTATGAGACCCCAAAATAAAATCCAGCTCAATTGCCCTCTGAAGTCAGCTTATTAGTAAACAGAAGTCCACTTGTGAGTATTTTAATCTCAAAATCCAATTGTTCTGTGAAGGCCTCAGAGGTTTCTTAGAGAACTAACAGCATCATGAAGACCAATGAACAGGTCAGACAGGTCAGGGAGGAAGATGTGAGGAAGTTAAAAGCAGTGTTGAGTTATAAAACAACATCCCAAACAGAGCTCTGTTCAATCCATCCGCTGAAAGCAAGAAGAGACAAGAATATCAGTCCAGTTCTAAGGTCTTTACACTGGCTAACTGTATCTCAGAGAATAGAGTTTAAAATCTCATTAATGGTTTGTAAAGCACTCACTGGTCAGAGCCCTCATTACTCTCTGATCTTCTTCAGTGCGACAAACTATCGAGACCTTTATGATCATCGGAATCAAACCAACTCACCAGTCCAAGACTCAGAACAAAACACAGTGAAGCTGCCTTCAGGTTTTATGCCCCAAAAATTTAAAACAAGGTTAAAAACCTTATTTATTGTTGGTTATTCTCAACTATGTTTATTGTAACAGCTATTTTAAAAAATTGTTTAAACTTTATCTTCTGCTTTTATGTCATCTCTCAAAATTTGTTGCTATGAACTCCTATGTATTTGTATATACTCCTATGTATTAGCACTTTGCGTTCCATTTGGCCGAAATGTGCTCAAATATAAATAAAGTTGCCTTGCCTTAAAGATGGAAAGAAGATGGACCAACTGCGGACCTACCAAGACAAGGACGTCCACCTGAACCAGGGGTCTGCAACACGTGGCTCTTTTTTAACATCGGTCAAGAATGATAATGAATTGACCAGTGTTGTAAATGGTAATGGCTCGCACTTTTATAGTGCTTTATGAAGTCCGAGGACACCATAGTGCCTTGCACTACAGTCATCCACCCATTCATACACCAACAGTGGTAAGCTACATTGTAGCTACAGCTGCCCCGGGGCAGGCTGATAGAAGTGGGGCTGCCATACAATCGGCGCCACTGGGCCCTCTGACAACCATCAGCAGGCAAGGTGGGTGAAGTGTCTTGCCCAAGGACACAATGACTAAAATGGATGGAACGAGGGTTCAAACCCTAAAATGTAAAGGTAATAAATAAATGCTAGCATTAGCAACTTTTTTTAGACTAATAGTGTAAGGAATATTTCGTGTGAAGTTATTTCTTTTGTATTTTTGCTTTTCTATAAAAATGTAACATTCCATTAAAGCAAATGAATTCATTCCCTTTTATGTAAAACTATGATGATTTCCTTTGTTTAAAAACCTAAAAACAAAAAACCTTTTCCTCTAATTTAAAAATCTAAACAAATTTCCTATAATAGATATTGTAAGAATAAGTCATTTTGTTTGGAAGAGTCATGTTGCTTTTGTGGCTCTAAACAAATGTCGTTTAGCTGGACTGAAGATAAAAATGGCTCATAGGGTTGTAAAGGTTGCCGACCCCTGACCTAAACTGACAGGCCGGGAAAAGGGGCATTATTCAGAGTAGCAGCCAAGAGGGACACGGTATCTCTGGAGGAGCTGAGGAGCTGTGAGCCAAGTCGTGACATATTTTAAAATAAGAAGAAATTTGGTTATGGGAATGATTTAAAATACAAGTCTACACATTTAAGTTCAAACTAAAATACTGCATAGAGTTGCTTTAAACTTCTTGTTTCTGCTGCTGTTCTGCAGAACAAGCACTAGAGTTGATATGTTTAGAAGAAATACAAATAATTTAAACTTGGCATTTTGTGTCCTGCTGAGAATGTTGCCAAATTCAGGGAAATGCATTGCATTAAACATATAAAATGGCCTACAAATAAATCATACCACCATAATTTACAAATTCCTCTTGAGAAACAGCATTCAACAAGGATTTATTCACGTCCCAGTTGAACCAGGGTTGTTTTAGCGTCACCCAGTGGACACTCATTCATTTTTATCGCTTTTAATGATTTTCATGAAAAGTCATTTAAACAATTTAAACTTTTTCATCAATGGCTGCACAGTCTCTTTAGGGTAAGGCTTCAAAGCCAGACAGGTGGGGATATTTTCCGGCTGCTCGATCCAGAGTTTGTGGGAGACTCCAGCCTGAGTCAGAGCGTCTGAGAGTCCGGAGAGGGCGGCTTCATCCGGAGCCTGCAGAGCAAAAACACACCAGCTTTAACTCATATCTGCATCTGAATTCATCTTCAGTGATCAAACACTGCGCATGCCGATGCTCACCCCCAGCACCACCTTGTGCATGGAGTCCAGCTCCTCCAGGTACCGCTGGGTGTCCGGGTCTCCGTAGTGAAGGTGGATGGCGGCGGTAGCGGCGTGGCACGCCTGGGTGATCACGGCCCCCAGTGGCCACGATAGCTTGTGGACCAGGTCCGAGCGGACCACCACGTACTGGACCAGCCGGGTAGGGGCACCGGCACCGGGTGCTGCCATCATCAAGCTGGACCGGATTCCCGTTTATTTATGTTCCTGGTTCAAGTAACGTGACCAGAAAAATACACCAAACCAACTACAATACCGCCCTCTAGTGGTTGATTTGTATAAAACTATTTTTATTAATCACTGCAATAAATAAATCATCTTAATTTATGTCTGAGGAGCCTTAACAGCCTTAAGATGAACTTTGCTAAAAAGAAACTACATAAAAACAATATTTATTAAAAACAGTATTTTTATTTTTATTTTCTGTTATACTGAGAAATTTAGAACCTTAATAAACTTCGCATCTCAAATCACATCATGCAAATATGACCTAAATACAAATCTTAATTAATCTACAGCATACAAAAGAACAATTTAAACTTTGCATTTTAAATCACATTTTTCTCTAGAACACTAATCCTACTACTACTAACTACATGCAAACAATATTATTTCTTATATCTGTTATATTGGAGAATTTACAACCTTATTATTTAAGATGAACTTTGCATTTCATATCACATTTTTCCCTGTCGAGCTGAATAATCACTATATCATCAAATAATAATAATCACTAATAAAAACCTGTATTTTTTTATTGCTTGTTATATTAAGGAACGTAGAGCATTGCATATGAAGTATTCACTATAACTTAAATGGTACAAAACATTACATAACATTAATAATTATATCAATAATAATAATGTTTTATTGTCTATTATACTGAGGAATTACCAGGATATTGAACATCAACATTACAGTATTTTCAAGTTGGTGATGAAAGGGAGCAGAACATTATGTCCTTGCACTTTGGGTCTGCCGAATAAACAAGGTTTTCTGCACTAAAACGTTTTTGCCTTTTCTTGTTGTGTTCATTTACTATAAAGTCATTTTACAAGGAGGTTCTGGTCTTTTAAACATGTAAAAATTACATGTTTAAAATCAACAGATAAAACAAACAAACCTTTGACATAGTTGCATTTTCATCCTAACCTCAGACAAATAAATGACAGACCAGCACAGCTAAATGTCACAATAATTCTTTATTAAGCATACACATTATATTATAAATATAAAATGCTATTTTTGTTTTTAAAATCGGTGAGACATCATTATATCTGTGTTGAGACAGACAACCATACAAACGGGTTTTAATATTCTACCAAAATCTGCTGAAACGTCTACGCAGCTGTAACAAACCGTCCTAAAGTCTGAGCCTGTATTCATGGAGACGCGTAACTGATCTAGGATCAGGTGAATGTCACCAGAAATGAGGAGGGGGAACTGGTCTTGGATCAGCCCTCCTAGTCTAAGATGCTGTGTGCAGTAGACCCACATACAGAGAGAGAGAGAGAGCACAATAACCTACCATTAATTTCTTTATATATATTTAATTCTCACTTTAGTCCAACTATGGCATTTAGCAGCATGATAACGCACCACTTGGTGTTTCCTAGCTCAAAGAAACTGCAACAGAAATCAGAAAGTAATGAAATCAAATCGACATCGAACATACGGATGATTATTGTCACTGTACTAAGAGAGAAACTCGTCCACAGTGAAACAATCAAATCAGATCAGAGTGAGGACGTCTGACGTCAGGCTCGGGTTCAGTTCACTTTCCTCTCAGTCAACAGCAGGAGCTCAGTCGTCTTTACATCTCTGCCAAAAGTGATAATTAATGACATCAAGTTCCTTGCGTTCAACTGTCGGGTCAACGAGAGTCCGTTCTCAAACAGCAGCTGACTGAATCTGAAGTGAACTGACCCCCAAACCTATAAATGACAATAAATAAATAGTTTCAACATTTTTTCTCTGTTTTTTCCCAGATTTTTTTCTAATGCTTTTTTTTTTTTTCTTTAAGTTTGGTTGACATGCTGAATCCCTTTAGAAGTTCTGGTCAATCAAAAGGAAAAGTACTGGGCGAACCACTCCTGGCGCTGGGCGTCGGCCGGGTCGATGGTGGCATCCTTCGTCTCAGGAGGGCTTCAGGAGGGGGTGCCAAAGCACAACAACAGGATCAGAGTTACACACAGACGAGTCATAGAGGAAGTCAGGGTTAAATTACACACAGGGATGGAAAGTAACAGCAGTTTAAGTCCAGATTTTAAATTTCTGCTTCTTTTGCTTCTGCAGTAAAATTCACAAAGAAATTTAAAAGGTCTTCAGAAAGTCTGGAAAACAAATGATCAAGAACAACTCAAGAGATCAGGAGAAAGTCTCAAAATAAGGAACGACTCAAGAATTTTGTACAGCAGTATAACAAAATATATTAATGTGTACTTCTAATAATGACAGGTTTCTGTTTCTGGAACATTTATCTAGGACTGACATATTATTACATTTCTGTGCTGATAGTTTCATTTGATGAGTCATCAACCATGTTCCCAGTTGTGAAGTAAACAAGATTTTATTCTCTCCACCAGTTACACAAAGCTGCATAAAACCCTGGACTTAATTATTTGTCTCCTGAACAAAGCTGTGAGATTTAGGATTTCTTGGACTAAAATGATGTATTTCAGCACAGTACAGCAACACGTTAAGCGCTGACAGTCTAGAGGTTTTTATATGTAGTGCAGAGCTGAGTCCACAAGAGGGAAGCATAACTGCAGTTATGTTATAAATGGGCTGCACTGTGGTTCAGTGAAAGGTTCTGTTGGTTTTACAGCCCCATGTATAAGGGGACACATATTTTTTACAGCATTTTACATGGTCTGTAACTGACCTGTAGTATACCTGAATCTCTTCAGTTTTCCAAATAATTCAATTTCCTTCAGCTTCAGTTTTCTGACAGACAAATGTTGATTCCTGATGGTATTTTTATCTATATGGCAGCAAGAAGCTGCAATTACAATCTGCCTCGTGTCTTTGGGGTGAGAAGATGTTCCCCAAAGTTCGATCTAATTAGGTTAAGTGCTAAAAACAAACACCTACTTTAGGCGTTCCTGCTTCCCTAATTGGGTACTTCTAAAACAAACAGTCCCAGAACCCCTTAGTGACATAAAAGGTTTTTTTGCTGTGTTCATGTTCAAGGAAGTCCATTTCTTCCCCGCTGACTTCAGCATAATGAATCAATCTGAAACTCTAGAGGCTCACTAATCAACAAAACATTCATTTAAACTGCACACATAATATTATATTAAATTAGCATCACGGATTCCTTTCACAAGACAACAAAGTCTAGGTTTAGATTGCAAGTTGTGCAGAAAAGATGAGGAAAAGAGAGTAGAAATGTGATAAAAAGGTAAAACAGAGGCAGAAAGAGGGGGAGTAGGGTGGAGAAGGTATAAAAGGAAGTTAGATGGTAAATGAAGATTGGAGGTAGCTAGAAGAGAAGAGAGAGGATGATAAGACATATTCAGAAGGAAGGACAGAGTCTTAGAGAGATGATTTAGTGGCCTTTTTTGCATCAATGGCCAAGAGGATAAAGGGTTGCCAGATATCCCGCAAAAATTCCCCAATTTATCCAAAATCTTATCTAATGCAACTAATGGCTTAGGTTTTTAATGAGGAGCACCAGCCCTTTCATTTTCTTTAGAAATTTACGGTTAGTTTAGGTTTCAAACAATGTGAACACAATTGATGATATAAATCCCTGAAATACGCTTCATCCCACCTCCGAACGGTAAGAGACACACATGTCCATCTTTGTTTCAGTTGGGGATGAACTCTGTGCCACAATTTTACTCTGAAGAAACGCTCTGTTCACATATGTCAGAAAATGCAGTCAGAGGGAATCAAGCAGATAACAAAAAGTTTGTTTTTCTCTGATCACTATAAACTGATCCCACTGAGGCTCTAAATCCTGAAGGTGGTTTTATGACAATGTGAAAAAAACTGCAGCCTCAAAAACTCAACTTTCTTGGTCTTCCAGCAACCACCCTGCTTGCACAGTTTGGAGGTGTGTGTGGTTCCTCTAAGCTGGGAGCCTTATTTTAGCTGCACATACTCATCACTATGTAAAAGGGGCCTGATGATGCTTAATTCTTTTAGTGGAGAGATGGTGGATTGTTTCTTTCAGATGCTTTGTGAGATCCTTGTGGTTGCAGCCAGATAAGTGAGGTGCAGGATGTGCTGAGCAGAGAAAGGGCCAAGAAGTTTACAATAAATTGTTGAGAGTTCTACCAGCTCGATGTGGGCACCCTGAGGTTGTAGCTCCTACATGGATCTGCCCTGTTACTTATGACAGATTTATGCCCGGGCACACCTCAAGCATAAGGTGCCACTGCTGGTACCAGGCTTCTCCACACCTCACCTAGGACCCAGATATGATGCCACTCTGATAATGAATCCCCACAGCCTGTGGGATTACATCAAAACATGGCCCAGTTATGCTAAATTCATTATATTCTGACTAAAATACAAAGAGACACCTTTCAGCAGCTTACTGGATCCAGTAAAGGCTGCTTAAGTGCCATATTTGCTTTTTTCCCCCCACCCGTGTCGTGTTGTGGCATTTCAGGTATACTAAATAGAGTAGCTGGTTGCCTACATGTGCAGGGCAGATTTGCTCTACAATAGGGATATCTCAAGATGAAATCCTAATTTTACTTTATTAAACCAAGAGTAGACCCAGCATCAAACTAAGCAGGCCACATTGATGTAATAGTAACCTGTTTTTTTTGACCTTTGACCATTTTGATAATGTGTGTTGGTGCGTAGGTATGTGTGTGTGTGCGCGTGGGTGGTTGAACGGATGTGTATTTCGGTTGAGTGGGTGTAGGTGAGCAAGTTGTCACATGGAGGTGCACGGTTAAAGTTGCGAGAACTGGACATGTGGACTAGGCTCCAGAAGGCCCCAGCAGCCTCAGGCAGACAGACACAACGCATCAGCAGGGCAGCCATACAGCCAACACAGAGGTAAGTCATCAGTCAAGCACAGGAGCAGAAGCCCCCAGGTCCAAGAGAGTTGCAGGGTGAGACGTAGGGCACTGTGTACCCCCGCACCCCTTCTCAGGCCAAGACAAGCAACCATTTCCTCCACCGGTTGAGGGCTCCCACCAACCCCCAGCAGCAAGACTGTCCAGCACCAAGCAGGGAAGAGACCCCCCAAGATCCCAAACACCCTGGGCAGGCACCAGGCCACTGCAGCAGCCTGAACTTGAAAGGACCAAGGAAGAGAGAGCACATCACCATCCTACCTGGTGAGCAAGTCCCTGGAAGGTCAAGAGGGAAGGATGACCACCAGAGCCCTGAGTAGCCCCTTCAGCCCACGGTCAACCCCACACATCCCCAGGAGCCATAGGCCCGGCAATGGGTGCCCACCACCCTGGGATTCGGGCTAAAAACCCAAACAAACAACACCCCACCAAGGGGGGCATTCCCTCGCCCGGTCCCCCATGATGCCGCCAAATACTCCCAGGCTATCCCCATACCACCAGTCTCCGTCCAACCAGCACGGGCACTGGGGCAGAAGCAAAAGAGGACAACACTGTGCCGCCCAAACCCCGCCCCTCCATCCTATGGTGTTTACACGTGTGTCTATGGTAATGTGAAATGTTTCAATGAATGCTGATGTATAAGTCAAAAGTGCATTGAAATTGGGGTTGTGGCTGGGGTGTGTGAGACCCCACTGCTTGGTGACAGCAGGGTCTCCCCCACCCCAAAGCCCTAGGTGTCTATAGTGTATTAAAATATGCAGGACAAGGCCAAACATAACAGGGGTGGGGGGGCCACAACCATATTTGGAGACTGATGAAAATACACTATCAAACCTCAGACTGTTTAAGGTTACGGTATGTTAATGTGTTGCGGTATTGCTGGTACAGTACATATAACTTATTTGTTTTCCAGTTGAAATCATTTGTGTGTGTGCACATAGAAAAGGTTTGTCCCAAGCTTCTGCAAAGCAGGAAAGCATGCATGACACATGCTACACGCCTAAACACTTCCATCAGAAAACACCACCTGCCATGCAAACAGATACACTACATGTATTCCTGTGTGATGCTTGTTACATAATTTATCACCTAGATGTCATGAACCAAAGGAGTTGTTGGACCATAGAGTTGAAAGTTTTTCTTAGATAAGAGGACACAGAGACCACAGTTCATAGCTGCACAAGGCAGCACCTGCTTCATCATAACTTCAAAATTAACTATTGCTTTTAAGAACAATCAACATGCTGAACTTTAGGTGAGGATGAGGAATCACAAAATGACACAATGCAACAACATAAAAACCACAATGAATGCTGACAAGTGTTATAACTTCCTGCACAGAAAAAACAAACCCTGCTAGCATGCGCACAACATTTACAAACTGATGGACACGACTGAGAAAGAAAGCTTAAAAAAGGGAAAAGGAACATGCCCCTTTTGCATTCCAATGCCATTCTTTGAAGCTTCAGTCATGTGTGGGACTCCTGTGTTTATGTCCACCTCGTATTTTTGCTCTTTAAATATTTGTAGTCTATTCAAGGAGCTGTGATGCGAGTTCTAATATGCTGCAGCAGAAAGCGACAGTGGATCAGCTGTTGTAATATATAAGGCAACATTTCAGGCCTATTTAGGGGGCAGAAGATCATCTCCAGGTTTTTTTCATTGATTGTTTGCTGAACCTCCCTGCTGAAGAGGAAAACACAGAACCTAAGCGGTCAAACAAGCTCTAAATAAACTGCTACTACTCAATAAACTTTATATATCTATGAGGACCCCTTTATCCTCTTGTACTGACCTGCAGGTCTTATTTCATATTAAAAATGTACAGATGAATAGTTATTGTGTTATAAAATTATGTTTAAAAAATTAAATCATGGAGAAAATATTAATTTGTCACAATATCCCTTGTGTTACTCTGCTCCAAAATGTTTTTTAAATAAATGTTTAGCATTAGGATGAGAAAGCTTTTACTTTGTACTAAGCTTTTTTAAAGCAGATGTTTAACCAGAAGGTAAAAACAAACAAGTTGTAGTTATTATAGGAAACAAGAAGCTGTAAGATATCAAGATTTAGATTTTTTTAAATGTTTTACATTTTTACAATAAATTAACTTTTATGAGCTACTTCTGATTTGTTGCCAATTAAAGATTTTTAGTTAAAATAAGTAATGAAGTTCTGGTTATTTTCTGAAGATTTGGGTGTATAATGAAATAAACGCCTGTTGTGGAAGACAATTCAGCCAAAAAGCTAATGTTTGCTATGCTTAAAAAAAATCCCTCACTTACGGCTTATAAAACACCAATAACTGCATCAACCTATAAAACTTTGGATAGGGTTTTACATTAAAAACAGAATAAGGTTTTGTTGTTTTTGCCCATTTTATTCCTCAAAACATGCCAGTAAAAATGTGTCAGGTTGAGTTATTTACTATGGCAGCGTTAAAACCAATAGCATGGCAGCACTTAAGCTATCTAGAGTATTTTTAACAAATAAAATAAAATGAAAATAAAGTAAAATAAAAGGCCCTGATTGGTTAGTCTGTTCCTTCGTGCTGATATGACACATAAGACAAAAGCTAAATTGTGGCTACCCTTTTAGCAAAAAAAAAAATTTTTT
>JAHHUM010000076.1:172499-420492 GCA_036173005.1 Crenichthys baileyi | reverse complement strand
TCTTTTGGGGTTTGAGATCATAATTTTATAAATTACTGACCTATACTCTCCCTCGCTTTCCTTCATTTATTTCTTTAAGGGCTGGCTCTGTGAGCTGCTGCGTTGGAAAGAGGATCCGTCTCCAGAGAACCGGACACTTTGGGAAAACCTGTCCATGATCCGTCGGTTCCTGAGCCTCTCACAGGCCGAACGTGACACCATCTACGAGCAGGAGAGCAGCGCCGGGCAGCAGCACCACAACGAGCGGCCATCACACCTGATACACGTTTCCACCGACCAGCTTCAGGTAAGCGGGACTTTAAATCAGATCTTTATACAAACTGAGCAGCTACCGGGCTTATAGTTCCTGTTTAATTATTATAGTCGTAGTCTAAAAAGTACACACTCTTTAAATCCTAGGGCTTTACATCTCAGGGCATAATACAGTTCAGAAATGTTTTCATTTCATCATAAATTGAAAAGAAATACACAACAGAATACACACTGTTGCCATTTATTAAGACAAAGACATAATTGAACAACTGTGGGTGAATAATTAAGTATGTTCGTTTTTGCTTGTGTGGGATGTAAGATTGAAAGTGGCAAGTTTTCCAGGTGCATGTTAACACAATGCCAAGATGGAAAGAAGTCAGCAATGACTTTAAAGAAGCAGCCAGTGCTGACCATCAATCTGGAAAGTGTTATAAAGGCATTTCCAGACAATCTGGCGATCATTTTTCAGTGAGATTGAATATTCACAAGTGGAAAACATTTAGGACAGCTGCCAGTCTTCCCAGAAGTCTACATCTCAACAAATCCACCCCAAGCTGAGAGAGTGCAATGGACAGGGAAATGGTATGGTGAAAAAAAGCGAAGAGCTCCATGTCTCTTCAGGGCTTAGTTAACATGTTAAATGTTTAAGTTCACTAAAGGACAATTGAAAGAAACGCTTGGAAGGGTTGCCATCAGAAAGCCTTTTTTCCATAAAAAGAAAATTGGTGCACAAAGTTTTATCTAAATATGCATCAAGACTTCTGAAACAATGTCGTTTGTACAGATCAGATTGAAGCATAGATGTGGCCATAATGCACATCGCCATGTTTAAAGAAGACCAAAAATGGTGCAAAAGTGCCTATTAACACAAACACTTCATAACTGTCAAGCATGGCAGTGGAGGGCAGAACATACTGAGCTAATCATGAACTTTTATATATACCAAAATATTCTAGAGTCAAATGTGTATTTAGAAGGGCCATTGCTGGGTGCTTCCTATTCTGGAGTTGAGCATCGCCTGGCTGCTATGTTCCCTCAAAAATACAAAGGAAGCCGTAGGGGTGTACTTAATTTTTCCCAGGTTTTATACTTTGGCTCGTCTTTGGCTTTGTTTATTAAATAATGACTCTGAAGAATCTGTTCTGTTTTTTGTACATTTAAGGTTAGATGGAAATAATTTTAGAACCTGGTAAAGCCCTGATCTTTTTTATTACACACTGACGTTACAGACTACAGGGGGTGTACTTTCTTCCCACAACTTTATAGCTGGAATTAAACAAAACATATTAAAATAGAAGTTTGTCATTTTTCTTCCTTATGCTGATTATTCATATATTTTCACATTTAAACCAGACTGTTTTATAGTAGTTTTTATCACTTTTATTGCACAATTTAGTTGCTAAATAAGTCATCTGATAGGAGAGAGAATAATCAACGATTAAACTGCTTTGGAACTTAATCGTGAATAAATCTGTAAACACTCCTTTTGAGACGCAGAACTAGACTCTCTTGATAACAATCTGCTTATGAGATTCTAAAAGTCTGAGTCAAAAACAAGTGAAACACACAATTTTTCTCATTTAATGTATTTTCAGCTAATATTCCAGGAAAATAAATAAACGCTTAAGAGTCATAATGAACACTTGTAAATTAGAACCACAGCAGCACTTCAAAGTTCCTACTTTTCACAGGAAGCTGTTTTCAAAGAACTTAGTTAACAGAGCTGCTTTATACGAGACATCTGGCGTATGAATAACAAATAACACAAAGCCTCAGTTAACGGTAGAAACATCTTAATGAAGCACAATAATACTCCTATTAAAAGTCCGTGCCACAGCTGACTGCTTGATTTGTTTTTTTGGTTCCTTAGATACACGGCCAGTTGTTTCACAAAGTCTCTCATTTACTGGATATAAATAAGGTAATATGATTTCTTTTAGCAGCAGATATGGAATAAGGGAGTTTTTATGCGGACTTCGCATGCAAACAGAAATGATTGTAGATGGATAAAATTAGATTATTTCTGACTTCATGGTGCAGCTCCTTACTGTCCATAAAAAACAGGGTTTAAATATTTTCTGCCGGTCCTTCACTAACACGACACATCAGCCAAATTAACTCCCATTTGCTCAACAAGAGTTACCGGAGCTCAGTATATTGGTACAGTAAAATCACATCTCTGGGTGCATTTATGCAGCTGGCAAGCTGAGTCCCTGCAAAGTGCTGTTTTGCAAACTTGATTATGAAACACCTATCGGCAGCGTCTGACTCACAAGAGCAGCCATTTCGCCGGGTCAACAGGGACCACGAGTTGCCCACTCGCTCCCTCTCCAGCCACACAATGAGATGTTTTACGAGTAATGTGTCATGTGTTTACACTGATGGGACTCCTACCGAAGTGAAAGCTAACGATAGCAGCAGATCATCCGGACCATTGCAACGTGAATTGTGCACAGGAATGGGTTTGTTGCTGGTTGTCACTGGAGTCTGATAAGCTGCTGAGAACAGAACTAAAACACTGGTTTTTGTTATGCTGTTTGTGTGTTTTGACTTCCTGAGCGTCCCTACCAGGGTTATGTTGTTGTCTTTACCCTTACAATGAGACTAACAGTGAACCAGTGGATAGGTTAGTGAGAGTTTCCTGCTCAGTTGGTTTGAATCCAGATTTCAAACCTAGAGGGGTATTCTAGAATTGAGATTCTTATTTGAAGGTTCAAAGAAGCTAAACTCTGACCTGCTGCAGATAACTCTTGGAGTTTTTAATTCAGTATAAATCCAGTTAGTCTGAAAATGACCAAAATCGAAGCACCTAAAACAACTCCAATCTCCGACACAACGTAGGAGTTTATGCAAACACTACTGAGAATTGTACTGTTGTTTACACAGAAATTTATGATAATTTATACAGGAAATGGAGTTAGAAGCTTATCCGCCTCCAATGATCTTCTAGTGTGAGAGACGCACTCACATGCAAACCATTTCCAGTCAGGTTAATTATCTGATTCAAAAGTAAAGTCGTAAAAAAATTATTATAGCGGTTTAAGTAAAATCTATTTTATGATTTTCAACCTGCTTTATTTTTCACTCTGACAGGAAACGCTTGTTCCATTTTGACTATGTGTTTGACAGAGGAAGATCATTAGTGGTGCACCACCTCCTGCCTCCATTTACCATGTAACTAATCATTGGCTTTTAGTAAACAGCCAGCCAATATAAACATCGGATGGTTAAAAGGTTTGTGATCACAAACTGGGATTTAAAAAATTTAAATCTTACATAATCCAGTCCAGAATTTTAAGCAGCAAATATTTTAACTGTTTGTTACATTGCAATTGTTTTGTACTTAAATGTTTATAATGTTCAAAAAACTGAGGCAAATATCTAGAAAATTCAGAAATATGGAATTTCGAAATGGAGATGCCCCTAAGTTTGTAGGAAGCCTGACATCCTCTTCTCTTTTTATTTTTCTCATTCCAGGCTCAGCTGCCTCAGACTCAACAGCAGCTCCAGCCCTCCTTGTCCCTCCACCCCTCTCAGCCTCTTTTATCCCAACAGCCCTTGCAGCAACAGCAGAGCAACGCCGGCCCCCGACTGCCGCCCCGTCAGCCATCCACCGCCTCCCCGGCCGAGACGGAGGACGAGGGCAGCCGCAGCGCCAAGTCCCGCAGCAGTGGAGGGAAGATCTCCCTGGAATCTCTGGGAATCCTGCAGAGCTTCATCCAGGACGTTGGCCTGTACCCCGATGAGGAGGCCATCCACACCCTGTCAGCCCAGCTGGACCTTCCCAAGCTCACCATCATCAAGTTCTTCCAGAACCAGCGCTTTTACGTCAATCACCCGAACAAGGCAACAAAGGACCCCAGCGCTAACAACACCACCAACAACTGCGGTAGCACGGCAGCGAACACCAGCAGCAGCAGCAGCAGCAGGAGCAGCCCCGCCTTCGAGGAGGAGCTGACGGACTTCAGGGAGAGCGGAGAGCTGCTGAAGGAGCTGGACGAGAGCACGCAGACTACCGCTACAATCTTCTCCATTAAGATGGAGGAGCACCTGGGCCGCGGCACCGAGGTCCAGTCTGAGTCCGAACACGAGGTCAAGTAGGACTCCCATGGGACCCAGACAGACCCCATAGACTGATGACCGTGCTGATAATAACGCTCGTCCACAACACTGAACATGAGGAGTCGCCGCGATCTTGTCCGGACCAATGAGACGTGGAGATATGGAAACGTGATCACACACTGGACAGCCCATCTCAGACTATGTAAAACCAGTACTACTTTTTGGATTTTGTAAAACTTGTAATAATCACTGTAAAGACTGAAGCATCATTTTAATAACCTGCACAAAAGAAAAAAAAAGTTATTGTAATTATGTTGCCGTGGATATTTGCTGGCTGCACTCGATGTACGTCGTTTTACACTGACTTCTCTTTTTGAGCTACTGATTATATTCAGAAAGGAAAAAAAAAGTTCCCCAGGAGTTCGATAGGTGTTTACGTATGTAAAAAAAATTTTTTAGGCAAATGAAATCAAGGACCAAGTGGTTGTCAAGGCCTTAATCATGAGGTATGAAGTCTGGGGCCTGCTGGAGGATAAGTTATTCTTTTACAAAAGATCGTAATGTGATTCTGGATCACGGCAATCACCCAGAGCCCAGGTGCATCTCAGAGAAGAGCTCAATCTGTACTTATTATCTGTTAGGGAAGAATTATAAATATAAATATATATAGACATTATATTGTAACTGTAAAAAAAAGTACAGTCTTAAAGAAACTATGCCAACAAATGCCTTGTACTATACGGCACTGCCGATGTTAGATTATTTTGCAAAACCTTCGTCACTGTAACTTGTGAAATGCCACACAGTTAGAAATGTGAATGGATGAAATGTTCTGTTGTCAAACGTTATTTATTTACGGTTCATGCAGTGTTTCTGATGTAATTATTACAGTTTTTATTTTGAAACTTTGTCACTTTCCCCCTTTTTTTTTTTTTTTTTACAAAAATCTCCACCAATTGTTTTGTTCCTATTTATAAGTGTAACTCCAATGGGCAGTATAAACAAAAAGTGTCTTAAACGTCTTAAACAGAGAAGCGTGCTTTAAAGGTTGCCTATAAAGTGCTGTCCGTCGAGCAAATCATGCTACAAGCTTCACTATTATTGTTGTATGCAATTTTTACTATCATGCAAATAAGCTTAGGTGGAACGACTAACCTGTTGGCGAGTTTAGAAAGAGAGTTAAAAAGAAAAAACATATGCAATCCGTGTGAGGTCTGATGTCTGCGACGCGTCTTCCTATGGTCAACGATCTGATTGGGAAAGCTCTGGCTGTGTAAAGATCCTGTACAAAAAGTGTTTCCTCTTTTTAAAGCCTTCATTTCAACGAGAACACCGATTATTTTGTTACAAACTGACTGACTGTTTTGTAAGTGTTTCTCGGTTCGTCTCTGCAGAGATGTGCTAACTAGAAGTGGTTATTAATTGTTAATTACACAATTAAAGTGTTTGTATTGTTACACAGAGTTCTTGGCATTAACTTGACCAGACTCTTTCGCCCTCTGAGGGGTTTTTATTTTCTCCTCTTCTCTGGAAACAAAACATAAGACAATGTGAATTGTTTTTAAAAGCCCGCTCAGCTGGGAACACCTGCTGTTTGTAATAACTGTAAATATCACATGGTATGGATCATTGATTGTTTATTAATGTAAATATATTGGAAGTTTGTGTATGAGCTCACCGTACAAGATCTGAATTTTCTGTTGTGCCTCTTCCTCTCAGAGCGACTGTACCTGGGCTCCTTCGAACTGCTGAGTGTATCTGAAGCACCTGTGAAATCTGAAATAAATAAAAACGTGAGGTGTGAACACCTGGGAGTTAACATCAGAAGCAGCGCAGTTGTCCTGACCTCACTAAGAGGGAATTCCCCTCACCTTTTCTCACTTGGAGAAACATGCCAGCTTGTCCTTAAGGAGCCATATTGCTGCCATATCCTGCTCTGTAAAACGCAAAGCGGAACCTGGTTTGTGTTCCGGGGATAAGGAACACAACCAAAAAATCTATGAGCTGTCAGAGGTGATGATCTGAGGGGACACAAAGCACATTAAGAGGTGAAAACGAGATTGAAATAATAAAGCGGCGTTGATTTTTCCAGATTTTTAATTCGCTCGCTGACAGAAGTGCCAACAACCATCAGCAACACCAGCATTAAGTCATTATCACCGTTTTCACAAAGCCCAGACTGCTTCCCTTAGAAAATATTTTTTCTTTGTTTTTCTTTTTACAGCAGAAGTGATTTCAAGACATTTGAAAGAATAGGTCGAGTACATATACCGTTATATTTAATACAGTTACTCCAAAACAGTCAGATTCAATAGATTACAAAATGTCAGTAAAAAGTTTTTCATCTAAGGAAACCACTTTAATACTGTAGATTGACTCTTATGCACTCGTTCTTCATGTGCAAGGATATAGACACAGTGGAGAGAAACATCTCTCTAATATTGGGACGAAATGTCCTGCAGAACCAGGCGGAGCAGTTCACCTATGTGCCTCCATTGGCAGAGAAGACAGGAAGGAGACACAGAAGTACTGGGTCAGTACTGAACATTGAAAAGACATGCAAGAAAAAGCACCACTGTATTTGGAGCTGCAAATTCATAAAAACATGTAGAGTGTTGAGAAGTTAATATGTCAAAACCTGAGTGCTGCTTCCACAGAAGATGAACTTGATAACTGTATATGTATTTCCTTCATCTTTAGTAAAATGGTCAAATGTTTGGGGTTTCAATCAGGGTTTATGGAGGTTTTTACTGACAACACCCAAAATTTTTAAAAGGTAAATAAATTAAAGAAAATACAAATAAAGTAGATAAAAATAGTAAATATGTCTAAAGACAATTCAGAAAACATAATCTTACAAAAATAAGAACAGAAAAAATTGCTAATATCGTAATATAATATACATTTTTATAAATTAAATAAAATTCTATAATAGCCAGTATCGAAAATAATATCTGAAAAGAAATATTAAAAATAATAACTAAAGTACTCGTACTCGTCTTCCGCTTATTCAGGACCGGGTCGTGGGGGCAGCAGACTCAGCAGAGACACTCAGACGTCACTCTCCCCAGACACCTCTTCCAGCTCCTCCGGGGAGAGCCCAAGGCGTTCCCAGGCCAGCCGAGAGACATTGTCCCTCTAGCGTGTCCTTGGCCGTTCCCTGGGCCTCCTCCCGGTGCGACATGCCTAGAACACCTCCCGAGGAAGGCGTCCAGGAGGCATCCGATATAGATGCCCAAGCCACCTCAACTGGCTCCTCTCGATGTGGAGGAGCAGCGGATCTACTCCGAGCCCCTCCCGGATGGCCGAGCTCGTCACTCTATCTCTAAGGGAGTGCCCGGCCACCCTACGGAGGAAGCTCATTTCAGCCGCTTGTATCTGGGATCTCGTTCTTTCGGTCATGACCCAAAGTTCATGGCCATAGGTGAGGGTAGGAACGTAGACTGACCGGTAAATGGAGAGCTTCGCTTTTCGGCTCAGCCCTCTCTTCACCACGACGGACCGGCACAGTGGCCCATTACTGCGGCAGCCACACCGATCCGTCTGTCGATCTCCCGCTCCATTCTTCCCTCACTCGTGAACAAGACCCTGAGGTACTTGAACTCCTCCACTTGAGGCAGGAAATCCCCTCCAACCTGAAGAGGACAAGCCACCCTTTTCCGGTCGAGAACCATGGCCTCAGACTTGGAGGAGCTGATCTTCATCCCAGCCGCTTCACACTCAGCTGCGAACCGCCCCAGCGCATGCTGTAGGTCTTGGCTAGAGGGGGCCAGCAGGACCAAGTCATCTGCAAAAAGAAGAGACGAAATTCACTGGTCCCCAAACCAGACCCCCTCTGGCCCTTGGCTGCGTCTAGAAATCCTGTCCATAAAAGTTATGAACAGGACCGGTGACAAAGGGCAGCCCTGCCGGAATCCAACATGCACCGGGAACAGGTCCGACTTAGTGCCGGCAATGCCGACCAAACTACTGCTCCGCTTGTACAGAGACCGAATGGCCCCTAATAAAGGGCCCCCAATTCCATACTCCTGGAGCACCCCCCAAAGGGCATCACAAAGGACACAGTCAAATGCTTTCTCCAGGTCCACAAAACACATGTGGACTGGTTGGACAAACTCCCATGAACCCTCGAGTACCCTGTAGAGGGTATAGAGCTGGTCCAGTGTTCCACGGCCGGGACGAAAACCACACTGCTCCTCCTGAAGCCGAGGTTCGACTATCGGCTGGACTCTCCTCTCCAATACCCTGGCGTAGGCCTTACCAGGGAGGCTGAGGAGTGTGATCCCCCTGTAGTTGGAACACACCCTCCGGTCACCCGTCTTATGAAGGGGGACCACCACCCCAATCTGCCAGTCCAGAGGCACTGTCCCCGACCGCCATGCAATGCTAAAGAGGCGTGTCAACCATGACAGCCCCACAACATCCAGAGATTTGAGGTACTCAGGGCGGAGCTCATCCACACCCGAAGCCCTGCCACCGCTGAGATTTTTAACCACCTCGGTGACTTCAGCCTGGGTGATGAGAGAGTCTAACCCCGAGTCCCCAGCCTCTGTTTCCACCAGGGAATGCGTGATGGCAGGATTGAGGAGATTCTCGAAGTACTCTTTCCACCGCCCGATAATGTCCTCAGTCGAGGTCAGCAGCCTCCCACCCCCACTATGAACAGTGTTGGCGAAGCACTGCTTCCCTCTCCTGAGGCGCCAGACGGTTTGCCAGAATCGCTTCGAGGCCAACCGGTAGTCCTTCTCCATGGCCTCACCGAACTTCTCCCAGGCCCGAGTTTTTGCCACAGCCCGGGCAGAGGCAAAAACAGAGGCAAAAACCGGACTAATGCGGAGAACAAGGTCCACTCGGACACTACTGCCTCCAACATCCCCCGGAATCTGGTCAAAGCTCTCCCGGAGGTTGGAGTTGAATACATCCCTGGCCGAGGGCTCCGCCAGACGTTCCTAGCAGACCTTCACTATGCACTTGGGCCTGCCAAGTCTGTCCCGCTTTCTCCTCCTCCAGTGGATCCAACTCACCACCAGGTGGTGATCAGTGGACAGCTCAGCCCCTCTCTTCACCTGAGTGTCCAAAACATGCGGCCGAAGGTCTGATGACCCGGCTTGGCCCAGCCGGGTCCCACGAGGAGCAACCCGGCCACCAGGCGCTCTCCGGTGAGTCCCAACCCCAGGCCTGGCTCCAGGGTGGGACCCCGGCTCCGCCTCACTGTACTAGTCCTCATGAAGGATTCTCGAACAGCTCTTCGTCTGACCCGTCACCTAGAGCCTGTTTGCCATGGGAGACCCTACCTGGGGCATTTCAGCCCCAGACAACGTAGCCTCTAGGATCATTTGAGCACTCAAACCCCTCCACCACGTTAAGGTGGCGGTTCAAGGAGGGGGTGGCGGTTCAAGGAGTTAAATATGTTTTATTTACTAAAAGTAAATAAAACATATTTAAATCTAATCTAAAAATACAAATATGTAATAAGTAAAAAAATAAATAAACGTTTTAATTATTTAAATTAACATAAACTATAAAATGATACAATATAAAAGTAATGATAGCTGATACATAAAAATAACAAAAAATAAATTCCTCATTCTGCTAAAGTCATTTTACTCTAATATATGTAATAACATGCACAAGGTTATTCTAATTTGATGTTGTGGTTTAGGAACAAGTATCCAGATTTTTGAGCAGAGAAGGGAATAGATTCCTACATCTTGAAATTCATTGATGGGCTTTCCTTAAGTTAAAGAGGTAACGACAAGGTTGAAGCTTGTGATTTTTAAACTATAAACCCATTGGAAAACAGGGGTTTTCTAGGGTATTTACAAGTGAAATGAAAAAATCCTTACCACTGCTGGAATATGTGCTGTTACTTATGTGTAATTTATTTATTTAGATTTATTTATTTAGATGGTAAATTAGAGTTTTAAGCAGCAGCAGAAAGCTCTGGTTTGTGTTCAACTCTCCACCAACAGGTAAGGCTGTTTTCTAGCTCTCCACGGCACTTCAAAGACCTCTCCACATGTTAAAATAGAAATCATATTTATGGTAATAAAGGTGACTGATGAGTCACCCATGCTGTTAACTCAGGCACCTCATGGTGAGGCCTACATGCTTTTAAATTATTAAACTAAAGAGACATCATGCTGAAGCACACACTACCTTTTTAAAGTTGGTAAAAGAACCAAACAGACCCATCTTCTTGTGATATTTGTAGAAATCCTTAACCAACAGTTTCCACATTAGGGTTCCAGCTGACGCACGTGTGTGGTGAGAGCTGGGTGGAGCTCCGCACAAAGTTTAATTTTAAGTGGTTAAATACAAACGTTACAGTTTTAAAGGTGCTAAGAGGGAACATTTTTATGGGTGACACATAACATGGAATAATGATTGCAGTGTAAGGAAAAATGTTTTAGGAGATTAGCTCTGTAGTCATTAATTTTTTAGGTTTATGGAATGTTACCAAGATGAAAACATGTGAGTAAAAATATGGGTAAAAAAAAGAAATTGTTTCAAGGTAATAAAACAGCTCACATGTCTCTGTCGTGTGCAAAAATCTTCATTTATTAGCACCGCTGGTAAAGATGTATGAATAACCTTAAATTAAATCATCTTTTATTGCAGTAGCATAAACCCACCCTGAAAAATCTGGAACAATACAACCTTTAACTTGGCTACATTTATTCAGTGGAAAAAAAAACATCTAATATAAAGAAATAGTGGGTTTAAATAGAATCCCCAGCCTAACTCTTCCTTTAAATACATGTAACAAAATGAGTATTTTATTTACACCAGACTTTTTTAAGTTGATCAGAGTGTCTAGGAAGTTTTAATTAGTAATGTACGTCCTTCTGACTCCTTTGGTTATAAATATGCTGTGACACAGAAGCCTGTCTTTCTTAGCCATTTTTTAAACTGGGAAAGACAACATGTCATTAAACTAAAGCAGATTTGTATTGATCTTCTTAAGTCAAAAAATAGCCACTGCCATAACTTGACCATATGTTTAAAGCTGGAACTGGGACAAGCAAGGCTGGACCCAAGTTTGTCTGGCAAGGACGAATTAAAGCAATGAAATCTACACACCAACTAGTTGTTTGGAAGGCATGCTGTCAAAAACACATGCAGAGTTTGATAAACTTTGCTGGGACTTTAGGTCGAACTGTGTCCTTTGGTCAGATGAGACTAAGGTTTTTGTCATCAAACACTCCAGGTGTCTTTGGAGTAAAACAAAGTAACAATATGGGTAAAATCATACATATCATCAAGCATGTTGGAGGATCTGTGGGCCTACCGCTCTTCCAAATGCCCTGCGAAACCTTGTTAGAGTGCATGGCATCATGAAAATTTGATGGCCTCCGCCAGTAAGATGAAGGTGTGTTTATACAGCTGTATCTCAAAATTCAAAATAGCTAGACTGATCAAACCTGAACATTATAATAGTGAAAATTAATTTCATGACGCACAAGCCCTAATATCGAGCAGATAATTTTTAGTTTGTTCTTAATGTATTTGATATGAAATACAGAGTACCTTTTTGGAACAGTGTTTGAACAATGTTAAAGGGGTGCAGAAGAAGGGCCTTGCCCAGGGCACCAAAAGAGAACATAAGAGAGAACCCAGATCTCCAGACAAACTCCAGAGGATGGTCATAAATCCCTCTTTCTGTGTGCTCCAACCTTTTGAAATATTACAGAAGAAGACTAAACGCTATTCCATTGAATCAACGACAGTTGTAGAAACTATTAACAGCAGGAGTGTCAAAAATGATTGCACAAGTGACTTTATCAGAAACAATAATTTCTTAGTGTGGCTTTTTCAAAATTTTTATTGTGAAATTATGCAACCGCAAAAAGCCTTTTTATACATCTTCTCAGAGTGGTACCCATTAATGTGGAAGGCACTGTACATACATGTACAAACATGAAGTCCAAGCACCAGTACTGCCTCATGTATCTAGTATTAAATAGTCATGGTGTAATTGGTAAAGCACTGCCTTATCTTTATCATCATACTCTCTAAGTTTGTTTTCCAGGTGTGGATTTTAACACTATGACAATTACAAAAATCTACACCTACGATAATTAAAAGAAAACTTAAATTAAGTGGACCAGACTGATTAAAATAAAACATCCCAATACTGAGTTTATCCAATAATTAGAATTTTGCATTGCAAGGCTGCACATCTGCAGTATGGATGTACTTAAATACTGCAAACTGTGCACGCCCCACTGAACACAATCCCCCAGAGTCCTCATGAAGACGTCAATCAAATGCAAGCATTGACACTTCACAGACGAACTGAAAGGAAACAGGAGTTTGGGCTTCATCATAACAAAGACTTCTGGAACAACCACTGTGTTGAGTAAACCAGGGGGTTGGCTCGCTGCAGTGCTATTCAGCAACATAAAGTGAAGGAATTTAAGAAAACATGGGGTGGGGTGACTTCACTTATGCTGCAGGAAGGAACTAAACGTGACATTAGACAATCAACCCCCTCTGCAGTATTTCCACTTGCTCTGGATTGGATATGTAAAAGCCCGCTGCAGGGCACCTTCTCCTAGTTGTCATAATTGACAACACCTGTGAAGCTTTGATTTAAGCCTGCCAGGGCCGGCTTGCAGAGGTTTGACTCTCAGTTCTTGCTGTTAGAGTTTAGCTTTGATTTGTTATGCTTTGTTAAATATTGGAGTTCTTGAGCTGAGTTGGATTAGCAAATCCTTTCCTAAAAACTAAAATTCCTTGTTTTAAAAGACTCTTGTGACAGTAAAGACAGATTGCATGAATATAACCCCTGTTATATCAATTTCACATTTATAGCCATGGTAGAACGCACACCAACCTTTAATTTTAGCGTTTTACTGAAAAATGACCTGGGCCCATATTCACAAAGACTAAAAGTAGCTCAGAGTGACGTCATTTTAGGAAAAACCATCCTTGAAATCCTTGATTATAAGAGTTTTCTTAGAATTTTCCCTCAGTAAGATAAAATGTATTAACAAAGCACCTCAGGCTTTAAGAAAGTTCCTAAGGTCAAAAACTGTTAAAAGTAGTGAGGAGGATTTTTAGTGAGCCTAAGAGTATCCTAAGCAGGAAAGATGGCAGAAAGAACGAGAGAAAGGAGAGATATTCTTTGTACAACGAACAATAGTAAATTAATAAGATCACCCCCAAAAACAGTCGACTAAATGAGCACATAAACTTCTATAACAATCATACAAATATTAATTTTGAGACCTTTATCATCCCCCTAGGGGGAAATGAAATAGTTTCAGCAGCAGGACAGGTTTTTAAAGGTGCACCTGAAGTAAGGTTATATTAGGAAGCATAAATAAATAATAAAAAACATTAATAACCACGAATAAAAGGTGAAAAAACGTACAAACATCATAGTCTGATTTATATATGTGGCATACGCATAAAACGAGGCCCGGAACTTTCCACGCAATCTATTAAAAACAAACTTGACGGGAGAATGTGCTGCCCCTCATGTAAACTTTGACCCAGGCGTACTTTCATTTTGGAGACAGTGGCAACTGGCAACGCAGACGGTGAGGTGGGGAATTGAAGCCACACTGCATCATGATTCCTCTTAGGCATTTAATTTCACTTCATATCAAACTTTAGTCATAGATCAACGTCATCATGGGCATTCAAAACTGCAGTGGTATTTATGCTGGTGCTGGTGAACCATAACTATACATAAAGACCTTTCAAATAAATAAAAAAGGCATATAGGCCAACTTAAATCTTAGATCAAAGTCTGAATAACATTTCATTAAAGTTTTCTATCACATTCAATTCAATTTCAATTCAATTCAATTCAGTTTATTTATATAGCGCCAATTCACAACACATGTCGTCTCAAGGCACTGCACAGAACTCAGGTACATACATTTCAATTAATCCTAATCATTGAATAGAACAGTTAGATTCAGTTATTTATTCAAATTGGATAAAAAGTTTTTCTATCTAAGGAAACCCAGCAGATTGCATCCCGTCAGTGACTTGCAGCATTCACTCCTCCCGGATGAGCATGTAGAGACAGTGGACAGTCACTGGCGTTGACTTTGCAGCAATCCCTCATACTGAGCATGCATGTAGCAACAGTGGAGAGGAAAAACTCCCTTTTAACAGGCAGAAACCTCCAGCAGAACCAGGCTCAGTGTGAGCGGCCATCTGCCACGACCGACTGGGGGTTAGAGAGAACAGAGCAGAGACACAAAGAGAAAAAAGAAGCACTGATACAGGAGTACTTTCTATGGGAAGGAAAAGTAAATGTTACTGGATGTAGCTCCTTTAGTCGTTTCACCTAGAAAGAAGGAACATATAAACTCTTAGCCAGTTTTCAAGTTTAGAGTCTGAAGAGAGCACATAGAGTTAGTTACAGTAAAAGCTCAGTCAGTAGCTATGTCTAGGAGAGAGAAAGGGTTAAACACTGAAAGACAGGGCCATGTGGATCATCGGTACAGGGTGAGCATTAAGTTGTTGCCAGCAGAAGCTTGGAGGATTCCCCTCTCCAGAAAGGTGTCACAGGTAGACACAGAGTCAGGCCAGGTGTAGCTTCTAGGAAGAGAAAAGAGAGAGAACAAAGTTAAAAGCTGAAATAACAGCAAATAATACAAAATTGAAGAGTAGTGTGAGAAAGTAGCGAAGAGGGTGAAAGTGGTCATTATGTCCTCCAGCAGCCTATAGCAGCATAACTACAGAGATAGCTCAGGATAACTTAAGCCACTCTAACTATAAGCTTTATCAAAAAGGAAAGTTTTAAGCCTAGCCTTAAAAGTAGACAGTTTGTCCATCTAGAGCCCACTGATGGCCATTGTTATACTAAAAACCACAACGATTGGGATACCTCTCTCTGTCAGATTGACCATAACCATTGGAAAAGAGAGGGGGTCATACAGGTAGCAGAAATGGAGGGTGTGTTTGCACCTCAACCATAACTGAGCCGGTTTAGCCTAATCCTGACTCCCCCTTACTTCATCCAACAAGGGGAGAAGAAAACATTCCTCTCCCTGATGATCACCAGGGTGGTGTGTACTACAGATTAACACTGAAATTGTGACAAGGTAAGAGGCAATAACACTGACTGCTGTATTCATTTAAATGCCATGGTGATGCCACTCACAGCACTTCCTTATATTTGTCGCGCAACTAATGTGTCTACCAAACATGATATGGTTTTGACTCTCCATCTTAGTCACCATGATTTCTGCCTCAGTGAAATTGCATTTCTTTGTTCTTTTCTCCACGGATGCCATTGTTAACCATAAATAACATTGTTCAGCTGGCTCATTTTAATGCACATTGACATTCATGAGGTGCTTTGCATTGACCATTTATGGGTGATTGTGCGGTTAGTGTGAAGTTGAGTGTGAAGAACTAAGTACAGCACATGATATAACAACTTGTTGAACCTTTAATAGCGATAACTTGAAGTAGTCTTTTCTTTTCTGACTTTTTCAGAATTTTAGTAAACTTTTCCACCGCTGAGGCTTGCAGACATTCATTTTTGCACAAAATAATATACAGTATGAGGTCTGGACTTTGAGTGGGCCATTGCAACCTCTTGATTCTTTTCTGTTTCTGTGCTTCGGTTGTAGATTTGCTGCTGTGTTTGGGATCATTGATGTACTGCTTCTTTGTACATGGTGCTATGCATTATGACCAGACATCTCCACTTTGGTCTCATCTATCTACAGGACATTGTTATTTAAGTCTTGTGGTTCATTCAGATGCACTTTTGCCAACCTATGTGGTGCTGCCATATTCGTTTTATAGAAAGGAGTCTTACCTCTACCAACCCTTCCAAACAACCTTTACTTGTTAATTTTTGTCCTGTTGATCCTATAATGAAATTGAACAGGCTTATTGAGGCCTGTGGATTCTGACGTGAAGCAATAGATCAGCTCTCTAGCATGTTCTCCACTTGTGAATAATCTTTCTTACTTCATGTTGTTTGAAAATTGTTATATAACCCTTCCCAAATTGATGGTCAGCATCTCCAAGGCCTTTGCAGACATCTTTCCAGCTTGACATTGGCATAGACATAACTTTCATCCTCCCTGGCAGATTGTCTTTGTGATTTAGAATTTCTTCTCTTGTCATGTGTTTATGCATCTTACATTTTCAGAAAACATTACATAATAAGATGTCATGGTTAGGCAAAAGGACAGGACAGAGGATGAGTAGAAAATGCTGCAAACGTCCAATGAGTACTTTAAAAAGTTACAATAATATCTGTCTTACAAGGAAAGTAAAAATAAATAAATAATGATTTAAAACTAATTCGTCAAAGTTAGGCCCAAAGAATTAAACTCGAAGGTTTCTACTTTTCTAATCTTTGCATTTGGGTAACCTTACTTAGTATTTGACAGCAAGTCAAACACACAGGATTAATGTCCCTAAACATGTTGTTTTCCTGGAATCATCTGGTTGTTATCTCTCTGTCAACATGGACACACCAACATGAACACATGCTGCATTAACAGGTCTGCAGCATGTTTACTGGGCAGTGTCTCTGCTGTGTTTCTGCCACGTTTATCTACAGATTAATGGGGACGTTACACTCAGGTTGCTGCGGCATAACATCGGCAGGTCTGGCTCATGCCGGCAAGTCCTCTGCGCCTACCAGCAAGCCCTTGGGACTGTGCAGTAAATCAGACAGGAAATGCACCAGAAAGCCCAATAAAGTTGTTTTAATGATGGCAATCTCAGTGGGATCGCCACAACATAAATTGGAAACTCGACTATCTCTCTGACTCTTTACCTTCACATTGAGCTGTCAAACTTTAGGAATACACTTGGTCTCCTAAACGCTGTGAAGTGGAAGGTTAGAGCTTTGGAAATTAATAACTTTAATCACAGAGCTGCTTTCTGCTCTCCTCTCTCACTGTTTACCTTCCAGGTTTTTGGAGACTAGATTAAACATGAACAAGTGCGGCAGGCTGAAACTGTCCTGCTGATCATATTAGTTCAGCAACATTACACCTGTTTGGATATGTGTTCTGATTTATGGAAAATTATGCTCAAACACTCCTTATCTGGTCTGATTTTATTAACGCATCCTAATTCTGAGTTATCTTGCAATAAAAGTATTACAAGAGGTAGAGTCAGACAAAAATGTTCCTCTGTAGCTTTAGCATGAGGAGTTATGTTACATTCTTATTCCAAAGTTAATTAAATGTATTTTTATCTACACATTTCTACAGATAATATCCAGTAATGACAACTTGAAAAAAGTTACATTTTCTTGCAAATTTATTTGGTAAAAAACAAGCCAAAAGAAAACATGTACATAAGTATTCACATCCTTTCCCATGACACTCAAAGTTGAGCTTAGGTGCATCTTGTATCCACTAATCATCCTTCAGGTGGTTTTAATTGAATGGAGTCCACCATACCTAACCAGGGAAGAAGGACTTTTGGTAGAGTGGCCTGTTGGATCTGGCAGCCCACTTAAATTAAGCAGAAATGCACCTTTGACATTGCCAGGCAAAGATAACCAGAATTCTCTGGTT
The DNA here is from genome assembly GCA_036173005.1 of Crenichthys baileyi. NCBI lineage: Eukaryota > Metazoa > Chordata > Actinopteri > Cyprinodontiformes > Goodeidae > Crenichthys > Crenichthys baileyi. Next base: position 402,658 of record JAHHUM010000076.1, on the reverse strand, counting down.
TAATGAAACTAAAGCACAACCTTTTGACCTGAACTTCAAACATCATGTCTGGAAAGAGGAGGCATGAAAAGCTAATTCATCGGAATGATTCACTGGCTGGAAATCATGTCACTCATTATACTTCTCACATTTTCTTTTCCTAGAAATGTTTTTGTTCTTGGTTTTTTATGTACTAAAACTGGAAGGTGCATCAGGGGAAAGAGCTATTGCACCAGTCTTCTGCTTGGACTTCCTGTCTGTCCTTGCCTTTTTTTCTTGCAAAGGAACTGTCTTTTTTGCTGCCCTTTTTTAAACCAACTGCTGCCAATGTTAAGTAAGCTAAGCTCTGCACTGGTGGCAAAGCCATTCTGTTTGGAACTCCTCGTGAAGGAACAAAGACAGGGATCCTTTTTTTGGTAAAGGTTTTAAGATTGTAGCAGGGTGATTTAGTAATAGACTTTATGTGGCTGTAAACATTTTGATATGTTAATAATTACGCCTATCTTTTTTGCATGCTGTGTAGTCCCTGTACCTGAATGTCTTTAACCGTGAATTTCAGGGACCAAAAACAATGACTTCTGTCTTTTCTGCAATGAGCTGGAGGAAATTCGGACCTGTCCACTAATTAATATAATGAACACACTGACTCAGTGACTGTATTAGGCTGTTGTAATGGAGTGACATGAAAATAATAATTTTTGTGTCAATCTGGGTTAGGGGAACATATAGATATTTAAAAAATGTTTGAGCATGGAGCTTTGAGGAACCCTACATGTAATCTTGTTCCGTCAAATTTATAATTGTAAAATGATGCAAAGTTGACTTGGTCTGGCAAGTAAGATCTAAACTAATTTAGCACGGTACCAGGCAAAGCCACCCGAGTACCAGTCTGTCAATCACAAAGAAGTTTTAGACAATGAAAAGTAGTTTTTGCTATAAACCCTTAAAGCTAATAAAGCTCCTTGGAGTGAATAATAGGCATTTGACAACTCTTTATAAACCAGTGGGAATTTTCAACAATAAATGAAATTCCTCAGGTTTGCAGTTTTGTGTCACTGCCAAAAGTTTTAGCCATGAATGCAAGTTTGTAAACAGATCTTTCCAACTCATCCTTTGGTTTCAAATTGTCTGAGCCATTAGCAACAACAATGCAGGAGTTATATTTAGGCCTGTGGGTGACACCTATTACTCCATAGTTCATAGTTGCAGCATATATTGTAGGGGTTGAATAAAAGTGGCCCGAAAAAGGAGCCTTGAGGAACTTGCATGTGATCTTTCTTGACTCAGATTTATCATATTCATATGTAGGTGGAAAGAGTACCAAAATTGTTTACTCAAGTTTAGCTACAGTTACTATGATATGTTTTTGGAATTACAAGTAAAAGTAAAGATCTGTACAGAATTTACTATTAATTGAATGTCTAAACTGAAATGGAGTTAGCTTATTCTTTGTGTAAAAATGTGTAAAAATTAGTTTTTTCTGTAAGCTAAATGTTTTAACCTAATGAAGCTCTTTACAAGGAATTATATTGAAATTATAATCGAAATGTTCAGCTTTGTTAAACTTATAAACTTATAAAATTATAAACTGCTGAAACGTATGACCATGACTGCACATTTGTAAACAGGCTTCATATTTTGGTTTCAGCTGTTAGCATCCTTTTTCCAGTTTTATTTATGTCTGAGGCCAACCCCTTTGGCAACTCTTTTCTTCAGCTCTGTGGTTTCAGACACAACAGCTTTTGTTTGAAGTTTGGAGGCAGACCCAACAAGCAGAGCTGTGGCTCCACAGTGCTCAGACCTTCCACCTCTGTTTACAATCTGATCATCTCAAGCAGAAATGTGTGGAAATGGACAGATGGATCTACTTAACACTTCAGCTTCCTGGAGGTTTGTGTCAAAGACTAATGTCCTTTAAGTCAGATTATGGTTTAAAGATACAAAAATGGATTTCCCTATGATTATTTTAGGTGGAAATGTGTAGCTATGAATTACAGAAATGTGCTGAAGCAACCATAACTGTTAGCTTTGCCTCACATTAGGGAGCAAAAGGTTTTTTTGGAGTCTGTAGTTAGTAGATTTTCCTCATATTTCATGAACAATCGACTCATGTTTATTTACCGAGTCTGTAGCCTCTTGTTCATTTTGGATGATTTGAGCTGAAGTGGCCTCTTGCTGGTCGAAGTACTAATTGAACCCATTTTTTATTCTCCAAAACTGCCTTTCCTCTTTCATTTTAAAAACAATAACTCATCGATGAACAACACCACTCACCAGGAGGCACTTGTCACAGTGGTTCCACTTATGCATTGACCAAAACAGACTCGACAGCAAAAGTTGCATCACAGATTTTTAGGCTGTTTGCAGGTCCAAGTGGCTCGCCACTTATGAGTCTGAATTATGTTTAATGTATTCAGTTTTTTTTTTTCCAAAGTAAAGAGCTCACAGCATTCAGTAGGTAAAAAGTATGATTTCCATTTGAAGTCTGCCACAAGGAGTGACACAGCAAACATGAAAGAAGGTGCTCTGGTTATAAAAGGTCAGAATTTAACCTTTTTGCCTAAAACCAGTTTCCTCTTTTTAGCAGAAAGCTTACTCTAAACATCACCTTCAACACACCATCCTCACAGGGAAATATGGTAGTGGCAGAATCATGCTGTGGGGATGTTGTTCTTCAACAGGAAAAGGGAAGCTCATCAGAGTGAGAAAGTTGTTGGATCTTAACAAAGGGCAATCCTGCAGTCCTGAAAAATAACCTGAGCCTGCAAAAGACTTGAAACTGGGGCAGAGGTTCATCTCCACGGTGGACCCTAAACATACAGCCAGAGCTTGAGTGGTTTAAATCAAAGTATCATGTGTTAGAATGACCCAGTCAAAGTGCAAACCTAAATCTAATTGGGAATCTGTGCTGAGACTTGATAATTGACACGTTAACCATCTAATCTGAAAAGGATGGGCAAGATGTCAATCTGTAGATGTAGGGTATGTGTCTCTGGACATACCACAAAAGACTTTCAGCTGTAGTAACAACAAAGGGTGGTTTTACAACATATTGATTTAGTCAATCATCTAAGTGAATAGAAATATTATTTGTAACTCAAATGAATGCAGCATCCTTCAGATTTTTATTTGTAAAAAGCTGTCAAAGGTTCCTTACGTTAGTACTGAAAACCAAGTTAACAGCTTCCAGAGTTTTTGACTGGCCAGATAGTTATACCCCCATCATGTCTGTCTGTACTGACTGTTTTAGATGCTGCACTAAAATTTATACGACCAGTAAAAACATGAGTCCAATTATCTAAGTCAATAGAGTAATCATATATGTTTGCAGGTGCATATCTATATTTACAAACAAAAGATAAAGAAAAATATGAGTCGTATACCTGGTGGACATTTAGAATTTTTTTAAACTTTAAAGGAATTTACATAAAACATTTGCATCTCCGTCAGCATTTGCAGACGTGCATGGTGAACCTCCAATCACTGTGATGCTAACACTTCCTATCTACATGGAAATGGAGAAGCAGTTCTTTCCTCTGATCATAAGTGCATGGTGACAGATGGGTGATGGTAGAGTGCAAGTATACTTCATGCATGAAAATGTGCTCATACTGTAGTTCTGAACAGAAATGGCTTTAAAGCAGTGAGATTTCACAACAAAACACTTTCATCCTCAGAATCAGGTAAAAGTTGCACAAAAACAGTGATAAGTTCCAGAAAAGGTGCAAGCCTGAGTTTTGAATAGCTGTAAATCGTTCCCGCTTCAGGTGAATGATAAAAATTTGTGACCATTTTTAAATTCAAGAGTATCTCTGCCAAGATAATGGAGCAGTTGTTGAGGCCTCTCGCCACCTTTCCCTCCTTGACAAGTAAGCATCAAGAGAATGGAGAAGAAGCCGTTAAATTGCCTTAACAGCTGTGCAGGGTATGAATAACTCGTTAGCTGTGTGCATTTTAAGTCATCAAATCCCGAACCCCCTCACCTAACCCTCATTTGCAAAGGGGACAGGAGGGAGGTGCTAATTAAAGTGATAAAGAGAACAAATCTTATCAAATCTGGTGCTGGATTTTTTTTTTCTCAGAGGTTGGGGTTGAGGTGTTGGTACGCAGGGAAAGAAAAATTTCACTTTTACATCTGTATTCTCAAACACTCTGGGAAGGTGCTATTTCATGTTTAATTAATTAAGCAGTCTCTTTAACTGTATCTTGGCAAATGTGATGCCAATTAGATAGTGTGAAGAAATTGTTTATTGTTAATTAATGACTGATTTCTGGGGAAAAGAAGTTACATTTTCTGGTATTATACCTTTTTTTGTCATGATGGGTAAAACAAAGAAATGAGCATCAACATCTTGTGGAGGAAAACTCACTCAAAGCTTTATTTTTACTGCAAACAGATTTGAGTTGTAGGAGAAATCATTTAGATAGGTTCTTTGGTGTCTGCATGAAGAGACGATGCCTTAAAACGGGGTTGAAATGTATGATTACGTATAGCAATAGAGGTTTTGCATGTGACGTGATCACCAATGTCACACACAATGGGATTTGTGTACTTAAAGCCATATTAGAGGTCTGAAATGTATAGAAAAAACACAATTTTCCCTATCTGTCTGAAATTTAATCAGACTAAACATCTTATATTTTAGGTCAGTCAGGATTAACAAAATATATGTTTGCTAAATTACAAATTATGCGATACAGGTTTTTTTTTTTTGCTTCTTCTTTCAAATTCAGAACTGTACCTACACTATGATTACTATGTCTTTAAACAATTTGGGGAAAACCAGATGATTATGCTGTGGTTTTGTAAGTGTTTTATAATTCACACACTTGAGTAGTTTGTAATTTGAGGTAACACCTTTAACACACTGCTTCCTTCTGTGACGTCATGCAAAAATCAAAAGTCAACCAGGATATCAGAAAGAAAATTGTGGACTGCCAAAAGTCTGGTTCATCTTTGGGTACAGTTTCCAGGTGACTGAAGGTGTTATATTTATATGTGTTCAAATTATTATTTGTAGGTATAAACAATTCAGTTCAATTCAGTTCATTTATGTAGCACCAATGCACAACATCTTAAGGCACTTTGCCAAGTCAGTTTAATCAAATCATACAGATTTCAAGTCAAGAACATTCATTCCAATTATTCTAATCAAAGAATGTATTTAAATGCAGTTTATTATTTAAATTAGTTGAAATGTTTTCTATATAAGGAACCCTAGCAGCATTCACTCCTCCTGGATGAGCATGGATTTACAGTGGACAGTTGCTGGCATTGTGTTTTGGCAGTATTGGGAATACAATGATTTGCAAATCCTCTTCAACCTATATGAATTTTACACACTACAAAGATAAGATATTTAATGTTTAAACTGATAAACGTTATTTTTGAGTGTCATAATTGGGTATAAAAGGAGCATCCCCAAAACGTTCAGAAACAAGGATGGGGCAAGGTTCTCCACTTTGTGAACAACTGTGTGAGCAAATAGTCCAACAGTTAAAGAACAACATTTCTTATTTTACAAAAGTAAGGGTTTTCATCATCTACAAGCCATAATATCATTAAAAGACTCAAAAAAACCTGGAGAAATCTCTGCACATAAGCGGCAAGGCCGAAAACCAACATTGAATGCCTGTGACCTTTCATCCCTCAGGAGGTGGTAACAGATATTACCACATGGGCTCAGGAACACGTCAGAAAGCCATTTTCCGTTTGTCGCTACATCTACAAGTTAAAACTCTACCAAGCAAAATGAAAGCCATATATCAACAACACCAAGAAACGCCGGTAACTTCTCTGTACCTGAGCTCATCTAAGATGGATTGATGCAAAGTGGAAGAGTGTGCCAAGTAACAAGTCCACATTTCAGATTGTTTTTAGAAATCATGGACGTCGTGTCCTCCGGGCCAAAGTGGAAAAGGACTATCCAGATTGTTATCAGCGCAAAGTTCAAAAGCCAGCATCTGTGATGGTATGGGGGTGTGTAAGTGCCGTGCCATGGGTAACTTGCACATCTGGGAAGGCAACATTAATGCTGAAAGGTACATACAGGTACAAGCGGCTCAAATGAGCTTCCTCCGTAGGGTGTCCAGGCTCTCCCTTAGAGATAGGGTGAGAAGCTCGGCCATCCTGGAGGAGCTCGGAGTAGAGACGCTGCTCCTCCACATCGGGAGGAGCCAGTTGAGGTGGCTCGGGTATCTATACCGGATGCCTCCTGGACACCTTCCTCGGGAGGTGTTCTAGGCATGTCCCACCGGTAGGAGGCCCAGGGGACACGCTGGAGGAACTATGTCTCTCGGCTGGCCTGGGAACGCCTTGGGCTCCCCCCGGAGGAGCTGGAAGAGGTGTCTGGGGAGAGGGACGTCTGAATGTCTCTACTGAGTCTGCTGCCCCCGCTGCCCGGTCCTGGATGAAGCAGAAGACGACGAGTACAAGTATGAGTACATACAGATTTTGGAGCAACACAAGCTGCCATCCAAGCAGCGTGTTTTTCAGGGGGCGATGCTGCTTATTACATCTACACAATGCCAAGCCACATTCTGCACGTGTTACAGCACCGTGGCTCCGTAGTAAAAGAGTGCAGGAACAAGACTGGAATCCTAGGTTTAAAATTAAATGAATTTTTAACTGTTTGAGACTGTTTCACATTACAATAAAAGCAAAAATTCACCAAATTTTAGAGATATTGTGGAAGATTTTCATGGCAAAACATACATTTCCTTGAAACTTCTGGTAAAATCTTAAATCTTGGTATATTTTAATGTCTTCAGCTAAACCTGGTAAATCTATTTCACCAGTGAGTCATGCATCACTCATGAGACGAAATAAAACTGGCCTGACCTCAACACGCACGCCAATTTTCACAGCATTCAGATGCCACAACACCACTGCACTGAAGCATCAGAAAATGCCTTTTGTTCTTTGACACTTCCTTCCATTGAATCCACATGTGAATGATCCTTTTCTCAGGGAATACAGTCTGCCGTCATCTTTCAATTACCATGTGCAAGTTCTCTCAAAATAGCAGTTCGACACACTGTGAGAGCTTGTTGCTGCGTCTTTGGTGCTTTTCCATGTCATGCTGGAAACATTTCCTAATGTGTCATGTAGCTGGTTGATTTTGAGCAGCAGAGCCCTGGTTGAACACGGCTTGCGACTTGTGCTCGTAATGAAAGTACAAGCTGAACACGGTTCTCATGGTCAACAGGATTATCACTCAGCATGGTCAACAGGATTATCACTCAGTTATGAAGTCCTGTATGTGTTTAATTTATGGTTCTGGGTGCCTTATCGTGTTGAGCGGGGGCCTTCCAGACTAAATCTACTCTGCATATAATCAGAAATTTACAACTTTCCATGTCTGCCGTCGTCCAGAGAGGAAGCATCTGAGCATGCCGGGGAATGAGGACGGGGAAAGTGTGCGTGAATTTTAATTGTGCTCGTAGCAACACAGCCGGTGACTGCAGTGACACACACCAGTGTTCCCAAAGGTATAAAAAATTTAAAATCAACTAAGTAAAAAGGAAAGTTGTCTTAAATGGGGTGCAGGAGTTGGAAGCGGGGGAAGGGGGGGGGGTCGCATTGGCATATCCAACAGAAGAGAGCGAGAGAGACTTAGGGACTCAATTCCCCAAAGATGGTTTATTATTCCATGCTAAAATGAAGCAGGAGCAAGGAGCGGTAGTCAGCGATGCGTCAGAGTTGCTCTTTGAAGACATTAAAAAGCTGAACGCACAACAAAGACCAGATGTTCCAACATGCCTTATTTATGCACCCATCAGCCTGCTTCCCATGTCCACAAAACACCAGCATATTTCTACCTTTTAAACACACACACACACACACACACACACACACACACACACACACAAACACACAGCTGAAAGAGTGGGTGATTTTCACTGTGTGTGCAGAGTGTGTGTCTGTCATCTGGAACTGTGGGACAATCTGCGAACATTCCTGATTTGGCTGCAGTTGAAGTTTAACGAGATGGAAACGGAGTTCTTCTGTTTGTGCGAGATGATGGATGTGTAAACACGTTGTACCAACATGAGTGCGTGTTTGTGTGTACCGCAGCTCTAAACGCCTGAACTAACCTTTCAAAAAACAAAAAAACAAAAAACAAAACACATCCAGATTTATACTGTAGTACACATACAGTTGGGCTATGTCCACCACTGAGTAGTGACTTTCAGCCACTGTAAGTTACCCGAATGTTGATAAACCAATCAATCTCACCGGTGATCAAAATCAAACCATATCATAGTTTAGCAGTAGAATGAATAAATCTGAATATGACTAGGCTACTGACCCCTCGAGGGAGTTAGAAACTACAGTTCTAAAGAAGAAGAGAAGATTATTCAATTAATACCTACATATGGAATACTCTACTTCTAAGTTACACACTATTTTTTGAGGATTAGTTAATCTAAAAACAAACGCTTTTTGTCTAAGAATTTAAATAATAAGAGACCTAAATATGATCAAAAGTCAACAATGGGAAAATGAGACATTGCCATTGTTGAAGAGTTGACTTTGTTGAGTTTGGCCATATTCAGGCAGCGGACTGGACAGCTAATGACAACGATAAGGGAAAGAACAAAAGATTGAGGGGAAACAAGGGACCGTCACAAAAATCCAAATCATTACAGTAATGATATTTTTATTTTACAATGATAATAATCTAAGAAGACAGATTGAATTGAATTCAATTCAGTTTTATTTACATAGCGCCAATTCACAACACATGTCGTCTCAAGGCACTTCACAGAACTCAGGTACATACATTCCAATTAATCCTAATCATTGAATAGAACAGTCAGATTCAGTTATTTATTCAAATTGGATAAAAAGTTTTTCATCTAAGGAAACCCAACAGATTGCATCGAGTCAGAGATTTGCAGCATTCACTCCTCTCGGATGAGCATGTAGAGACAGTGGACAGTCACTGGCGTTGACTTTGCAGCAATCCCTCATACTGAGCATGCATGTAGCGACAGTGGAGAGGAAAAAAACCCCTTTTTAACAGGAAAAACCTCCAGCAGAACCAGGCTCAGTGTGAGCGGCCATCTGCCACGACCGACTGGGGGTTAGAGAGAACAGAGCAGAGCACAAAAAGAACAAAGAAGCACTGATCCAGGGTCCTTTCTATGGGAAGGAAAAGGTAAATGTTAAGGGTGTAGCTCCTTTAGTCTTTTACCTAAAAAAAGAACATAAACTCTTAGCCATTTTTAAGGTTAGAGTCTGAAAGAGAGCACATATAATTAGTTACAGTAAAAGCTCAGTCAATTACCATGTCTAGGAGAGCGAAAGGGTTTTTTAAAAACTGAAAGACAGGGGCCATGTGGGAAATCAGTAGAGGGTGAGCATTAATTTTTGCCAGCAGAAGCTTGGAGATGCCCCTCTCCAGAAAAGGTGTCACAGGTAGACACAGAGTCAGGCCAGGTGTAGCTTCTAAGAAGAGAAAAGAGAGAGAACAAAGTTAAAAGCTGAAATAACAGCAAATAATGCAAAATTGTAAGGCCGAGTGAGAATGTAGCGAAGAGGGTGAAAGTGGTCATTATGTCCTCCAGCAGCCTAAGCCTAAAGCAGCATAACAACAGAGATAGCTCAGGATAACTTAAGCCACTCTAACTATAAGCTTTATCAAAAAGGAAAGTTTTAAGCCTAGCCTTAAAAGTAGACAGTTTGTCCATTTAGAGCCCACTGATAGCCATTGTTATACTAAAAACCACAACGATTGGGATACCTCGCTCTGTCAGATTGATTATAACTATTGGAAAAGAGAGGGGGTCATACAGGTAGCAGAAATGGAGGGTGTGTTTGCACCTCAACCATAACTGAGCCGGTTTAGCCTAATCCTGACTCCCCCTTACTCCATCCAACAGGGAGGGAGGAAAAAAGGAAAGTTTTAAGCCTAGCCTTAAAAGTAGACAGGGTGTCCGCCTCACGGACTAAAACTGGGAGCTGGTTCCACAGGAGAGGAGCCTGATAACTAAAGGATCTGCCTCCCATTCTACTTCTAGAGACTCAAGGAACCACCAGTAAACCTGCAGTCTGAGAACAAAGTGCTCTGTTAGGAACGTATGGAACAATCAGATCTCTGATGTATGATGGAGCTAGATCGTTAAGGGCTTTATATGGGAGGAGGAGAATTTTAAATTCTATTCTGGATTTAACAGGGAGCCAATGAAGGGAAGCTAAAGTAGGGGAAATATGATCTCTCTTTTTAATTTTCATCAGAACTCTTGCTGCAGTATTTTGAATCAGCTGAAGGCTTTTAACTGCATTTTGTGGACATCCTGATAGTAAAGAATTACAATAGTCCAGCCTTGAAGTAACAAATGCATGGACTAGTTTTTCAGCGTCACTCCTGGACAGGATATTTCTAATTTTGGCAATGTTCCGGAGATGAAAGAAGGCAATCCTAGAAACCTGTTTAATATGGGATTTAAATGACATGTCCTGGTCAAAAATAACACCAAGGTTTTTTACTTTATTACCGGAGGTCAATTTAATGCCATCCAGGTTAAGTGATTGACTAAGCAGTTTCTTTTTTAAAGACTCCGGTCCAAAGACGACAACTTCTGTCTTGTCTGAATTTAGAAGCAGAAAATTTAAGGTCATCCAAGTTTTTATGTCTTCAAGACATGTTTGTAGACTATCTAACTGGTTGGGCTCATCAGGATTTATGGATAAGTAAAGCTGAGTATCATCAGCGTAACAGTGAAAATTTATTCTATGCTGCCTGATAAGTTTACCTATTGGAAGCATATATATAGTAAAGAGAATTGGCCCAAGTACTGAACCCTGTGGTACTCCATAATTAACCCTGGAGTTTAAAGATGATTTATCATTTACACGAACAAACTGGAATTCATACAAATAAGATTTAAACCAGCCTAGCGCTGTTCCCCTGAACCCTACACCATATTCCAGCCTTTCTAAGAGAATATTGAGATCGACTGTATCAAATGCAGCACTGAGATCTAACAGGACAAGTACAGACACAAGTCCATTATCTGAGGCTAGAAGAATATCATTAGTGACTTTCAGCAGAGCTGTTTCAGTGCTATGAGGAGCTCTGAAGCCTGACTGAAACTCTTCAAACAGGTCATTGCTGTGTAAATGGTCACACATTTGATTAGCAACTATTTTCTCAAGAATTTTAGATAAGAATGGAAGATTGGATATCGGTCTGTAATTTATTAAGTCATCTCGATCAAGTGAAGGTTTCTTAAGTAAAGGTTTAATTACAGCTACCTTAAAAGCTTGTGGTACATATCCATTTACTAAGGATACATTAATCATATCTAAAATGGGGCTGGTAATCAGAGGAAACACTTCCTTAAATAATTTGGTTGGGATTGGGTCTAACATACAAGTTGAAGGTTTAGATGAAGCTAATATTTCTGATAACTCAGGAAGCTCCACAGGATCAAAGCAGTCCAAACACAGGTCAGGTTCTACAGTTACTTTCAATGTTGTCTCACTTGCTGAGGATGAAGTAATCATCTTCAGGAGTATATCAAAGATTTTCTTTTTAATAGAATCAATTTTATTTAGGAAGAATCCCATAAACTCATGACTGCTAAGAGCTAAGGGAATGGATGGCTCAACAGAGCTATGACTCTGTGTAAGTTTAGCAACTGTACTAAAGAGAAACCTAGGATTATTCTTGTTCTCTTCTATTAATGATGAGAAATAAGCTGTTCTGGCTTGGCGAAGTGTCTTTTTATAGACAGTAGGCTATTTTTCCAGATTAAGTGGGAATCTTCTAGGTGTGTAGAGCGCCATTTTCTCTCCAATTTTCTAACATTGTGCTTTAAAGTATGCAGCTCTGAATTAAACCAGGGAGCCTGCCTCCTATGAATAATTACCTTCTTTTTCAAGGGGGCTGCAGTGTCTAATGCACCACGCAATGATGAAGTAACACTATGAACAAGAGAATCAATTTGTGAAGGGGAAGAAACAAAATTATTGCCCTCCACTGTGTTTTTTCTGTGATAATGAGGAAATCAAAAGTGGAACAGATTCTTTAAAGGTTGTTACAGCATTGTCTGATAATGATCTACTATAATGAAATTTTCTTTCAGGTGTGGAGTACTCGGTTAAATTAAACTCAAAGGTTATTAAAAAATGGTCAGAAATATATATATAATTATTATAATTGAAGGAAAATTTGGAGAAGAAAAACGTTTTCGACCTCCTAGAGAACTCCACCAACATGCCAGAGAAGTTGTTTGGGAGGCAGTGTTTTTTTGGGTTTAACAAGTCTGGTAGTATCCGTTGCTCGTATGTTAGTATCCACAGACCTGCATCTTCCTGCCTATGACGTCTTTTACTTAGAAACATAAATGGACCAAGAGGACATTACAGTTTCTGTCAGTGCAATGAAGTCACTTATAATTATTATAATAGAAAAATGGTGGTAGTCTCTTCCTCTGGATTTGAATATGGAAGTGGGTTGAACACCAAATCTCGTATGATGCAAAACAAACTTTTATCAATTTCCCATGACTCCATTCCCACCATTTTCTTAAACAGACAAAAGCTTTCAGAGAGTTAGGTTCTGAGGACAAGTCAGACATCAGAACTTGCTTTTCATTCTTGACTATATCAATCAGGTCGACCAATCAAACAAAAGTGGACTGTTGAACAGTGTGGGAGCTTTAACATTATGCAGTAAAGGTCCATTTAATCATTAAACTATAAATATGCAGATGCATAGAGATGAAGTCTTCTGTTCGTCTTTTGCATTCATTTCTTGCATATGTCATCAGGAACCTTGCAGATGTGTACTCAATCACAACAAACAAAGAAATACCACCGGGAATTGTAGGGGTAGTTTGGTGTGGTGTACCTCATGTGCGATCATCAAAAGAGTAGAAGAAGACAATGGAACCTCTCCATCCCCATGTCAAGATGCAATACATAACAGACCACAGTAATTATTTGAATGTATATCCAAATCTTTAAGATTTCCTCCTTGGCGTATTTAAAATTTTCCTCAGAATTTGGAAGCTAATTCGAAACTAGTGACTGAATTGGCGAGCAACATCTAAAGAAACTCATCGAAAACACGGGGGTAGAAAGGCTTGGTAATAGCAAGAAGCTTACCTATTTACATGAGTAAAAGGACCATAAATAGGCCTTAAGGATGTAATGAGATCTTGTGTCACGATATTGAAAAACCACAATATTTCTTGTCAATGTGAAATCTGTCTTGCTAAGCACTTTCAGCTACTGTCACCGTGTGGCTTTGACTGGTGGAGTAAGTTTAAGTCAATATTGTGAGCCCAGGATGTGAAGGGGATAGACTTTAGCTCATTGTTCCTGCTTTATCCTATTTATCAAGTTTGCTTACCCCATCAGTTCGAAATAATTTGTATGTCAGTTTTTTGGAGTACCTGGTTGAAAAAAGAAATAGTGATAAAGTGGCAGTCAAGATAAGTAGCACTCTGAGAATAGCACGACTGGCTAACTGCTAGCTGGTAACGATGCACAAGGTGGCTCAGCTGCACAGCTGCCTATCCACTCTATTCTAAAGCGCTATTTCTGTTTTCAATAAGATGGGACTACGTTTGCTCCCCTGCAGTTTAAAACTGAGAATACTTTAAGAGTCTGCAATTCTTTTTTTCATCGTAAGACTCCTATTATCCAGCCAATGAGAAAAAACTCAAAGATTAGCGAATGATGAGACTTTTTCCTCTGTGACATCACAAAGCTTTACAGATGTGAACTTTATACCCACAATATTTTATCTTAATTAAACCTCTTATCTGGTAAGTGTTGTTTTGAAATTTAAGGTATCATAAATATTTCAGTATATAATGAGGTGCTATCTTAGTAAAGGGGAAATGCAATGGTTCATCTTCATGACTAAGATGCAGATGCAGATGACCTTTCATCTTGATAGATGAAAGCTCAAAATCTCAAGATTGGTTCGTACTGCCTGAAATTTATAGTTAACATGCTGCACTTAATCTTGTATTCAAAAGTACAGTCATCTCCAAGATGCCAAGGAGAGCAGAAAGAGATTCTTAAACAAGAATCTGTTCAGTTCAATAATAATAATAAAAAAAAACCAGGGAGCTGTCTCCTCCAGTGCAGGTGGTGGTGTTGGTGGTGGTAAGGGGGGATCGAGGAAACAAAGAGTGCTAAATTGATGGCACCACAATAAAAACTATTAGCTGGGGAGTCGACAGATGCTGATGTGCCGGTCTCCTTTCCAGGGATTATTATTTATTTACACTTCTCAATCACAGCTTCCCAGATGCCAGCCCGGACTCTGGCATGGCACGCACACTCTAAGGGGGGGAGAGGAGGAGGACTAGGAGGAGGTGATGTTGCGTTGTTCCTTGTAAAAGGGTCACGGGGTGACTCACAGCTTCGGCAGAAACGTCTGAGGAAAAAGGTTTGGTCGCGTGCCAACCACAAATCTCAAATATACCTGATGAGGGTGTGTTTCTCTTCCTGTTATTTTCTTTTTCTCCATCCTTTGGAAGATTCCTAATCGCCGCTGCACTAATAGGCCTGTGCACATCTGTCACTTAGAAGCAAATTGCTTCATTTAAAGGAAAAAAAAAACTGTGCACAGAATGTATCCAATCTTTTTCAAGATTGGATACACAAAGGCAGAGGAGGATGCGGACTCTGAGGTCATTGGGATTTTTTTATTCTCCATCTGAAAACAACACATATTAAGCTGCCTAATGATTTGTGTTGTGATTAAACAGAAGCTATTCATCCCGACACAGCAAGGAGACAGTCAGCATATATCCATTTCTTTTCAGTAGTACATCCCCTCCTCTGCCTGCTTCTCCCAGCTCTCATCCCTGAAGCAGCAGTTGAAGATGCTGATTTGGATTTGTCAGACTTGATGGAGAGTCTTTTTTTCCTGCTCTCTCTCCCTTCATCCACAGATGCCTGTCCTTGCCTCTTCTCCGGCCTGGAGAGTGTCTGAGATGCCGTGCCCATCGCCCGCTCAGTATGCACGCCACTTCCCTCTCTCCCTCGCTGAAAAACATCTTTATTCAGCTTCTTCGCTAATGTCTGCGGCACAGGCATCAACATGCTTTGTGCGAAATGAATTACTGCTAATTAAAAATCAACAGAAATGAGCATGCAACACTCTGTGCCCCATTAATATTTTAACCAGCAGCAGCAGTAATTACAGCTGCACTAATTTTTTCCCCCCTCTCGCTCAGCATCCACAAACCAGTCAATAAATTACATCAAAAAGTACAGGTGTGTTTCCCTGTCAGAGCTGTAATATCATGATAAATCGACATCATCCCTCATAGTTAACGGTCTCACCTCCCCTATTCGCCCGCGACTCACTACTTGCTGTTATCTTTGCCTGTGTAAATGGGAGGAGGGCGTTGAGGCCTCTTGTTTCACTAGAACATGCAGGTGTCTCAGGGTGTCTCATTTGCAGGTAGCAAATGGATGCTAAGAGCGCCACTAATGGAGATTTGTGGCTGTTTTTTTAAACTTATCGCTTGGAGTTTATAAAAGAAGGTCTGAAAGAGAAATCTGATGTTTCATTTATGGCTTTGCCCTCGGGCCTTAAGTGGTACCTTCTCGTGCTGCAGCTACGCCCTTGGATCTTAAATGTGACGTATCGTTTCCTGAGATCATGTCATCTTGATCCAGTTTACTTCCCTCCTCATCTTCACTGTTGTTAAGAAGGTAAAATTCCGGTTGGCTTGGTCAGAACTGCTAAAGAATCAACGCTCCTTAATTATTTCTGATTTTTTTTGTCATTAACTAAGAGTGTCTGCACAAAACAAAGCTAAGTCTGTAAATATACATTGCTTAGCAACTGCATTCATACCCGTTGAACCCTTCAACATTTCATCACAACGCAAGGGCAACTAAAATGCATTTTATTGGAAAGTTATGTTGCAGACCAACACTAATTGTAAGGAAAACATTAAATGTTATGTTATGTGGTTTAACATTTTTTATTCCCAGTAAAACATTTACCCCCACGTTGAGTCATTTCTTTGTAGAAGCACCTTTTGTTTTTGGGCTATGTGGCTACCAGCTTTGCACATCTGTAGACCAATTTATGGGCCATTATTCTAAAATAACTCAAGATCTGTGAGAGTAGACAGAGAGTTTCTTGAAACAAATTCGTAACTGGATTCAGGTCTGAACTTTAACTAGGCCATTCCAACACATAAATATTGTTTGATGTAAACCACTCCATTGTTGCTTTGGCTTATATTAAGGGTTAATGACCTCTATGTCTATGCTGAAGAAAGGCATCTGCACAGCATTATGCTGCCAACACCATGTTTCACTTGAGTGAATGGTGAGTTCAGGATGATGTGCAGTGTTAGTTTTCAGCCACACATAGGGTTTTGAATATAGCCCTATAGGTAAATACTCTGTCTCATCTGACTATTGAACCTTCTTCCACATCTTTGTTGTTCCCTAAATAGCTTGTGTCTAGTTATAAATAGGACTTCTTGTGTTTTGTTTTGCAACAACAGCTTTCTTCTTGCCACTCTTTGGTCAGATTTAGGGAGTGCAGAACTAACAGTTTTTCTGTCAACAGATTCTCCTACCACATACGTGAATCTCTGCAGCTCCCCCAGAGTTACAATGAGCCTCTTAGCAGTTTCTCCATCATTAATGATTTCCTTTCGCTGTGTTTTCCTTAGGTGGATTTCTTGGTAGGTTTGCAGTTGTGCCATACACTTTACATTTTAAGATGATATTGAGCAGTGCAATATGTGATAACCTAACTCTGCTTTAATCTTCTTGACAATTTTTAACCCTGACCTGTCAGCTGTGTTCCTTGGTCTTCATGATGCTGTTCTCTAATGTTTTCTAACAAACCTCTGAAGCCTTCACAGAACAACTGAGATTAAATTACACACAGGTGAACTCTATTTACAGCTAGGTGACTTGTGAAGGCAATGAGTTGCACTGGATTTTTAAGGGTTTCAGAGTAAAGGGGGGTGACAAGAAATGCAATTCAAGTAGTAATCTCACACTAGCAAGGCACTGCAATTTAGCAGTCATTCAAACCGTAACTGAATCAGCCCATTCAAATATGTATGGAGTTTTTCTGTCAAATGTATTTCAAAGGTCTAAAATCAAGCTATAGGTTGTTCTTATTGAAAGTCACTTAAATATCTAGACAAAACAGTTGTTTTGTATATCTTTATAAAAGCAGGGGGCAATCTGTTAATGTGGTTGCTTTAAATGCATAAATCTCTCAGAAGTTACATTTTGCCTCAAAGCTACTACTGAATAAATGACAAAACATCTAGAGCAATGTCCTAAGGAAGACATGAGACTAAACTATGGGCCATAATTTACAGTAACATGTTAGGAGAAAAAACAAAAAGGATGGTGGTCAAGAGGTGATGCATTGAGCTTACCCTGCATTTTTTTCAAGCTGTTCCAGTGTCAAATAAGAGGCCACCTGTTTAACAGCTAAAGCTTGGCCCTGACAGGTTCATCCACAATACAATTATCCAAACACCACAGCAAATCTGCAACAGGATGACTGAAAAATAAAATAATAATGTTTTTAGAATGCCCAGTCAAAGATCTCAGACCTCAGCCTGATTGAAAAAGTTTACCTTTATGCAAACCTAGAAAGAAGCAAAAAACTTAGTCAGATTCCAACATGCGAATACCCTCCAAACTTTTAAAAACTATTTTAACTAAAACAATTAACTTTAAGGACAGTTTTTTGAACCTGTGGTATTTAACATGCAGAGCAAGGGCTGCAGGAAAAACAGGAGAACTCATCTGCAGAGCTGCGCAGAAGTGACACTAAAGAGCAGCAATCATAAAACAGATTTACAGTTAACTTTCATGTTGACGATGAAAACGCACGATTAAGTAAGACATCTCAACATCAATGTAAATATTAATTTCACTGGTGTTTACATTGAGGATCCGTGGTCAATTAATAAGTAGATTGATGCACACTGAAAGGTTTTAAGTCAGCAGAGAGTAAATAAGTGGATCTTTCTACGTGCCTAACTGGCTAAAAACACAGTGGTTATCCTCTTGTTATGAACGTTTGAGTGGCGCTCCACTATTTTTAAGCTTCTGCTGTGACCTCTGTTTCATTTTCTGTTTCCGTCAGATAATTTCAATTAATCACAGTTACTTTAAGTCGTCAGTGAATGTGACTTTTCTGTTGCAGCATCTCGAGTGCTGATTAGGTTTTCATAGTGAAATGTATTAGTGGGTTTCAGTGTGTTTATGTGTGCTTGACTGTGAGGCATACACCTATGTGTGTGTGTGTGTGTGTGTGTGTGTGTGTGTGTGTGTGTGTGTGTGTGTTGTTAAACAGTACTCTAGCCACTCACATAAAACTGTTTTTTCATAGGAAAAACTTGCCAAATTGGTTAACTATCGAACAATGACATTTTTGTCTTTAAAGAAAGAATAGCCTCACAGTAATAGTGGTATTAAAGATGATAAAAATGTTTTGCTAAAAGAAACATAATCTGATGTTAATATGTTTAAATTATATACATACATATATATATATATATATACATATATAACATATATATATATATATATATAATTATATATATATATATATATATAAAGATATATACATAAATCATGATCTGCACCTGTTTGTGTTTCTGTTAATTGCACCCATCTGTTTTCCATGTAGCTCCTTTCGCCTCAGTTGTGTTTAAGTTCCTGTTTTCTGTCACTTTGTTGTCGGGTGGACTGTTGTAGTCCTTGTTGTCATCGCTGTAGCTGTGTCCGAGGTCCTGTGTTTCCACGTGTTCTGGGAGTTTTGTCTTTAGTTTTCATTAAAATATATCCATCCACCATGCACCTGACCATGTCCTGTTGCTGTTGCCTTGTGGCAAGAAGGTCCTGGGTTCAAACTTCAACATGGTGTTTGCATGTTTTCTTCTTGAACATGTGGGTTCTCTGGTTATGTGTATTCTTATACGGTATATGTAAATATCTGGTTTTAACTGTCTAACGTGCACTGTGAGCATCAACATCATCTCATGGCAAGATGATAAAAACTGACGATGGGTCTAAGTGGTTCCGTTTTAGAAACTCTCAGAAGGAAAATGTTGTGACTGTGGGGCTGTGAACCAATTAGTAATTTTAACTGGTCATGTTACTACCTAAAAACAGTGACCAACACATTTTTTCCCTTTTTTTTTCTACACATCATTAGCTTGACAGGAAGAAGGCCAGAGGGCTTGGGCAAAGACATGCAGCAAACTGTCTCAGAGTCAGGGACAGAAACCAGGACAGCTTCACTGAGGACTACAGCCTCCATCCATGGCCCATGCTTGTTCACCACTGAACCATGCAGTGCCCGAGCACGACTTTTAGTTCCATTTAGGTACGTACAACTCAGCAGTTATGTATAGGCTTTGGTTCCAGTGTATATTGACTGGGAAATATGAACCAGGTCAGAAGGTCCTGCAATCGGTGAATGAGAATGAGCATAGTTTTCTTTTTTTAACAGAAAGATATTTGATAATTGCAAAATGTCACATTATTAATCTAGACGCATGGTTTGCACATACGGTATAGATATTAAACGGATGTGCTGTGATGGATGTTGCTGGCAATTAAAGATCCACACCATCAAACGAGATGTTCGATGTTTAAGGCGTCAAACACAGATATGTTCACTACAGATATTTGAAGTAAAGTAAAGGAACTTATTGACTATACACAACTTAAAAAAAATGCATCCTTTTCTCCTAACTAATGCTTTTTCTATAATTTACATCATTCATAGTGAGTTCTACAATAGTTCTGGATTCATCCTTGAAACAGCTTGTCTGTACAGTCAATAATTTTGTATGTGCAGGTATATGTGCATACCTTTTCCTATAGTCTTATACTGACTTTGTAGTGCTCACATGTCACATAATCATTTCATCCTCTGAGGTTTTCCTTTCAAAATATGACTAAAACAGAAAATAACGCATGATTATCAGTGTGATATGTCCGAGCGTGGTATTTTCAAGCCTTCAGTTCCAGTGAACTCAGGCATACAATGGAGGGTTTATGTGACAGAGGTCATGATCTCTTAACCCACAACAAAGTCTATTGACTCGCTCACAATAAATATCCCATGAGACTTCATTGCTCATATAGACCATAGAGTGGCAGCTGATGTAATTGGTTGATAAAGTGCTCTGAATAGAAAAAGATGATGCAGATTTCGCTTTTTTCCAAAATACTTTTTTTAAGCTGAATGCTTAACAGGTCAAATTTGTCTCAGACAAAAAAATAAAATGTACAGTGTTTCATTTCACTGAGTGTTAAAAGTAATGGTAGCCCAAGAGTTGTCATGTTATCAGACTGCAGGTCAGATGCGACAGCTCTCCAAACATTGCCTTTGAAGTGGGATTGCATGAAGCAGTTTAGTAGTTAATATATCACCTCCAGGCAGTCAGAAATGTCAGTTTGGGCAATCAGGATACATTTTCATGATGAATTGAGTTGATAGTTCTAAAGAGCAGGGTCCAGAAAGAGGCTGCATTTTGGTGCAGTTGTCAGCACTTTTGCTTTGATGCAAGAAGGTCCTGGAATCAAATACCTTTCAAGTGTGGATTCTCTAAGGGTACTCCAGCTTCCTTCCACAGTCCAAAGACATGCATTGTAGGTTAAATAGTTAATTGGTTAATTAGGAAAGAGAGCAGGTGTGTGTAGTTTTTTGTCACTGTGTTGAGACAGCAGTATCTTTCAAAGTAAAAGCTAGTTTTTCAAAAAGAAGTGGCATATTCATAGGTGTGTGGGGGGATTGACAGTTAATGTAATGCATTATTCCTTTTAAATTTTTCATTCATCTATTGGGCCAGATGTGGTTCATAGGACACTTATGTGCCCAGGTCTGAGCTGTCTGGTAATATTGCCATTGAGGTGCAAGCACACCCTCCATTTCTGCTACCTGTGCGACCCCTTCTCTTTTCCAATAGTTATAATCAGTATAAGAGAGAGAGGTACCCCTAATCCTTGTGGTTTTTAGTATAACAATGGCAACCAGTGGGCTCTAGATGGACAAACTTTATCAGTGTATTATTTTACTTAGTACCCCTACACAGGACCCATTCTAAAATGTCTAAACTCTAACACTCAGTAGTTTAATCTAACCTCCCCAACAACCCCGCACCATTCCAAACCCTTTGTGAAGTGCCTTGAGACGATATGTGTTGTCAATTGGCGCTATATAAATAAAACTGAATTGAATTGAATTGAATTGCACTCATCATAGGTCTGTTTTCTCTGGAATGATTCTTAGAAATCGTTGCAGGTGGTCCATTCAGCAGCAGTTCTGCAGGTCAAAGAGGTCTAAATTGTTGGAACTTGAATATCCTGTTTACCTACAGCTTACCAATTGAACACATGGATCAGTTCATATGGTTTTTGTAATCGGTCCCAAATTATTTATGCTGGACTCTCTTATATGGCTTAGATGCTCTATTGCAGCCATACAGGATTCATCCATCGTCTGCACTTGCTTGTCCTTGTAGGGTCGCAGGAGGCTGGTGCCTATCTCCAGCAGCCATTGGGCAAGAGGCGGGGTACACCCTGGACAGGTCACCAGTCCATCCCAGGGCAACACCGAGACACACAGGACAAACAACCATGCACAAACACATTCATACCTGACGGCAATTTGGAGTCACCACTTAATCCAACAGGCATGTTTTTGGTCTGTAGGAGGAATCCGGAGTACCCGGAGAGAACCCCTGCATGCACGAGGAGAACATGCAAACTCTACGGAGAAAGATTTTGAATCCAGTAACTTCCTGCTGCAAGGCAACAGTGTACCACTGTGCAATCTGTCATAAGGAAAAAAAAAACAAATATTATTGAAATATGACCTGGATTAATAGCATTAAAAAAGATATCGAAAGACAAAGACATCACTGGTATTACATCACCAGAGCCATTCTTGTTTTGGAAGCCTGCTTATGTAGGTGAAGAATTTTTTTACAGTTAAATAATTTATAATAAAATAGCAAAAGGGTTAGTGCTCTGTATTGTTGGAAAATCATAACTAAAGAATGTCAGTGTTTTTAGAGAAGCTGGGGGGCAATGCTTTACCGCTTAAAAAGCGGGGAAAGTCTAGGAAAAAATCTTTTAAAAAACATCATATTATGAAACGAAATTTTACAATTGGGGGGTAAAACAGTTTTTAAACTTGAAAAAAATTTTTAAAAAATTTTAAAATCAGTGGTCCACATTGCCCAAGATTGAGTATTTCTGTCAATTTTAAAGCAAAACCTTTAAAATCCTGTTCCTGTAATAAAGATCATCAGGTAGAGTTGTTAATTGGCTCTGTATGAATTCAAACAGGGTCAGAGTTATGATCATTGTATATTTTCAGAGCAAATTTGCATCAAATCGGGAGCATCAACAAGGATACAGCTTTATTGTCTCTCAAAGCAGAAGGGAAAACACACAGACAGAGATGGATAATATAATCTTGAATCTTTCACATATGCACAGTCACACACATACACACCAGTGTTTCCAGGACGATCCCGAAGCCTCTATATCAGGGGTCTGTCTGTGTCTTTGGTCCCGCTGTTCTCATTCACGGCACAATGAAATTATATAGTTGCAAGCATTGTCTCATGGAGGCAGATTCAAGGCCCATTTATTTGAGATTGCTTTTAGTGTAATTCAATAAAGGCTTTTTTACTCATTTATTTCCATGGTGAAATTCATGCTGAGGAAAACCAGGGCTGTATTTCCCTCATTAGCAGTAATAATAACCATAATCACAATAATGGCATTAAAAAGCAATCATTTGAATGGTCCTGCTGTCAATGTCGGCCTCCACATAAAATACAGAAGTATGCTGGACAATACTTATGGATAAATTACAAAAACATAGCAGAGTAGAAACAAATCTGAGCTTTGTCTCATTTGGTTGTCAATTAGCTTTTAAATTTGGTCCATATTCAGATAATAAAGAGCAACATCTGAGAGGATTTCAGATCGACACATGAAAAGGAAAGGTTGTGTCATAATGAAGCCAGTGAGTGTAGAAAGAGGATTTAGGAGACAGCTTTGCATCCACAACTCTTCTGTGGGATCCATTTTCCACCACTGCAGGCCAACTGGCTATCAAGATGGTGCCACTGCCGCTGTTAAGGCTTTTTAGATGAAAACTTGGTCTTCTTGCTAATCTGTGGAGCAAGCACAGCCTCCCTGAATGCCCTGCAAAAATAAATATTTGAATATTCTTCGGCACTCCTAAACCCGCTTAAATTGGATCATTTTATTTCGCCGCTTGCCCTTGCCAAAATGCCAAGAGAATGTGGGTCTTGGCGAGCCTTTTCGAGCCCAGGCACGCCACCCTCCCCCCGGACCTGCCCACCCTCTGCACTATCAGCTGACACAGAGTCTGCCCCCAGGCCTCCTGCTTTCTCCTCGGCCATGCTCCTGCTGTGTGGGGCTGGCACGCCAAGCCCACTAAGGAGACCGTCCTGAAACTGGCCATGCGTCCAGAGAGCGCTGCCATGATGCCACCTGCAGCCTCACATCATCCCTTTAATTACAGTCTTTAAAATCCAGGAAAGGTTGAGGAAGATGTGCCACACCATCATCTAGATTTTATAAAGAGATTAAATCAGCTCATGTTCCTCTGGGGCGGGCCTCATTTTTGAGGATGAACACTTAAACTTATCTGCACCTACAACACAACCTTATGATGATTTTATTCATAAGCAGTTTACCAGATGACGCTTATAAGGTATTAATCATTAATGTACTATGACTTCATGGGATCAGCCCACATTCAATAATTGTGTGTTAATAATTCTTAAGTCACTGCTAAAACATATATTAATTACCACACCTCCAAATATTCTTACAATTGACATTTCCAAATTTCTACTACTGAAATTAATTAACCTGATTAAATTAGGTTAATTAATTTAATAGTAGTAGGAATGTTTGACACTATTTTAAAAATAGTGTCATATTTTTGCAATTTTTTTTAGTTAGGTGTTTATTTAATGGGAAAAATAATATGATAAATTAAGTGTAAAATAACTGATTAGCTTATGGTAATAAGCAGATTATCAAGTATACATTTAAGATAGTTCTCAGTATCCAAGTTGAGCTTTTATTTTACCCAGTGCTCAGAAAGGGTGAAGTTTGAGAAGACTGAAACTGGTTGGTTCTGTACTGGTTAAAGGTTGGTCCCCTTAAACCGTTAAGTTCTGCTGAGAATTCGTGCAGGTAGACCTGCGACTCTACTTTGATGGACAGTCACATGCATGCATAGACAGATTACAGTTACACCTTTATCTGAAAGAACTGATGTGGGTAGACACATCCCTGTGCATGCTCATCTTTTCTCCAAGCACTCACATATCTTTTCTGCTTTCACCATTTTGGTATACAGTGTGTTGAGAACATTTATTATTATTTTTATGATTTTTATTGTTGCACTACTTCATTAAACTATCACGTCACTGATTATCTAGATTTAAATTACACCCTTTTACCAGAAATGTGGTAAGTTTTGTTTCTACAAAATGTACTTTTTAATATGTTGTGGTTCCAAAACAGAACTTAAAATGCATCACCATTTTTAGTGTCAGAGTGAGTAAGTGAGTTAGTTAGTTAGTTAGTTAGCTAAACCCCAGTCTGGTGCTACCATAAAAATACTAGCTGTCAACTACTCAGTTGAAATGTAAAATTAACCTTACTAAAACACATAAAACATGTTGGTAAACAGCTTAATAGTAGCAGCAACAGAACAGGATCACTACTAATATATCTGCTGAGAATTCATACACTGTCAATCTATGCCTTTCACAAACTTAAATAGAAATTTTTTTATTTAGTTGAATGTAAGGTTATCAAACTAAAGGTCAGATTCTCTTCAAGTAGCTCTGAATCATTCATTATAAACATTTATAATTGATGATCTACAGTCCATAGGTTATTAATTTATGACAATTAGTTGATTTTAAAGTGATTTTTCTCTCTTGATTTAAATTTTAAATGTATACACTTTTTATACCTAACATTTTATGAATCAAATTTGTTCCTTGTGGGTTAGGGTTAACCCACAATGGTTAGGGTTAGGGTTAACCCTAACCCTAACCCTAACCCTAACTGTGCTTTTAAAAACCCTCCAGTCAACAAACAAAACTGTTTGTTTTGGTATTTGAATACAATTCAAGACTCTTTAAACTTTTGTACTGTTGCTGATCATCTTTATACACAAATTGAGTCGGGTTTCTGTACTTGGAAACATTTCAATTAAATGCTTGCTCTGTGATAAGATGGAGGCCCCGGTATTAAGTCCATAAGGTAATACAAGGCATTTTATTACAGTTTGTTGCTTAGAAACAAACTAACAAATAAAAAAAAGCTATAGATTTTTATGTAACCAAATTTGCTGGGTTTTATTTTTTTCATTGTAGAACCACAACTCTGATGAGCTTCCCAGCAAAAATTATTAATGTATATACTGAAATATTCAGTCATTAAAATACATTTCTTTAAAAAATCTGTTTGGTACAATAATATTTATTTTTGCAACTATTTTAACTTCAAACATTAACTAAATGATCTGCTAAATTCAACAAAAACCACATGAATCCACAGTGTGTTGATCTTTGTTTTATAGTATATGCACATTTTTATCTTCCAGCATTATTTCTTAAATTAAATGATGTGTCAGCAATTAAATAAAGATTAACTACATTTAAAGTTTGCACTCTTTTACCAAAAAAGTTATGAATGTTACTTTGTTTTATATGTATTTTTTAAAATGTTGAGGGTTTCCTAATAAAGTTGAAAGAAGTTGTTAATAATAAGAGATTTTATGATGTATTGATGGACTGGTGTGGTGGCTCTCACCTGTTTAGTGCTGATTTGGGTTTCAGCCCTATAAAGAACCTCAGAACACAAACTGATGGAAGTAGAATTATTAAAAAATAATTTTATATTTTTTAATAAAAATTATGCAACATCCAGATTCAGTGACTTAGAAATCTTATGGCATGTTAAATATTAAACGTACTATTGCACTTATTCCATATGGCAGTTTCATTTTTGCAAAATTGAGTTTTTCAGTTTGAAATTGCTGTTTTAGGAAATATCATAGACTCTAAAAGGGACTGTTTGTGAAAGTGTATTGTTTTACACATCTAAAAGGTCCTCAGTCAGTATAAAGGTTCATTACTTCAAATCACTGCTGGGGGATTGATCCCCAGTGGATTGCCTTATATTAGGCAGGGACAAGAAGTCAGATTTTATGTCTAATTATCCTCAACTTCAGCCTCTCCCACCCAGTTGCTGCATTTTATCAACGAGGCATCACTTGTTTATTCCTCCAGCCTTTTCTGTTTTCACTACAAATCCATCATTCCTGATGGAGTTAATGGATTTATTGCTGCTAGACTTTTTTATCATCTACCTAGGCATTAATGTATTTTAGCATTGTGTATCAACAACTGCTTCACAGCATGAAGGTCCAGCTTTTAAATCCCAACTGGACCTTTCTGTCTTTCTTTTCTGAGTGGGTTTTCTGTGGTGTTCTTCCACAGTCTGAAAACATGCATATTAGGTTAATTGCAGATTTTTAATTGTTCGGACTGGTTGATTCATATGTCTCTGTGTTGGCCCAGTTATGCACTGGCAATGCAGTTTCTTGCATTTACAGCCTATTTCAATTTATCTTACAGCATCTCAAAAATAAATGCAAATATTCAGGCACCACCCTATGAATTAAAACTGACTGGGAAATATTTTCAGGGCTCTTTTTGGACTGGTTAAAATTTTCTATCTGTTAATACTCAGTCAGTCAGTCCTTTATGAGTTTACTGCTATGTTTGTGGTCATTTTCATGTTGCAGGGTCCAGTTCTTCTTTAACTGTATTTATTTTTTTTACACGTGGTCTCACATTTTCCTACCTGAAAGAATTTATGGTTGATTCCGTGATGGTGAGCTGGTCAGGTCCTGCAGCAGGAAACCATTCCCAAATCATGACATCTTCACCTCCATGCTTCACAGGTATGAGGTTTATTTACTAGAATGCTGTATTTGGTTTATGCCAAACATGTCCTCTGTTCTGGTGTAAAAAGAAAAGTCAGTTTTAGACTAATCTATCTAAAGAACATTCTTGCAGGATTCTTGTTTTTGTCTACCTATTTCTTAGAAAAGTTAAACTTTGGTGCTTTATGCTTTTTTTTTTTTTAGAGATTAAAGATTTCCTTCTTGCACATCCCCCATGAAAGTTAAACTTGTTAAGTATCTTTCTCACTGCAGAAGAATGAACTGTCATATGAACAGCAGGAAGAGCCTGCTCTTAGAATGAACTAACTTGGACAGCCAGACCGGGTCATGGCAATGATTTAAATGTCCTTTACTTGTAAACTGTTTTCAGTTCAGTGAAATGGCTGATTTCTAACTCTTTGAAACCTCTTTAAATCCCTCGCCAGACTCATACACTGCTACTATCTTACCTCAGGCAGCTCCTTCAATCTCACCATGGTGTTCACTCTCACTTCAACTATCAGGAGCACACCAAACTAAATGTCAGAGGTTTAAACAGGGCAAAGTGAGATGTTACAGAAAGTTTTAAAATGTCTGCACATTTTATTGTTTGGTTATACTACTTGAACTTTTCCATATTGTTAAAATTGATATGAAATTTCTCCCAATATGTTAGAAAAAACCCATATGCTGTTGTAGGGTGCCCTATTTTTTTTCAGATGACATATATTGATGTCCCACTGCCACGTATTGCCTGTATTGGGATAAACGGTGTAAATTGTACAGTGTACTACATCTGAAGGAGAGATTAAATTACTTTTTGCTGTGACACCATTGTCAAATTTTTTTCCTTTTGTTATTCCTAATGACTTTAGAAGCTTGTGCTGAGAGTTCAGAACTCTATATGCTGTCTGTAAGAGCCCCAGAGGAAATTGCCATGACGTGTCTGCCAGTTTAAGCATTTGACATGCTGAGGTGAACCAGTCTTAATCAGTACAGACAGAGGGCATGCACAGTGTAGTATAAGTTTAAGTAATGTTATTTTAGGGTCATAGCTGTTATTGATTTTTCAACATTTCTAAACCAAACATAGGAGTCCGGCTAAAAATGAGATAGAATTACATTTGGTACAGTACTAGATGAGTAGAAAAGTGATCCTGGTGCATTATTTAACGTTATTTACGCCATAGAGAGTAGTGTTATCAGGTTTAAACCTTTTTGCAATCAACAAATGCTGAAGTTCACTTGTTTTTGTTGTAAAAAAATGTTCTACCTCTGAACATGTAGTTTGTTTAGTCATTGTTTGTCACAGTCTATTGAGTTTCATACTTTTGGGCTATTTGTGATTTGTTTTTTTGTGATTTCCAATGTTTAGATTTCTGTTGATTGTCTTCTGTGTTCCCTGCACTCAAAAAATTTTATGAAACAGGTTTCACATAATTGTATTGTTATTCGAAAGCAAAAAAGATGAGTCAGTTTTTCTTTATGATGTTATATTTACTAGAATAAATACATTTAAGACAAAAAAACACCTTTTTTATGTGTTAACTAGAAAGAAAATGTTAACTTAAAGTGGCTAACTACCCTGGTTTACTTTGGTTTGCCCTGTAATTTCTCTCAGTGCCTTTGCCTTCTTCTGTCCCACAACTGTTTGCATCTGCTTATTTATAGACTTGTGAAGCATTTCAGTAATCAAACTCCTTAGTATAAATAATCCTGAGTTTTGTCACTCCAATGTCAGTTCTTCTGTTGCTGGTTCCCATTTTGTTCTTTATTTCTGCTAATTAAATCTGTTTTTATTACACTTCTTCCATCATTATATAAGCATTTCAGTCGTAAAAAACTTTTTCTTTTTTTTTTTACTTTATATTTAAACAAAAAATGTATTTTATATGAAAAGTCTAAAATATTAAATTCAACAAACAAGTGTTCAAAACTGTGACAAATTCAATATTTCCCTATGTTTTGGGAACCAATAGATGCATATGTTTTGTTACTTTTGAACCATAGGAAGTTATTTCTTCTTCTATCTTCTCTGAGTATCTTTGATATGGTTAAAATGCCAATTTTAATAAAAAACAAAACAAAAAAAAAACAACAACAAACAAAAGAACTGCTATTTTAACTTTCAAACACTCAGACAGATCTTTGATAATAAATCTCCCAGTTCACTATCTGCTCTGAGCAGTAACACTGTTTGCTGCAGTGCTGTAAGTCTAAATTAGGTATCCGAGCCTAAACAGTTTTACGGGAGCTGCCGTCTCAGTGGCTGCATTTCTGAAAGGATTACAGCTATGTGGCTCTGTATGCAGCCTGAGATGAAGAAAATACTCAAAGTGAAACCACTGGCTGCTGAATGCACTATGTCTCCAACTCTGAAACAAAATTTCAGTTTTAATACACTGCTATGTGTTTTTTTTTTCTTCTCTAAAGTTTGCCCACAACTTTTGGAGAATGTTTGGCCACCACCTGCATGATTAATATTTAATCTAGTTGCTTTGGAAGCAAGTATTTAAATGGCCTTTAATTACTCGGGTCAGTTCAAACTTACATTTATCTCTGCAATTTTTCAGATATTCCCTCTTTTTCTGCGTGTGTGTGTGTGTGTATGTGTGTGTGTGTGTGTGTGTGTGTTGTGGGGGGGGGGGGGGGGGGGGCGGGGTGTACAACTCATCAACTGCTTTCATCAGCTGTCTATAATTGGCTCATTAGAGTTGTCCTAATTATAGTGATCAAGAAATCTTCCATACATATCAGGAAAAAAAACTCTTATTAGATTCATTTGGAGAAAATGATTACAGCGCTCCAAGACAGAAACAGAAGACATGGTATGTTACTATAATGTATGTTCATCTCTTTAAGAATCTCTGTGTGTTAGACACCTCTGACCTTGTGAGCCATCTGTTTCCGTAAATGCTTGGATTTCTCAATTGTTTTCTAAGCAATCTTTTTCCAAAGGCTGAAACTTGAAGTTCTATGATCCAGATGGCTGCTGAGGTTACAACACATTCAATTTGTTTTGAATATAAAGCTCCCTTAACAAAGTGAAAAGGGATTTCTATAGGGGATGAAATTTGAAAGCCCAAAAGCATGATCCAGTGGCAGTCAGACAGATCCCTCCTCATACAAATGCACCATAATTCTTTCTGTTTTGAAGAAATTGTGTACAATAATTACAGCCAAATTGCTGCAAGCTAAAAAGTTGTGGGAACATAATTTATAAACCTGAATGACTTGGGGTATATGGTACACTAGAATCACGGATCAGTACCTCTGTTTTGAAATCACAGATCAGCATCTTTTCTGTGTGATTATATAGGTAAAACTCATTTACATGAGGGCCTCAAATGTACAGTGTGCAATTTTGCACAAGACATTCTGCCTGTGTACAGGTGTAGAACAACGCCAATTTTGTGTTCAGTACGTGAGTGTGAAAAACTGAAGGGCCCACACCAAACATTGGTAGTACGAATAGATGTATCATTAAGTCACAACTTCTGAAGTGAATCTATCTTTGTAAGTAAAAGCAATTAATTAAATTCAGGTCATAACACTGCTGATGACCTATGGTTTTTATTTTTCTGTTCTGAATGATTATCTAATTATGACCAAATTTTGTTTTTGTGTACCTAAAAATTTTAAGTTAGACAGTACAATGTGGCTTCCAGAAACAAACTTCAGCACCCACAACATGCACTCTCTGACCCCTATATTCCATTCAATATCTTAACACAGCTAGTGAATCAGTGCTTTTAGATGTGGGGTCAAGATGACTTGATGACTTGAACTTCAGCAAGTCATCTTGAGCCCACATCTAAAAGCACTGACTCAATATCTTCTTAACACAGCTAGTGAATCAGTGCTTTTAGATGTGGAGTCAAGATGACTTGCTGAAGTTCAAACTGAGTCTCAAACTGGGATTTAGGCAGCATGTTTTATAGTGCCAGACAGGATGGTCTGACTATTTCAGAAATTATCTACTGGGATGTTTACGGCATTGGTAAGTAAAATACCATCTCTGACCCATAACACTTCAACCCTTAAAGCAGATGCACAACAGCAGCAGAAGAAAACAATAGGTTCAGATCCAACCGGCGAAGAGCAGGAAGTTGAAACTTCAGTTCAAACAGGCTCAACGAAATTTGACGATAAAAGATTGGAAAAATGTTTCCTCGTCTGATGGGTCTCAATTTAGTTCTGACTTTGAGATTGACAAA
The DNA here is from genome assembly GCA_036173005.1 of Crenichthys baileyi. Lineage (NCBI taxonomy): Eukaryota > Metazoa > Chordata > Actinopteri > Cyprinodontiformes > Goodeidae > Crenichthys > Crenichthys baileyi. The sequence goes on along the minus strand of JAHHUM010000076.1, from coordinate 371,454 downwards.
CAGAAACCCCAAAAAGTGAGAGGCGTATGCAAATACTGACAATAACATTAAATCCATAATTTTCTTGGATGAGGACTAAAAGAACTAAAATGGCAGGTGAATTGATTTGCCTGACTTCACACTTAACAGTGCCTAATCTGTGACTGACTGGACAGAAACCAAACATTCAATCTTTTTTTCCAAAGGACATAAACCAAATACATCGTTCTAGTAAAAGAACCTCACAACTGTGAAGCATAGAGGTGAAAGTGTCATAATTGGGGATGTGTGCCAGCAGCACGACCCGAGCAGCTCACCAGCATAGAATCTACCAGGAATTATTTCACACATCAAAGGGGGTTTGAGGAAAATGTGAGACCATCTGTAACACACCATACCAACTCACACTGACAACAGTCATTGTGGACATTTTTACTATATGGAGAAGACTCAGACTTGGCTATCTTAAGTATCAGTGAGGTATAAGTCAGACGTTGCACACAGATGTAAAAAGCTTCTCGAAAGAAACTTATATTTCTATGGAGTCATGTCAGCAGTTATTCTGGTTCTAACCACAGGATATTAGACTTCAGCAGACAATAGAAAATTAAAAATATTACAACAAAGTTTATCTGTTTTATTACTTTGACTGGTCCAATTCTGTCTGTCAGAAGATATGCTGCAATTGAAAATGTTGTATTTTTGAAAATCCCATGGATAAGGGCCTTCTTACTCTACAACAGAGGTGGCCAACTCCACAGTGTTATACCAGCATAATATCTAAAACATGCAAGGCACCAGCTTTTGAGGATCAAAGCTGGGCACCTCTGTCATACAGAGAGTACATACTTAGCATTGTGGTCCCATGAAGCATTCTAATTGTGCTTGTTGCTAATATAAGTTCCTAAAGACAGTTTCAGATGTAATTTTTTCATTAATGCTGTCATGGGTGAACAACTCCTTCTGTGAGCCTCTTAGATGTAAGGCAGAGGAAAATGCTGTACAGTTCCACTTAGCAGGTAACCTGCTCCTTCTAATGTCAGTAGGAAACTCAACACTTGGGTGTGCTAACATCCCACTGACTTTGCTTTCAAATAAGAAATACAAAACTAATTTAGTGCGGAACAGAGATATAATAAACATATTATTTTGTGTCTGGTGGTAGTGCAACCCCCTTTTGATACTGCCCTGGGCAACTGCCCATCTTGCCCATATCAAAAACTACCATTGGCAGAGCTGTTTAAGCTGGCTGCCCTCTCTCCCATATATGGTTTGAGGTTGACTTTGGTCTTCATATAAATAATTAATGAAACGAAAGGCTACTCAGGGCTCTTGTTAGGTTACGACAAATTAATGAATGACCTAACAATCTTAACACATAACAGCACATCAGGGTTTCTTCCTCTCGCATATTATGTTGGACAAAACTTTAATTTATTTGGAGAGATTTTTTCAAATACTTCTACATTTTGACGTGTACATAAAAGGAGATCCAGGGGCAGACAGAGAATGAGCTAGAGCAGGGGAGTCCTCAGTGCGACCTCGGGGCCATCTGTGGCCCTTGGAACTACTTTGTGTGACCCCCAGACTATTAAAGGATGGTACAAACTTGGACCTTCAGCAAACTTTTTTAAGATGAGATTTTCAATGACAAATTTATGTTTTCTTAAATGGAAAAAGTTGGGTACAGCAAAACATATATTTCTTTTGTCAGCCATGTTTTTTTGCTTTCATTTGCTTTCATAGTAAGAAAGGCCGCCTACTTTACATCCAGTGACCATTTATTCAAAAACAGACTTGGGCATACCCATGCAAATCTGGCTAAATACACCAAGGGTTTACGAAGAAAGTTCTCATTTTTGTTGGAAAACTGTGCCCCTTTTTTTTTATTACTGACCCCTTTTCTACTTTGTATCAATAAATTATTGTATGTTTAATTTATTGTTGAGCAGTTATAAAGAGAAGAATTCCCAATAAAATAATTTCACTTTTTTAATTGAAAAAAAAAAGGTTATATCCCCTGAGTATTTTCAACTTGCCAATTTGCCTTGGATTCCTGCCCCTGTTACCACTGTTATCCAATATCAAATAAGCAGGAGACAATATATGGATGGATGCATGGCAGTACAGTTTTTTGATGCCTTTAGCAAAGCAATATGAACAACATATGTGAGTTGGTATCTGATCCACAACAAACATGCGAAACATGAGGCACCTTGAGTTAATACTGTCAGTCTATGAAATGTTTCAGAGCTTTGTTTAAGATCATTAGCTGAAACAGTTGCTCTGTAAAGTGTAAAATGATTTGTTCTGGGATTTTAGTGTCGTGCAGTTGTCCACATGTGAGTTTAGCAACTAGCAAGAATCAATGCTCAGTATCTTTAGGAAGATGTGCGAGATGTGTGAAAATATCAAAATAAACATAAAATCCAATATCAATTTTAAAATATGCATTTTTGCTAAATATTTAAGTTCATGCCCCAAACTACAAAGAGCTATGTCTGTTATTAGAAGGAATATTTTACAGTGTAGTGGTTAATTTTCCTGTCATAAAACAGGGGGGAGTGGAAAGTAATGAATATTACACCGTCTGGCTTTTATGTCTCCAACTCACTCCTTTTCTCTAATGCAGCTGTAGCGTCCTCGGGGCTACTGACTAACCAGATCAGGTGCTAAATTCACTAATTGAATAATTTCACCAGGCTCCACAATGAGCCCTTTGAAAAGCGCCTGCTCTTTGTGTCTGTCCTCGAGTGACTGAAAATGGTTCAGCCTTCTCAGCGAGGGAGTACAGCAGGGTTTCTGCAGTGAAGTAAATGCTCTGCTGCTTCTGTGTGCAGCAGAATGGTTGTTCAGCTGGTCAACAAGTATCCCTTAACTGTGTCAGATATCAGTGAGCGTGCGGCCTGTTGGTGCTGCTTTCCTGTGAATTGATGTTTTCCTTTTTGAAATGGATGGGATATCAACTTTTTTTAATGACCATAGCAATTATTTTAAAACATTTGACCCAGTCCCAGTCCTACAGGTCACTAATTTCTTGATGAAAAAAACACAAAAGCTAAAATACTAACGTAAATATCTTTTACTCTCTACAAAACAGTTTGAGTGAACCAGGTAAAATTAGTGAGTGCATTTATCAATAGATTCTACAACATGCCAGTTTTGAATCTTACTGCCCTGTTTGCAACTCTTAAACATAAGTAATAACCTGGGAACTGTTTACAGCTACAGATTCAAGAACTGGTGTTCTAGTGAAGACTTAAAGCAGTATACATTTTATACTGGGGCTCCACAAAATTAGAAAACTATAATATTAAAAATATAATAGTTGCAACTTAATAGTTGCTATGGTTTTTGGAAGGTCTCTCAGAATCTTTCTTCTGGGTTTGGCTGTTTTATCACTCACTGAAGGCTCGGCCTTTAACACTGTCAACCAAGACATCCTCAGCCAGAAGCTCATCCAGCTCTTAGTCATGGCCTCCACCAGTTTATTACAAGCTTCCTTAAGGACCGGCAGCAGCAGGTGAGGCTGGGGAGCATCTTCTTGCGCACAAGAACTATCAGCACCAGTACTCTCCTAGGGTGTGTTCTTTTCCCACTCAATTCAATTCAGTTCAATTCAATTTTATTTATATAGCACCAATTCACAACACATGTTGTCTCAAGGCACTTCAAAAAAGTCAGGTACATACATTCCAATTAGTCCTAACCATTAAACAGTGCAGTCAGAGTTAGTTATTTATTGAAATTAGATAAAAAGTTTTTCTATCTGAGGAAACCCAGCAGATTGCATCCAGTCAGTGACTTGCAGTATTCCCTCCTCCCGGATGAGCATGTAGAGACAGTGAACAGTCACTGGCATTGACTTTGCAGCAATCCCTCATACTGAGCATGCATGTAGCGACAGTGGAGAGGAAAAACTCCCTTTTAACAGGAAGAAACCTCCAGCAGAACCATGCTCAGTGTGAGCTGCCATCTGCCACAACCGACTGGGGGTTTGAGAGAACAGAGCAGAGACACAGAGAGAACAAAGAAGCACTGATCCAGGAGTACTTTCTATGGGAAGGAAAAGTAAATGTTAATGGATGTAGCTACTTCAGTCGTTTCACTTAGAAAGAACAGATAAACTCTGAGCCAGTTTTCAAGGTTAGAGTCTGAAAGAGAGCACATATAATTAGTTACAGTAAAATGTGGATCATTGGTAGAGGGTGAGCATTAAGTTCGTTAATGCTCACTCCTCTTCTCCCTCTTCATAATTTACTGCACTTCAGCGGACCCATCTGTGAAACTCCTGAAGTTTGCAGATGACACCACTGTTACTGGACTGATCCAGGACAGTGATGTATCTACATACAGACAGGAGGTGGAACGGCTGGTACTCACTCAAGACTGTGGAGATGATGGTGGACCTTCGGAGAGCACCACCCCCACATACTCCCCTCACGATCCTCAACAACACTGTGGACCACTTCTGGTTCCTAGGAACCACCATTTCTCGAAACCTGAGATGGTCCTCACACATAGACGATGTTCAGAAGAAGGCCCAGCAGAGACTGTACTTCCTGAGGCAACTGAAGAAGTACAGCCTTCTGCAGGAGCTGCTGGTCATCTTCTACACTGCCATACTTCAGTCTGTCCTGTCTTTGTCCATCTGTGTGGTTTGGCTCATCCACAAAACAGGACAGGTCCAGACTGCAACGAACTATAAGGTCTGCAGAGAGAATCTTCAGGCTGACTTTCCCTCTATGCAGGACCCATACAGGTCAAGAGTCAGAAAAAGGGCGGCTAAAATCTCTACAGAGCCCACACAACCTGCACACAAACTGTTTAGGCTTTTACCTTCAGGTCGGCGCTACAGAGCACTGTCTGCTAAAACCAGCCGCCACAGAGACAATTTCTTCCCCCAGGCTGTTTCTCTGATGAACGCTTGACAGTCAGAGTTCCAGAACAACAACATGCATATTTGGACTGATCTCACATTTTATTTTATTGTAAAGTCAGTTGTGTATAGATAGATATTCTTTATTTCCACTATTGTATATACAAAAAAAAAATCCTCACGGAGCAAATTGTACCAGAGTCAAATTCCTTGTTTGCCTGTACACAACTTGGCAATTAAGATGATTCTGATTCTGATTAAGAGTTCAGTTTAAATATGTTTTATTTATATGTCATGTGGAATTTCTAAATTAAAGCCTCATAAAGATTTATGTATTTATACAATTATTCAAAGATTACAGCCCTGGCCCCCTGGGAAGATAAAGGCCAAAATAGGGCTTGCATCAGTCAGAGGAGGCCTACACATTGAGAGTTATTTGAAAAACTAGGAATCTATATTCGATATTTTAAATTACAACTGGAAACTTGCAAATCTGAGTACCCTACAGGTGTTAAACCTCTGGATAAAATATTGCATGTATGCTAAGAAATATGACTTTAGATTCTGATAGCAGCTATGTAAATTTTTTGTGACAAAGATGGTCAACCCCTAAGCTCAATGGTAATCAGTCTCTGGAAGAGATTTTTCTTTTAAGATGATAATTATAGTGTAAATATAGGTTAAATTAGAATATTCCAGAGGTATCATTTTGAATTTCAGTTTATGTAAATGTCACTGTGTTTTATTTGTATTTCATGTGGGATTTCTAAATTAAAGCCTCCTAAACATGGGAATAAATAGTATAACTGTCAGTAGCTTTGTGGATGCAATGTTATGGCAGCAGTTTTGAACATGTGTATGTTCTCATATATAATTGTCTTTTGTCTGTTTTTTTTAAAGATGTCAAAAGAAAATCGGCTGCAGCTCATCCCAAATGCTTGTGCGAGTGCTGACCGCCACAAGCAAAAAAGAACTTTAAATCAGTCTTGCAATCTGAAATGTTTGAGTTCAGCTTACTTCTGCCACATGTCGATGTGCACCTGGGCAAGGTACTTAACCCCAAGTCGCCTACCTATCTGTGCATTGGTGTATAAATGTGTGTGCATTTATGAGTGCAACTAAATAAATGTAGCAGTAGTGTAAAGCGCTTGGATTTGTGCATATGAATAGAAAAGTGCTGTATAAATTCAGTCCATGTACCATATAATGCAAACTAAGCTTAATGATTCCAAATAAAAAAACTTATGAGTGTAGCAAATAACATGATCAGATTTAATTACACTAGGAAAGAGTTCTCTTAACAGTTTTCTAAAAGCCAAAACAAAAAGCTCCTCTTCTGTTTGGTTTTAAAAACATCAATAGTCTCTTCTGCTCTCATGTCTTCAGGAAGGCTGTTTTACAGGTATGGGCCATGAATAGAAATGAAAAGGTTAAACGTTGCCATCAAACTGAAAGTGCATAAAGATAAATAAAGATAGGTCTTTATTTAGTGACTGAATGCATTTTTGTAGGTGCATTTAAGAAATTTAAATAATGTTTCTCTCTTTGGAGAGAAACATTCAAGGCTTCTGTGGACTTAGGAGTTAATTAGCAGAAGTCAGAGTTCTCTCAGAACTGTGTTAAGCTTCTTCATAACTTTCTGCTTACTTTGAGCCACTCTGAAGCCATCAGCCTCATGGTCACGGCTCTCCTCACACAATCCATCTCTATAACTGATCGGTTTTTGGCTTTCTGCTTCTGTCCTCTGTCTCCCAAAAATCTCTGTCCCCAATTCTCTCAGCTTAGGTTTCATATCTTAAATTCTGTTTGCACTGCTCAGACCAGACCTGTGGATAAGAAAAGCTTCCTCAAATTTATTTGCACAGCTCATGACCAAATTTCCCTACTTTAGATTGACCTCTTAGATTGTGCTGGAACTGAGATTATGGGAGCAGAGCTATGAAGGAAGAGACACTGCCAAGTGGCTAACTGACGAGCTGCCTTTTCAAGCCTGAAGCCTCAGCGTGCCATCCCCACTTCGGCCTGAGCCAGTCTATATGACTTATGGAGTTTGGGCCCCTCCACTGCCAATCCCACTTAGAGTGCAGTTTTCTGATAAACAAAAGCACATTCAAGCTTTAGCTTCTCATTTCACACTATGTGCTTTGGCTAGAGGCAGTGCTTTCCTGGAGCCCCTGGCCTGCAGTCCAAAGAATGGCTCCAGTTGGCTTTGTCTTTAAAAACAGGGGGTGGGGAGGGAAGACACCACATGTGGAGGATTAGGCTCCATCTTTCATCCTTCATGCTCTCTGCTCGCCCTCTGCTACTCGAGCCATCACTTTTTCTGGTGAACCACCCCTGTGGACACAAACCATCCAGCTCAAACTCACCTGAGTCTTTGCATCTCTGTCCCATCCTCACTTGCCTCACAGGGATTTAAAATGCACATTATATCCCCCGCTCTGTTCCCCTTCTTCCTCCAAGCTAGGGTTTACGCTTTTTTCAGATTGATGCGGGGGCTCACACATCCCTGGTTATTGTAGGAGGGAGTCCTGACTTTTAAAAAACCTTTGCTACTCTGATTTTAAATATTCTTTCTGCAAACTTTGTGGAGTTCTATGATAGTGATAGAGTTTTAATTTTGTGAATTATCCTTATTGTTTCGCAGCATATTTTCCCCTCCTGCAGCTCAGAAACCTGGCAGCTCTATCACACAACAGCACCGTGCATATGGTGCTTCAATCAAGAACCTGCTTCACTTGCCGCAAATGTATTCCATGTCGGTCTTGTATATCTCCAATATACTTAACCTGTTAAATGTGAACGTAGCACCAGATGGATGGAAGCAAAAGAATAAGGTAAACATGATGCTTAATGCTCTTTCTATTAGAAATGTTGAGGCTCAGATCTGAAGGCGAGTGGCACCCGTCAAGGGCCTTTGTCTCCAGCTACGCGGAGGTACCAGAGCAGTTATTAGTGATGCATGTGAAACACTAGCCAAGGCGCGTGATGACCCCCAGGGAGGGGGGCTCGCCTGTCTCAGGGAACAGATGTGCCACCCACTCGCAACAGTTGTACCCTTCCCACAGTGGCCTTGTGGAAAAACAGCAGTGGGCTCGCTGCGGACTGAAGATGATACCTCGCCTAACTAACTTTCGCTCTGGCTGTCAGGAGGCTGCGATTCTGCAGAACAAAACAAAACAAAAAAAGCTTGGAGGGATGGTGTGTGTACAGCACACATATTTACAGGATCAATATTTACCCAAATTCTGCTCGGGAGCCAACACCTGCTGCATCTTCGTATAAAGTGGAGAAGTTGGAGGAATGGAATTGGCTGTTGAAGATTTCATTAACACCCCCCCCCCATTATGAATTAGAAATTTGATCAAGTTATCATAGCATTAAAGCCTAAGTCTGGCTGTTTATTTTCTTTCTTTACTTAATCTCAGGCAGCTCATTAAAACAAATATAGCTAATAATGACTGCTTAGAAAGCTCATAGTAGGGACCAATTTTCTTTATTATTTTTTAATCCTTAATGAAGAGTTTCATTTACGCCATGCTTCTGGAGAAAACATGCATTTCAATGTGTTGAAAGTTAATTCATTTCCTTGTAATGCAATAGTTAGTTTTAATTGCTTTTTAATGTAGTCGCTTGACTATAATATTGCAGAAAGCAAACTTTGTGCTGCATTCATTTCCATTTTGAATTCACAGCCATTATATCCAAATCTTTAATGGCTCTCTGTGACATGCTTGGTGTTTGCAGGCAGTTTACTGTTCTCCTACAACAAACAGAGCTGTGGAAACATGCTGCATTATGTTAGAACCCTGATATATTATACTTTAATAAAGGAATATTTGAACTCACAGCTTGCCGTCGGATCAAGACAGAGATATGTACTGTGAGTGTTGGCACTAACGGGACTGAACTGTGACACCTAAATCAACAACTCGCAGAAGGACTTTGCCCCAAAATGCATTTGTCAATAGAATGAGTCAATACGGGCTGATCTGTGTGCAGCTCGACAGCCTTCTGTCTTCCCGTCGACACAGAGGACAGTGTCTGGCTAGACGTCTAGCCATTAATTGCCTTATTTGTGCGCTTGTGTAAATGTATCGAACAGTGGGTAAGACTCTTTTATACTTTTTCCCTTCCTATCACGATTAAACCTGCATCTCTCATGTCAGTGTGAATGAAAGCCGACACCCCAGGAATACAGTCTGAAATTTTATACCAAATAATCAGATCAGATCTTAATGATAATCTGTAGATTTCCAATTTTTTTCCTCAGTTTTCGCTAAAAAGGTTTACCTGTCGTATCAAAAATGTAGAAGTTTTTGAATTTCATTAAAGGAAAAACAGGGTTTAGCTCCTTTTTCTTTGTCAGTTCTCAATGAAACAACCAAAGCTGTGCTTCCAGTTGATCAGACAGACATTTGAAAGAAAATCCATAGCAATACATAATATAGCCCTACATTCCCACAACTTACAGGATACCTTTCTAGAACTTTGACCAGGAATAATTACCTGGAACATCCAGGGGGATCGTCAGGAACTTACAAGTTACTCACCTAGAAAATACAATGTGCTTACCTGGAACTTTCAAGGGACTACAAGTTCATTTCCCACAATGCATGTGTTACTTTCCTAGAACTTACAGGTTACCTTCCTGGAACTTATTCGATCAGGAACCAGGGTGGAATATAAAGTGAATTGTAACCTGTAGCTGTCTAAGTACTTAAAATTTACTTTACTAGAACTTCACTTTTAGTGCTCCTTAATTTACTGGAACCTACAGGTTTCTTTCTTGGAACTTACAGGGTGCCATCCAGAAACATACATCAAACTTTCCTGATGAAATGACCTCAATCTTATTAAATACTTTTAGACAGAAGCAGGCTTGGTGGCAGCAGAGCTCCTACTTTAATCAAACTTTACCAATTCTAACAAACAGAAAGGTCACATACGAGCCAGAATCATGAGAGAAGCTTGGTTACAAAAAATGCGAGTGAGTTGCAAATAGATATTTATCCAAATAAACAGTATGTGGGATGTATAAATATATTTAAGAGTGAATTATATCAAGTCTACAATAAATCTAAACTTGTTTTTAATGTTATGCAGTCACACACACACACACACACAAACACACATATATATAGTTATATTTTTTGCATGTGTGCCTCATATACACTGTCTGTTCTTTTATTTTTTACATTTCCAGCGAGCCACTCACAGTTACTTTTATAACTTTATTAGTGAGAGATTACTACTAAAAGACAGTTATGTGTTTTTATTTTTAGTGGCTGATTTAATTTAATATTTTGCAGACTGACTGAAATTTGTGTGAATTTAAATAACTGCATTATTACATTTTCTGCTTTTGTGATTGTGTTGAGGTTTTTGATTGGGCAAAACGTGACCTTGGGGTCATGAAATTATTTAAACTATATTCATTACAAACAGATCAATTCCTGATGAAGAAAATATTTGTTCATCCATTCATTTGGCTTGCTGATAATACATCTTTTGGAGCTAAAATGAAGCTCACAGAGATAAAAAAAAAAAAATCTTCTAAACGTTTTGAACGATGAGCACCCACAGTACGGCGTTCACGTTTCAGACAATAAATCATTAGTAACAACCGTGGCATCTCTTTCCTTCTCGTTTCTTCCGCCCCCCCACCCTCTTAATGCCAATCAGAACAAGATGGAAAGATTCCCCTCCAACTCTCGAGATCCAGCATGTGTTTCTCCCAGAGGGGAAAAATTAATTCCTCCTCCTCCTCGGCATCCTCCTCCTCCCTTTTTCTCCGCCAAGGTGCAGCGTTGCTCCCTCTCTTTTCCTCTCCTCATCTGAAAGAAGACAAGAGAATGAGAACCACTCCTGAGGGGATCCAGCTTATATACTATTTCATCCGCATTTAAATCCTCTGATAAATGTGAATGCCTTAGCGGGGAACTTGCAAAATAAAGAGAGATTATTTTCTGGTGATACTAATATTAGTCTTTTGGCATGGGGTAGAGAGAATACGACACCAGAGCGTGGGGAAGTCTATTGATGCTGATATTTAATCTACTGTAAGCATTGCTTGTTGTTCAAAAGAGTTAAGAAAAGGCGAGAGAAATATGGGATGTTTTTTATTTATTTACATACCTGTGAGAATGACGATCCATTTAGATAGATGACTTATCAGGCCTGAACAGAACCTCCCTCTTCCCCACAGGCAATGCAGAGGAAGAAAAATAAGTTAAGTCGCCTATTATTTTGACGCAGAGCCTTTTGTTGGCTGGATCCTGTTTCTATATGTGCAGAACAACTTTTAACTACTTTTGGTTGGCAACATGGAGTTGTTGAGTTCCTTAATCAGATACAGAACAGCACATCTACTTTATACATAAATTAGAAAAAAATTCAAACAAAATCTCAAAGATGGCTGCAGTGATATACGTTTTATCACACACCTTCATTGTTCCTCAGGACCATCACTTCCCGCTGTGCGAAGAGATGCAATGAAGGCTACCATCGCAAATATTCCTTTCAGGATCTGTTAGGCCTTGCTTGTCATCTGGATGAAAAGGAACCACAAGGATTTTTGTGCTTGCCCTTAATCTCCCTAACTGATGCTGGGAGTCCAAATCAAATCCAATTATAGGCAATGTGGGCTTCAGCTTCTTTGAGGAAAGATAGCAGAGACACCGATGGTTATCTGGTGTTTTTTTTGTTTCTTTTTCCTCTGCTGGGAAACAACCACCAGAGAGTGGGGACAGGGCAACAGAGGTAAGCCCTGCAACCTCAAATTTCACATATTTCTTTTTTTTAACATTTCCTGTAATAACTGTTGGACCTTCACCAGATTTTTACATCTTACCAAATTAACTCAATAAAGAGTAAGAGAAACATTTATCCTAAATGTAATGGTGGTAAAATCCTTGAACGGCTCAAACTTTTTATGGCTCTTAAACATCCTTTATGTTACTATACAGTGTCCAGCAACCAATTGCCTTCAGAAGTCACCTTATCTGTAAAACCAGCCCACATGTGTTGAATTAGATCTCAGTATAAATACAGCAGCCATGAAGGCCTCAGAGGTTTGTTAGAGACTTCTGAAAGTAGTCTAATGGGATTTTATTTAGAGGCATTAGTAAAGAAGAATAAATATTAATGGAGGCCATCGTAATCAGATTTGTATTTGTAAATAATGTTGAAAAACATTTTTGTATCATGTATCATTTTCTTCCCATTTCCCGATTATGGGCTTCTTTGTGTTGACAAAAAAAGTTTAACTAAAAAAACAAAGAGCAGTTGACAAGTATTTTGTCACTTATTGCCTCTGGTGGCTGTGATATTAGTTAAATAAATTGTTTTTCATTTATTTACAATATAAATTCAAAGTATCATATTTGGCTAATTCTCAGTTCCTTTTCTGTTTTTCCAAAAATGAGACCCCTGTCAAAACGTCTTGAACGAGAAGTACATTAAATAAAGTTCATATCTATAAAAAATCCATTAAGTGATTAAATACACAAGATGCATGCAACATATGTCCTTGACATAGCTGATGTTAGGCTATTGATGCATTTCATGCAGGTATTATCAGACTCACCAGTTAATGAGGGCTTTAATGCATCAATAGTTGGTGCTGATTTCTAACTTTTTAAAACCCAGAAATAAAGATAGAAGCTCGCTGTGATCATCAGTGGTTCTTTGTTTTTATTACATTTGTTGTAAATGAATGTTGTCCCACTCTTCTATGTAACACTGCATCGGTTCATTGAGGTTTGCAGACATTTATTTCTGCACATCTCTCTCCTAAGGTCCCAACATAGCATTTCTGGACTTTGAGGTGCGACACCTTGACTCTTTTGTTTTTCTGTTTCTGTTGTAGATTAGCTGCTGGGTTTGGGATGGTTGTCCTGTAGATTACCTTGTTTGAGTCAAGCTTCAGATGCAGGACAGATGGCCTGACGTGTAACTTGAGAATACTTTGGTATGCAAAGGTAAATGGTAAACGCAAGGTGCCCAGGTCCTGTGGCTAAAACAGAAGCCCAAATCATCACCCCCCATCACTGTGCTCAGCAATTGCTTGTGCTGTTTGTGTTCATTTGCCTAATTTGGTTTTCCGAGTTTTTTTTTTCCAAAGTTAACTGTGTCTCCAAATTATTACCCTTTCACCACCATGCTTGGCAGCTGGTAAAAGCTATTTGAGCTGATATTTGGTTTTTTCCAAACAGTTCTGTGTGGGAAATTTGTTTACTTTGGTCTCATTTGTACAAAGGGAATTTGTCCAAAGGTTTTGTTTTTTATTTAGATCCAACTTTGCAAACTTAAAGGGGAGATATTATGCTTTTAAATCTTTCCTTTTTACACTTATATCATTCTGTTGTTGTCTATGTAAAGTGGAACTGCAATGGTTTGGTCTGAATTCCTTGTTATTGTAGCTCCACAGGCTCCTCTTTTACCTGTTCTGAGGCACGTCTGAGAGCAACTCATTTTGGTGCGGTCTTTTTAAATGCTGTTGAGGTGCTTCACACAGCTGCCACACTAGAGGTCAAGGTGCGCTCCACTTTAACCCGTTCGGCTATTTTTGTAGTTTGATTACAACTATCTAGCGCCACAGAAACAGGACAAAAATGTCAAAAACAATGCAAAACTGTTAATGTAATAGTACTATTCAAAGCATACACTACGGTTATGTCCACAAGGAGCTCAAAGCATCACACAGCACTAACAATCAGAAGGCAAGATGCGACTGCTGTCAAAACAACGGCCAGGACGTCATATCAACACACAATAAATTCATGTCTAAAATAAAGTTTGTTGTCATTTTATTGTTATTAACATCGCTTTGCTGTGTCCGTTGTTTCCATAGACAGAAGGAACTGACCCCTTAATCAGATTAAGTTTTTCAGCAAATCCTTCTTGATACTGGTGGAGGTTGCTGAAGAACTCGTCCTTGAAGTGGGGGAAATAGGAATTTCCCCAGTGATGTGGGTACATTTGCATGAAAAATAAAATTTAACCCGACACTTCGAAGGGGTTCTGATGCTGGGGCACGGTGTAATGAATTGTGTGGGTTAATACACCCAGCAAATCAAACTTATCTTCTTTCAGGATAGGCATACTTGAGCTTGGACTGCAAAATCTCAGCGAGAAATAAATATGGTATACATGAAATTGATCAGCCACAAGTCCATGACCTTATTTAGCTGTTCTGCAGCAAATACAGTGATGTAACCATTGAAAAATTTTACAGACGATAGAGAGAACTGAACAGACTACAAAATATGACCTAAACAGAATATAAAGATATCTCTACTACACCTGGAGAGACTAAATTCAACTTTCCTGCAATCCTATGGACTCCAAGTACACAACATAATGTATTTAAAGGCAAAAAAGTGGATTTTGCATGGTATTATATGTTCTCTTTAAGTCTTCCTAGCATATTCTTGCAAGAGAGAAGGGGGCTTTCTCCTTCAACTTCCAAACAAACCATACTTGCTCAGTAATTTTAACTAACCTGTAATAAACTTTAATATTTTAAATGCTGACTTAGACCTGTAGTCTTACGTTTTGTAAATCTGCTAAAACATGTACTCCTGGCAAGACTGGCTACTGTACTAAGTGCTTCCCACTTGTGAATAATCTTTCTCACCATCCTTCCTAGAAAAATAGGTAGTAGCACTTGTATTTTTAAGGTCATTGCTGTCTTGGCATTGTTAACACAAACCAGTGTGCTATCAGCTAAAACTCAAGAGGATTCTAGTTAATTAATGTATTTGGTCTGCAGCGCCAAGCTCCTTTTTAAATTCTAGAAAAGCAACAACTTTCACTAAAAGAAGACTGGTCTGAAATGAATTCACCAAAAGTTGGGATCTTCATTGCAGAAAGGGAAATATAAAGCCAGAAAAACATATTGGATGCACTGACACAAACTCTTATCTATTTTAATCCTTGGCTTGGAGAGCATAGTTGAGAATGTTGCTTTTAAAACCAGTCTATGGTTACAAAATATTACCAACTCAACAAACTGAGATTATTTAAATCTCTCGTGGTGTAATCACACCCAAGTGCCACCATGGAATCTCAACCAAACCTGTTTTGCATTCATTCCCTCTCTTCCCGACAACTCGTAAACAAACCTTCCGGTTGAGTGGGATGGTGTAAACTTCAGGAAACGGCTGCTTATTTTGTATCATTAAAATATTAATCACAGATTAAGCCCTATAATACCCCCACGCATTGCCATTTGAGAAAACAAACACAATAGTTCCTTTACTCTTTTCTTCGCAGAAACCTCCTGGCATCTCAGGATTTCAGCCTGGTGTTTTCGCTCAGAAAGGAAGAGAGGAAAGGATAGAACTGTAATCCCCATCAATGCACTTTATAAACCACCTTTTTGCTAAAATGTGTGACTAATGGGCACAAATCTGGGGCTTTAGAAGCTGTCAGCGAGCACTGCCGAGGCCGTTGTTCCACCATTCACTGCGTAAACGTAATAAACCATTCCCGTTTGTTTTTGCCATTGCTGGAGCCTTTTTGTCTCTCCTCAGAGCAAATGTACCTTGAGGTCTTGTGTAGGGTTTTCTCTTTTCAAGCCTTGGCTCTCCTTTTTTTCTCTCCCTCCTCCGGCCTGGTCTGTTTGCTGCTTCGTGGTGCCATAATGACATTAAAACACGAACACTTAAGGGTTTTCAGTGAGAGCAGCATTGTCTGCTCTGAAGGCTTCCAAAAGGAGGCTTTTATTTCGTTGTGGGATTTAACGCCAGTGTGTGTTACCTGATAACATTAAGGAAGAGCTGGGAAGAAGGAATATTTCTCAGCTGGCAGAGCTTCAAGAAAATTGACCACCAACAGGATTGCAGATGATTCCGGTCATGTATATTCATGTTCTCAAAACAGCCTGATTATAGCTATTACAGAATTATATCCGGGGAGGCGCAATTCATTAGCGCTGATTTCTCTTTATCTAATGTCTGAGTGCGAGGAAAAAGGGCAAGATATGGTTGCTGTTTTCACAGAGCATTAAAGAGTAAAAATTAGTCAACTTTGAGAACATTAAAAAAAAGTTTCTTGTTCATGGAGTGTGCCTGTAAAACCTGTCCAATATATGGAAAAATAACTTCAAAAAGTGCAGAATGATGCTTCTGTTCCTAGCAGGTGAGATTTTGCGGATCCAAATCGATTTACGTTGTTGTGTTTGCAGCGGCAGTTAAATACACTTTGGGAAATGAGGTGAATGAAACCTATAAAATGAAGTTTGCTTCCAGCTGAATAGTTAATTCAGTGCATCCTGGAAAAAAAGAAAACCACCAGTATTTAGATTTTTTTTCTCCCTTTCCTCCTCCCCTCACTGCTGCTGCTGCTGCTGAATG
The DNA here is from genome assembly GCA_036173005.1 of Crenichthys baileyi. Taxonomy (NCBI): domain Eukaryota; kingdom Metazoa; phylum Chordata; class Actinopteri; order Cyprinodontiformes; family Goodeidae; genus Crenichthys; species Crenichthys baileyi. Next base: position 355,236 of record JAHHUM010000076.1, on the reverse strand, counting down.
TTTGAGGGAGAAATAATGACAGTGTTTCGGTGTTGTTTGATCATCCTTAGCAAATTTGAATGCCAAATTTGTTTTGCAGGTGTTGCTCATGGAATAATTGGGCTGCATAATGTGGGGAAGGTGCTGTTACCTTACTACACTTAATACGCATTTTAAACACCAAAAACAGCTCCAGCCGTTACGGAAGCCTGAAATTATGGCAACTTTAGTTTTTTGAGCCAAATGAAATTTAGTTTTCAACGGACATAGTTTGGCATTATGGAAACAAATAAAACAGTTTTCATGCATGAAGGTAAAATTGAATGTAAAAAAATTCTGCAATTACAGCTAAATTGTTGCAAACATATTGCAAAAAAAGTTATTTCACATTAAATATTGTTTTCTGTGTTATTTACATCCAAGGGCCTAGGCCACATTTAGTCACAAAAATATACAGAAAAAAGTTCAGTCATTTTTTTCTCAGGAAAAAATATATAAATATAACTATTACTCTGTGTTTTCAATATCTGGCTCAGGATACATTTGTCATTTATATATTTATTTGTATTTATTTTTTGCATTATTATCTAGTTTAGTCAGGTGTTATTGTTATTATTTGTTTATATTTTGCAGTCATTTCATGTGTATTTATTTTTATTATTTTTATGTAGTAATTATTTAATTTAATTTATCAATATTTTTTTCTATATTAATTCTATATTTACATTTGTTTATTTTTTATTTTTTTGCTCAATTACCCCATTTAGTTATGTTGGTAAATTTTTATTTATCTATGTGTCTCCATTTTTTAAATTCAATTTAGATATTTTATTTACAGTATTTTATTTGTTTATTTATTGTAACTATAGAAGAAAAAATTACCACCATATTTCTTTGAGATTTTAGTTTAATGCATCGTGCTCTAAAAATATAATGAAGCTTTACATCCTAACAAATAAAATTCATCCATTTTGTCCTGCACTGTCCTGTGCTTGTTAACAATAACAATATAATTAAATCTATATTTGAGCTTAAAGGGATAGTCTGGATTTTTTGAAGGGAGATTCTCTGAAGTTGTTTCTATTCAACTCAGTTTGAATTCAGTCTATTTATATGGTGCTAATAGACAACCGAAGGCACTTTACAACGCCCCCCACCAAAAGACAGATTTAAAGTCCATTACATACAGGGGTTGGACAATGAAACTGAAACACCTGGTTTTAGACCACAATAATTTATTAGTATGGTGTAGGGCCTCCTTTTGTGGCCAATACAGCGTCAATTCGTCCTTTTGGGAAAAGACATTCCCAAATTTCCCGCACCAGTGGTCAGAGGGTTTTTTAAACCAATTTTCTTGCAGGATGGTGGCCAGGTCACTAAGTGATACTGGTGGAGGAAAACGTTTCCTGACTCGCCCCTCAAAAACCCCCCAAAGTGGCTCAATAATATTTAGATCTGGTGACTGTGCAGGGCCGGGGAGATGTTCAACTTCACTTTCATGTTCATCAAACCAATCTTTCCCCCAGTCTTGCTGTGGTATTGGTGCATTGTCATCCTGATACACGGCACCGCCTTCAGGATACAATGTTTTGAACCATTGGATGCACATGGTCCTAAGAATGGTTCGGTAATCCTTGGCAGTGACACGCCCATCTAGCACAAGTATTGGGCCAGGGAATGCCATGATATGGCAGCCCAAAAACCATCACCGATCCACCCCCATGCTTCACTCTGGGGATGCAACAGTCCGGTTGGTACGCTTCTTTGGGGGGTTCTCCACCCATAACTCTCCTGGATGTGGGGGAAAAAATAAAGGGGGACCCATCAGAGAACAATACATGTTTCGCATTGCCCCCGCCCAAATTTTTGCTCCTTGCACCATAGAAACCGACGTTTTGGCTTGGCATGAGTGCCGAAGGTTTGGCTATAGCACCCGGTTGTGTATATTGACCCTGTGGAGCTCCCGACGGACAGTTCTGGTGGAAACAGGAGAGTTGAGGTGCACATTTAATTCTGCCGTGATTTGGGCAGCCGTGGGTTTTTGTTTTTTTTGGATACAATCCCCCGGTTAGCACCCGAACATCCCCTTTTGACAGCTTCCTCTTGCGTCCCAGTTTTAATCCTGTTGGATGTGGTTCGTCCTTCTTGGGGTATGCTGACATTACCCTGGATACCGTGGCTCTTGATACATCACAAAGACTTGCTGTCTTGGTCACAGATGTGCCAGAAGACGTGCACCAACAATTTTTTCCTCTTTTTTAACTCTGGTATGTCACCCATAATGTTGTGTGCATTTCAATATTTTTTAGCAAAACTGTGTTCCTTTCCCTGCTAATTGACCTTCACACTCTGCTCTTACTGGTGCAATGTGCAATTAATGAAGACTGGCTACCAGGCTGGTCCAATTTAGCCATGAAACCTCCAACACTAAAATGACAGGTGTTTCAGCTTCATTGTCTAACCCCTGTACATTCCAGTTTAATTCCTGTTATCAAACAATGCAGTTAAGTTTAGGTTAATATTCAAGTTTCTATCTAAGGAAACCCAGCCGATTGAATCGAGTCACTAACTTGTAGCAATGCCTTCTCCTGAATGAGCATGTAGCAACACTGGACACGCGATTGCATCGACTTGTTAACTTTTCAGCAATCCCTTATACTGAGCATGCATGTATCGACAGTGGAGAGGAAAACTCCCCCTTAACAGGGAGAAATGTCCAACAGGACCAGGATGAGTGTGAGAGGTGATCTGCTGTTGACTAGGAGTTTGAGAAAACACAGCATATACACAAAAACACACAGAAGCACAGGTCCAGCTGTACTTTCCATGTTAAAGAACAAGGGGAAAAGAGAGAAATTTTCTCATTTTCATTTGTATTGTATTTTAAACCCTTGATAAACAGGCATTACTAGCTGATGGCTTGCCATGCACTTTTGCAACATAAGACATGCCACCTGGCACTAATGGTCACTCACTTCTTAGCGCGAACCACCTGGTGGCCAACATTATTCAGCAGTTAAGTCTGTTTAATATTTTACAGCCTTGGTATTTTTTATTTTCACAATATGTTAATTTATTATTTATTGGTCTGTACTGCCTTTTGTTTTGCAAACCATAAGGGCCAAATTAAATGAAAATAAACTAAATTATGATTAACTTTCAAAGCAACAAAGGTATCAATTTTGAATTTAATAATTTGTTTTTGACATATTGCCAGCAGGGCACTATTTAGTTTAAACTGTGAGCAAATATTTAGCATGCTTTCCTTTTAATAGGAACTTGCAGATACACAAATCCTGTCTTGTTATGCATAGTCTCCTGTGCTAGAGCAACCTAACTATCATGGGTGGGTTAAGATTGTTTAGGTCTACTGTTACACCCCTAAAATATAAGGGTGTAAAAGTTAGATTTTGATGTTTTTTTTTTACATTCTTTACTCTAAATATGGAGTACCATTTCTTGAATTTTATGTTATTTATTTGAAACTGAAACTTTTCATTACAATATCGTGAAATCTTAATAGGTAAAAATGTGGTTGGATCCTTGTTTATTTTTTTCATAAATCTTTTCTGCTACCACTTTACTTCAACTTATTGATCCACTGCGAGAAGAAAAAAATCAGGAAAAGATGATGAGAGATACAACGTTTCACAAAAGTATTTGCATAAACGTTTTCCCATTTTGTCATTTAACAACATCAAACCTCAGTATATTTTATTGGCAATCATAGTGACAGAACAACACAAAGTAGTGCACAATTGTGACATGAAAGGAACAAAGTACATGGCTTTCATCATTTTTACAAGTATAGTTCGAAAATGTGGTATGTGTATGTATTCAATACCCCTAAGTACAATCCAGGACCACCAACTGGTTTCAGATGTTGCCTACACAAACCTACCAGGACATGACTATCTAACTAAACTCACAGGCCCAGTAAGGAGAGCATTAGTAAGACAAGTTACCATTGTCTAAGAAGCCAATGGTAACTTTGGAGGAGCTGCAAGGATCCACTGCTTTCGAGGGAGAAGTTTACTACAGAGCGCTATTTTACTTTTAGGTCAAAATTTAAAATACTTTTTGTGGTAGAAATCTAACATCTTGAACTCACCATCCTCACTGGGAAACCATTTTCTTCAGCAGGGACAGGGAACCTGGTTAATAGGAAGATGAATGTAACTAAATGCAGGCCAACCATGGAAGAGGCTTCAAAAGACTTGAGATTGGAGCATAAGTTTGATTACGGTAATGACCCTAAATGGATATACATGGTTTTCCAAAGAGTCTTGAAAGAACTTCCCAGACGTTCATTGACAGACGTATTTATTACATATTTAAAGTTATTTTACAATTTTTTGTTTGCTACATGATTGCATATGTTTTCATTTACTGTTTTGATGTCTTGATTGAGAACCTATGGACAATGTAAATAGTCATAAACATAAAGAAAACCATTAAATGAGAAAGGCGTTCTAAAAAATTTGACCAGTAATGTATATACACATATATATATACATATATGACTGCATAACATACAACTTGAGTTACTTTTTGATTTTCTCTGACATTGTTGTGGCTTGTTTGTAAATGAAGAATGTAAGTACTTCACCTCAGGTTCACTATGAGAAAGCGTGCTGTATGTACACACCAGAAGCAGTCTGTTCTGCTGTCTTGGGTGCATTATGCTCCTCCTCTTGTCTTTGCAGGAAGAAGCTCTACAAACACACACACTGAGCCTCATGTAAACACACGCACACCCATTGGTGTGCACATACACACTCAAAACAATGGTTATTACCAGGCACACCTGGGTTCCCGCCTGTGCCATCCTCCTAATATCTTTTAAATCTTCACATAAGGTATGCCTTCCATAGGGCTTACGATACCATTTGCTCTAATAAATTCTTTTGGCAGTGCTGAGTGCAAGCTGCTTCTCTAAGGCCCCAGGAGATGCATTGAGGGGAGCGGAAAGGGAGAGGCAGCCCAAAATATGAGGATAAATAGTGGGGAATCCTCCAGGACCTCGGTCCTGGTAATCAACATTCTTCCAACTGGAAACATTTTCCAATTCTTTATCTTCATTTAGCTTCCTTACCTTGTAATTCCAAACAGCGGGTGCAATAATTTGCTCTGACGCTTGAATTTTAAAGAAATTGGAGATTTTTGGAGGAAGGAAGAAAGTGCAGCAGAGAAAGAGAAGGGATGGAGGGGCAAGTGATTCCAGTCAGCAAATGGAATTAATAACAGCTAGTGTTTGTCTAGTGGAAAGGGAAGGAGCATGGCATCATGTTAAACACTCCACATGCCCTAAAGTAGCTAATCCAGGCTTCCTCCATCTCAAGCCTGTGTGTGATTACAGCGAACAGTCTCCTCGCTGTGTATGCCGCGGCCGCCCTGCTTACCTCTCCAACAAGAGACTCATTAAGAGCGAGAGGGAGTCGGAAAGAGACAGGAAAAAATGGGAGGTTTTTAAGTGTCGACTAATAGAGGAGCTCCAAGGTATTTATTTCTTATTGTTTCACTGAAAAGTCATTATGCCACACTGGAGGTTCTGTTTTCCTGTTGAAGTACGTGTTGGTGTTTTCTTTCCTCATTCCGCCCTCCCTCCTTCCTACTCGAACTTTAAGAAGGAGGCGATGGCTCGAGGCGAGCCTGGATCTCAGACATCGAGATGCACTTCTATTGTGGCTCTTTGCTGCTGCAGCAGATGAACTGTCACTTGTTCAGTTAAATTATACATCGTCTCTCCTAATTCCCAGCCTGATATTTCTGGCAGAGGGGAGTTGCACGTGGACAGGCAGCATCTGTTAGACAAACCAATGAAGGCCAGAAAATAATTATTAAAAAAACCTTTTTCTCCTTCCATTCTTCACCCACACAGCAACCTCATCTCCTGCAGCACACAAGGCAAACTGGAATTGATGTTAACTTTATTTTAAAGGTGAAGGGCAAATTACAAAAGGGGAAATTGATCTGTCAGCATTTAAAAATACACTTTTTTTGTTACTTTTTAAGTTTAACATTTTAGAAAATCCACAACTTTCACCCCAGCTCCTGCCTGAACTCCAGCTGAAAATATTTTAAAGGTTAAATGGTTTAATAGTAATTACAGTACGCCAACATCTAAACAGTTTTATCAGTTCTCAATTGTCTTAACAATAGTTTAATTGTTCGCTCGGCCGCCCACACGACGGCTGGGCAAAGACAAAACCCACTAATGGCTCTGCAAAGGAGAAGATGAATAAAATTAAGAGACACCTGCACACCTCTTCTTCTCTGTTTGAATAGATTTCTTTGTTAATTTTAGGAAGCGAGTTTAGTCATTACACAGAACACCTACTGTCCCCTTAGCTGCCATTTAAGCATTTATCAACACAATAGCCAATTCAATTATACTGATGGCATATGCAAAATGATGCATCTGTTGAGACAAACTTTCAGTATCTTTTATTACTTGTAAGAAAAATGAACATTTGACCTGATAAAGCTGATTGTGGAGCCTAACCTGAATTAATTTACCTGCACTATACGCCTGCATCATCTGTCATTAATCAGCCTGTGTGCTGGTAATTGTTGAGAGGCACCCAGGAGTTAAATAATCACTTTGACTTTTTAGAGCATCGAAGCCAAAGGTCGAAGGTGTTTCCGCAGATAAACACTTCAGGGAGGTTGACGGAAACGGCATAACAAATGATGGAAGGTAAAAGTCTGTCTATGTGCATCTGTTAAATGGAGCCAGAAAGAGGAAAGTCCAGGTTTTAGAGGGAGGAAGACATAAATATTATTGTTGAGGATAAATATGATCAAATAAGCGACTTTGAAAGTGTCGTCAATTTTGAAGAAAACTTTGAACATAACAAATCTGTTTTTCAATGAAGAGTAAGTATACGTAACAGCCAGAAAACCTAAAAGTCTTTGAAATACAAAACATGTCATAGTGGATTTAATAAATTTGACCCACATGCAGAAAGCAATTCAGGAGACAGAGTTTTATGATTTGAAGTTTTATTTACAATGACAAGGCAAGAACTTGGAACTGGAACCGGAGTATGAACTGTAAAAATAAAGCAGAAAGGTAAGCAGGGAATAACTCGGGATAGATAACGATAAATAATGATTAAGTATTACTGGGGAGAAAGAGATGATCCGCCAGAGGGAGAGGTGGAGAATAAACTCAGAGGATTGTTTACCAGTGGGAACGGAGATGAATGGTTTGACTTGGAAGACGTGGAACACTGGGTGAATGCGAAGGCTGGAAGGCAGACGGAGACGAAGAGCTGAAGGACTGATAACAGAGTTAATAGTATATGGACCAATAAAATGAGGAGAAAGTTTCTTAGACATTGCCTTCACGGGATGTCCCGTGAGGACAACCAAACCTTCTGACCAGGAAGGTAAGTAGGAGCTGGCTGTCGTTTGCGGTCAGCGTATTTCCTATTTTGGTCAGCAGTACGAATGAGAGGTGACGTAGCTTCACTCCAGGTCCGTTTACATCTCTGTATGTGGTGACAAACAGAAACCACCACTATATCCTTCTCATCTGCAGGGAACAAAGGTGGTTGATAGCCAATAGCTACCTCAAATGGGGAGAGACCAGTAGCAGCAGAGATTTGAGAGTTTATTGCATATTCGACCCAGGGAAGATAAACTGACCAGTCAAGGGGTCAGGTAGTGGTCATACATCTGAGTGTGGATTCCATCTGCTGATTGATTCGCTCGGTCTGACCGTTAGATTGGGGATGATAACCTGACGTGAGAGAGGCCTTAGCTCCAAGAGCCAAACAAAACTGTTTCCAAACACAAGAAATAAATTGAGGGCCACGGTCAGACAAAATGTCTTGGGGTATGCTGTGAAGGTGAAAAACATGCTGCACTAGCAGCTGAGCGGCTTGGAATGGAGATGGAAGTTTCTTAAGAGGAACCAAATGACAAGATTTAGAGAATCGGTCTACAATGGTGAGAATGACTGTGTTTTCTTTGGATACAGGTAACCCCGTTACAAAATCTAGTGCCATGTTGGGACCAAGGACGTTTAGGGATGTTTAATGGTTGAAGTAATCCAAAAGGGGGCTGATTTCCAGATTTTTGCCTGGCACAAACAGAGCAAGCTTGCACGTATTCTTTAACATCCTTGTGTAATGATGGCCACCAATAACGTCTGGAAATGAGGGCAATGGTTCTGCTGACCCCTGGGTGACCTGAGAATTTGGCGGTGTGGTTCCAACGAATTAGTCTAAATCTAACAGATGTAGGGACAAAAACCCTGTTAGGAGGGCCCGTACCTGGATCTGGTTCCTTAAGTCTAGCTTGATTTATCAAGTCCTCTATCTCCCAGACCACAGCTCCTAAGGTCCAGTGAGAGGGGACGATGGGTTCTGCTTCTTTCTCGGTGGTATCTGGTGAATAAAGCTGGGAAAGAGCATCCGGCTTCAAGTTCTTAGAACCAGGCCTGTAAGAGATGGATAAGTCAAAACAAGAAAAAAAATAAGGACCATCGTGCTTGGCGAGGATTAAGTCTTTTTGCCGATTGCAGATAGGCTAGATTTCTGTGATCTGTCCACACAAGAATGGGATGTTTAGCCCCCTCCAACCAATGTCGCCATACTTCAAGTGCTAATTTGATAGCAAGAAGTTCTCTGTCTCCCACATCATAATTTCGTTCGTGCTGGTCAACCTACGGGAAAAAAAAGCACAAGGATGGAGCTTTCCATCCGTGGAGGACTGCTGGGAGAGTACAGAACCAACGCCAGTGTCAGAGGCGTCCACCTCCAAAATGAACTGTTTTGAGGAGTCCGGCTGAACCAAGATAGGAGTCTGTGAAAACCTCTTTCAGAGTCTTGAATGCCTCGTCTGCTTCAGGAGTCCAGGTGAATGTTATCTTTGTTGAGGTCAAGGTGGTGGGAGAGGCAGTGACAAGACTAAAGTTCTTTATGAACCTCCTGTAAAAGTTGGCAAATCCCAGAAAACGCTGCAGCTGTTTGTGGAAGTCTGGAACAGGCCACTCCAGTACTGCCTTGATCTTTTCAGGATCGGAGCAACCTGTCCACCCTCTAAGATGTTACCCAAAAATGTGATAGAAGATTTATGGAATTCACATTTTTCGGCTTTGACAAACAGTTTATTTTCCAAAAGTCTTTGTAGGACTAGACGGACATGACGTTTGTGTTCTTTTAAGTCTTTTAAATAGATTAAGATGACAGCAAGGTAAACAAACACAAAGACGTTCAAAAAATCCCTCAGGACGTCATTAATGAGGGATTGAAAAATTGCAGGTGCGTTGCTTAGTTCAAAGGGCATGACCAGATATTCAAAGTTGCCCAACGGCGTCTTGAAAGCGGTTTTCCACTCATCCCCCTGGCGGATCCTGACTAGATGATAGGCATTGCGGAGATCGAGCTTGGTAAAGATAGTAGAGCCATGAACCATGGGTTCGAAAGCAGATGAAAGAAGTGATTTGGTTTAATCCCCGGTAATCAATACAGGGGTGGAGAGAACCATTTTTCTTGCCTACAAAGAAAAAACCTGCTCCTAAAGGAGACGATGAAGGGCGGATTAAACCAGCAACCAATGACTCATTGATGTAGTCTTCCATAACCTGTCTCGCAGGTCCAGAGATATGATAGAGCCTACTGGATGGTAAGGGGGCGCCAGGAAGTAAATCTATGGCGCAGTCGTAGGGTCTGTGGGGAAGTAATGATGAGGCCTTAGTTTTACTAAAAACTAACCTTAAATCGTGGTATTCAGTGGGGACGCAGGAAAGGTCTGAGATCTCATTTTCGGTGTGCAGTGATTTAGAGGGCAAGGCGGCGACAGCTGACTGGAGACAAGAAAAATGACATTTAGTGGACCAAGAATCTACCCAGTTTTCAACCCAGTTAATATGAGGGTTGTGTTTCTTAAGCCATGGATAACCTAGAACTACGGTATTGGGAGCGATAGGAAACACGAAAAAAGAAATCTCTTCCCTTTGATTGCCTGAAAGAATTAATGTGACTGGTTTAGTACGAAGGGTAATTTGAGGAAGTCTTTGCCCATTTAAAGAGGAAGCTGACTGAGGTGCAGGTAAAGGTTCTACCTCGATCTGGGCTTCTTTAACAAACTCTTGGTCGATTAAATTCTGGTCACTTCCTGAGTCGATGAGAGCGAATAGGTTTTGAAAAGGGCGATTAGAGATTAAAGTGGCAGGTAAACAAAGTCTAGGGGTAGGTGGTTGGTCCATCAGTATCCCCTCACTTACCGACGGACCTGCCCTTTTGGTCCAGCGGGGCGGACAGGGCAGTCTGCAAGGAAATGCTCAGATGAACCACAGTAGAAACACTGGTTATTCTGACGGCGCTTTAATTTCTCCTCCTGAGATAGTTTAGTGCGCCCTATCTGCATGGGTTCTATCTCAGTACTGTGAGAACAACAAGGGGAACGAACTGTTTCTGTGGTCTGACTCGTGAAACGAGTCCTAACAGTACTGCGTCTAAGTCGGGATTTCTCTCTCTCTCTCATACGATTGTCCAATCTAATTGCTAGATTGATTAGCTAATTTAATGTCTTAGGTAGGTCGATTAGAGCTAACTCGTCTTTTAAAGGCTCGTTTAGAGACTGAACAAATGCGGTCCTAAGCGCACATTCATTCCACCCTGAAGCTGCAGCAAGAATGTGAAAATCAATCAAAAAATCAGCCTCTGACTGATCTTTCTGTTTGATAGAATATAAATTACGTTCCGAAGCGGTCTGATCTATTTCAGACGAAAAAACCTGTCCAAACTCACCCTCAAAATCAGAGAAAGAACAACCAAAGTCTAAATAGCTGGAAAAATGCCCTTCGGCCCATTTAAGTGCCTTCCCGGTTAATAATCCTAAAACGTAGGAAATCTTTACAGAATCATGGGGAAAAGACTGCGGTGAACGATTGAATACCAGGGTGCATTGGAGTAGAAAGCCCTTACAGTCTCCCTTTTCGCCCGAAAATTTCTCTGGAGTAGGTGATATGACCTCATGTGAATTCGGCAGCTGTTGTGTGACCGGAGGAGATGGAGTGCTCTCTATTGCTGGGGCGGTGAAATTACTCACAGTGTGCTGAATTAAAGATGCTAGATGCTTGATCTGCTGGTTCGTTTGTCTCTGTTGTTCAACAAGGGCACGAAGGGAAGAATCATGTGTTTGGATTAGGTGTTGTTGGTCTGAAAGAGTTCTCCTGAATGCTTCTGCAGGGTCAGATGGGCCAGAGTGTTCTGTCATAGTGGATTTAACAAATTTGACCCACATGCAGAAAGCAATTCAGGAGACAGAGTTTTATGATTTGAAGTTTTATTTACAATGACAAGGCAAGAACTTGGAACTGGAACCGGAGTATGAACTGTAAAAATAAAGCAGAAAGGTAAGCAGGGAATAACTCGGGATAGATAACGATAAGTAATGATTAAGTCTTACTGGGGAGAAAGAGATGATCCGCCAGAGGGAGAGGTGGAGAATAAACTCAGAGGATTGTTTACCAGTGGGAACGGAGATGAATGGTTTGACTTGGAAGACGTGGAACACTGGGTGAATGCGAAGGCTGGAAGGCAGACGGAGACGAAGAGCTGAAGGACTGATAACAGAGTTAATAGTATATGGACCAATAAAATGAGGAGAAAGTTTCTTAGACATTGCCTTCACGGGATGTCCCGTGAGGACAACCAAACCTTCTGACCAGGAAGGTAAGTAGGAGCTGGCTGTCGTTTGCGGTCAGCGTATTTCCTATTTTGGTCAGCAGTACGAATGAGAGGTGACGTAGCTTCACTCCAGGTCCGTTTACATCTCTGTATGTGGTGACAAACAGAAACCACCACTATATCCTTCTCATCTGCAGGGAACAAAGGTGGTTGATAGCCAATAGCTACCTCAAATGGGGAGAGACCAGTAGCAGCAGAGATTTGAGAGTTTATTGCATATTCGACCCAGGGAAGATAAACTGACCAGTCAAGGGGTCAGGTAGTGGTCATACATCTGAGTGTGGATTCCATCTGCTGATTGATTCGCTCGGTCTGACCGTTAGATTGGGGATGATAACCTGACGTGAGAGAGGCCTTAGCTCCAAGAGCCAAACAAAACTGTTTCCAAACACAAGAAATAAATTGAGGGCCACGGTCAGACAAAATGTCTTGGGGTATGCTGTGAAGGTGAAAAACATGCTGCACTAGCAGCTGAGCGGCTTGGAATGGAGATGGAAGTTTCTTAAGAGGAACCAAATGACAAGATTTAGAGAATCGGTCTACAATGGTGAGAATGACTGTGTTTTCTTTGGATACAGGTAACCCCGTTACAAAATCTAGTGCCATGTTGGGACCAAGGACGTTTAGGGATGTTTAATGGTTGAAGTAATCCAAAAGGGGGCTGATTTCCAGATTTTTGCCTGGCACAAACAGAGCAAGCTTGCACGTATTCTTTAACATCCTTGTGTAATGATGGCCACCAATAACGTCTGGAAATGAGGGCAATGGTTCTGCTGACCCCTGGGTGACCTGAGAATTTGGCGGTGTGGTTCCAACGAATTAGTCTAAATCTAACAGATGTAGGGACAAAAACCCTGTTAGGAGGGCCCGTACCTGGATCTGGTTCCTTAAGTCTAGCTTGATTTATCAAGTCCTCTATCTCCCAGACCACAGCTCCTAAGGTCCAGTGAGAGGGGACGATGGGTTCTGCTTCTTTCTCGGTGGTATCTGGTGAATAAAGCTGGGAAAGAGCATCCGGCTTCAAGTTCTTAGAACCAGGCCTGTAAGAGATGGATAAGTCAAAACAAGAAAAAAAATAAGGACCATCGTGCTTGGCGAGGATTAAGTCTTTTTGCCGATTGCAGATAGGCTAGATTTCTGTGATCTGTCCACACAAGAATGGGATGTTTAGCCCCCTCCAACCAATGTCGCCATACTTCAAGTGCTAATTTGATAGCAAGAAGTTCTCTGTCTCCCACATCATAATTTCGTTCGTGCTGGTCAACCTACGGGAAAAAAAAGCACAAGGATGGAGCTTTCCATCCGTGGAGGACTGCTGGGAGAGTACAGAACCAACGCCAGTGTCAGAGGCGTCCACCTCCAAAATGAACTGTTTTGAGGAGTCCGGCTGAACCAAGATAGGAGTCTGTGAAAACCTCTTTCAGAGTCTTGAATGCCTCGTCTGCTTCAGGAGTCCAGGTGAATGTTATCTTTGTTGAGGTCAAGGTGGTGGGAGAGGCAGTGACAAGACTAAAGTTCTTTATGAACCTCCTGTAAAAGTTGGCAAATCCCAGAAAACGCTGCAGCTGTTTGTGGAAGTCTGGAACAGGCCACTCCAGTACTGCCTTGATCTTTTCAGGATCGGAGCAACCTGTCCACCCTCTAAGATGTTACCCAAAAATGTGATAGAAGATTTATGGAATTCACATTTTTCGGCTTTGACAAACAGTTTATTTTCCAAAAGTCTTTGTAGGACTAGACGGACATGACGTTTGTGTTCTTTTAAGTCTTTTAAATAGATTAAGATGACAGCAAGGTAAACAAACACAAAGACGTTCAAAAAATCCCTCAGGACGTCATTAATGAGGGATTGAAAAATTGCAGGTGCGTTGCTTAGTTCAAAGGGCATGACCAGATATTCAAAGTTGCCCAACGGCGTCTTGAAAGCGGTTTTCCACTCATCCCCCTGGCGGATCCTGACTAGATGATAGGCATTGCGGAGATCGAGCTTGGTAAAGATAGTAGAGCCATGAACCATGGGTTCGAAAGCAGATGAAAGAAGTGATTTGGTTTAATCCCCGGTAATCAATACAGGGGTGGAGAGAACCATTTTTCTTGCCTACAAAGAAAAAACCTGCTCCTAAAGGAGACGATGAAGGGCGGATTAAACCAGCAACCAATGACTCATTGATGTAGTCTTCCATAACCTGTCTCGCAGGTCCAGAGATATGATAGAGCCTACTGGATGGTAAGGGGGCGCCAGGAAGTAAATCTATGGCGCAGTCGTAGGGTCTGTGGGGAGGTAATGATGAGGCCTTAGTTTTACTAAAAACTAACCTTAAATCGTGGTATTCAGTGGGGACGCAGGAAAGGTCTGAGATCTCATTTTCGGTGTGCAGTGATTTAGAGGGCAAGGCGGCGACAGCTGACTGGAGACAAGAAAAATGACATTTAGTGGACCAAGAATCTACCCAGTTTTCAACCCAGTTAATATGAGGGTTGTGTTTCTTAAGCCATGGATAACCTAGAACTACGGTATTGGGAGCGATAGGAAACACGAAAAAAGAAATCTCTTCCCTTTGATTGCCTGAAAGAATTAATGTGACTGGTTTAGTACGAAGGGTAATTTGAGGAAGTCTTTGCCCATTTAAAGAGGAAGCTGACTGAGGTGCAGGTAAAGGTTCTACCTCGATCTGGGCTTCTTTAACAAACTCTTGGTCGATTAAATTCTGGTCACTTCCTGAGTCGATGAGAGCGAATAGGTTTTGAAAAGGGCGATTAGAGATTAAAGTGGCAGGTAAACAAAGTCTAGGGGTAGGTGGTTGGTCCATCAGTATCCCCTCACTTACCGACGGACCTGCCCTTTTGGTCCAGCGGGGCGGACAGGGCAGTCTGCAAGGAAATGCTCAGATGAACCACAGTAGAAACACTGGTTATTCTGACGGCGCTTTAATTTCTCCTCCTGAGATAGTTTAGTGCGCCCTATCTGCATGGGTTCTATCTCAGTACTGTGAGAACAACAAGGGGAACGAACTGTTTCTGTGGTCTGACTCGTGAAACGAGTCCTAACAGTACTGCGTCTAAGTCGGGATTTCTCTCTCTCTCTCATACGATTGTCCAATCTTATTGCTAGATTGATTAGCTAATTTAATGTCTTAGGTAGGTCGATTAGAGCTAACTCGTCTTTTAAAGGCTCGTTTAGAGACTGAACAAATGCGGTCCTAAGCGCACATTCATTCCACCCTGAAGCTGCAGCAAGAATGTGAAAATCAATCAAAAAATCAGCCTCTGACTGATCTTTCTGTTTGATAGAATATAAATTACGTTCCGAAGCGGTCTGATCTATTTCAGACGAAAAAACCTGTCCAAACTCACCCTCAAAATCAGAGAAAGAACAACCAAAGTCTAAATAGCTGGAAAAATGCCCTTCGGCCCATTTAAGTGCCTTCCCGGTTAATAATCCTAAAACGTAGGAAAATCTTTACAGAATCATGGGGAAAAGACTGCGGTGAACGATTGAATACCAGGGTGCATTGGAGTAGAAAGCCCTTACAGTCTCCCTTTTCGCCCGAAAATTTCTCTGGAGTAGGTGATATGACCTCATGTGAATTCGGCAGCTGTTGTGTGACCGGAGGAGATGGAGTGCTCTCTATTGCTGGGGCGGTGAAATTACTCACAGTGTGCTGAATTAAAGATGCTAGATGCTTGATCTGCTGGTTCGTTTGTCTCTGTTGTTCAACAAGGGCACGAAGGGAAGAATCATGTGTTTGGATTAGGTGTTGTTGGTCTGAAAGAGTTCTCCTGAATGCTTCTGCAGGGTCAGATGGGCCAGAGTGTTCTGTCATAGTGGATTTAACAAATTTGACCCACATGCAGAAAGCAATTCAGGAGACAGAGTTTTATGATTTGAAGTTTTATTTACAATGACAAGGCAAGAACTTGGAACTGGAACCGGAGTATGAACTGTAAAAATACAGCAGAAAGGTAAGCAGGGAATAACTCGGGATAGATAACGATAAGTAATGATTAAGTCTTACTGGGGAGAAAGAGATGATCCGCCAGAGGGAGAGGTGGAGAATAAATCCAGAGGATTGTTTACCCGTGGGAACGGAGATGGTGAGTTCAGGTCTGCCAGGAAGAATGTCCAGAGTTTACTGTGATAGAAGCTTGTGTGCGTGGGAGGGTGGACAGGGTTCGCTGGGGAGGATCCCAGGTATAGAGGAAGCTGCCAGCCGGTGAGATCCACAGGAGCAAACGGAGATTTGAGTCTTTGTTCATGGGGTTAAACGACTTCTTCTCAGAAGACAGTAATCCAAGACGTTCAAAGCTGACGGTGAGGTCAGGTTCAGGTACACCTGTAAAGGTAGAACATGCAGGATTTAGCAAAGGCAAAATGAGGACTGGGCAAGAGTAATGTGGCTGGAGTAGTACCACTAAAGGGCAACACTTTGGCAATGAGTTCTTCTTCTTCTTCTTCTTCTTCTAGTGTTTATTGGCGGTTGGCAAATAACTTTATGGTGTGCATTACCGCCACCAACTGGTATGGAGTGTGGTTCTTCATGGTTTTAAATCTTATTTACTATTACAACAATCAAATTCTATTTATTAATTTAGTTTTTTTGAAAAATCTGACTATAATTTGAATATGTTTGCTACCTAAACTTCTTTGCAAAGTATCTATCAAAATAAAATTTTCTTTAATGCCTACAAGTTCTCTCCTCAAAATTGTTCTTTCTTGTTCATATTTCTGACACTTCAGTATTACATGTTCTATTGTTTCCTCCTCTCCACAATGATCACATTTTCCTGTACTGTTTCTTATCTTAACTAATGTAGAATTAAGTCCTGTATGTCCAAATCTTAATCTTGTGATTAACCTTTCCTCTTTTCTGCTCCTTCTTCCATTTCTTACTTCTCCTACTATCTTGTTTATTCTGTAAAACCATATTCCCTTTCTTTTCTTCATCCCCCTTTTTTGCCACTCTTCCTGATTTTCTGTTTGATTATATTTCTTGCCTCTGACCTACTAATATTAATTATAAAGCTAATGTTATTTTGTGTTGCCTTCTTTGCCATCCTGTCCGCCATCTCATTCCCCCCAGCTCCTACATGTGCTGGTACCCATAAAACACCAATATTAAATCCCATCCTTTGTATTCTGAATAAAGTATGTTTATTTCTAACAAATGTCTGGCCTACCATCTGAATGATTATATTTTAACTTAAATAATGCTGAACTCGAGTCTGAACAAATTTTTTTTTTTTTTAATGGTTTTATATCCTCCACCCCTGCACTGCTAGCAATATGGCTAATAATTCTCCTGAGTATACTGATAATCCATTTGTAATTCTTTTTTCCTACTTTTATTTTAAATTCTGGTATTACAAATGCTATTCCTATTCTTTCATCTCTTTTTGTGCGTCTGTGTAAATCTGGACATAATGATAAAAAATTGTTTATATATTCTTGTATTATACTTGAATCTAAACTACATTTTGGATCCTTTTTTCTTCTCCATCAATGCCATATCCACCACTGCTTCTGGTAATAGCCAAGGTGGTACCACTGGCAAAGGCAACATTGAACCAATTTCTTTTCCATATATTTGAAATTCTTCTGCTATATTATTGATATTCCAACCCAAAACTCTTAAGTTGTTTTTTTTTTTTTTTTTCCCAGCAGGGTTTTTTAAAATTCACGTGTTGGATGATCCGGATTATTGCTTTGTAAGTTTATACAATAATTTATTGCTAACTGTTTCCTTCGTAGATCTAATGGCATCTCTCCCATCTCTACTGGAGTGCTGCTATTGGACAGGTTTTTGATTGCTCCTGTACAAATTCGTAAAGCTTGATGTTGTATATTGTCTAATTTTATAAGATGTCTGTTTGTTGCTGATCCATAAATTATACTTCCATAATCAAATTTGATCTTATTAATCCTGTATAAATTCTTTTTAATGATGTTCGATCTGCTCCCCAATCAATACCACCCTTTACATCTCATTATGTTTAATATTTTTTGCATTTATCTATGATTTTTTCTATATGTACTTTCCATAAAATTTTTTTCATCAAACCATATACCTAAAAATTTTATATTTTTACTTGTTCTAAAACTTGATTGTATAAATTTAGTTTTATAATTTCTCTTTTCCTTTTCTGTGTAAACACCATTACTTTTGTTTTTTCCACTGAGAATTTAAATCCCCATTGACAGGCCCATTGTTCTGTTCTAATAATCTCATCCTGTATTTTCTTTTCAGTAAGTTTGATATTACGACCCCTTTTCCATATAGCTCCATCATCTGCAAATAGTGAGCAACCAACTTCTTTACCAATATTTTGAAATACATAATTTAACATTATAGAAAACAATAACGGGCTAATAATACTTCCTTGAGGAGTACCATTTTCTACTATATATTTAGCTGACAATTCTTGACCAATTCTTACTTTTATTTTTCTATTTGATAAAAAATCTTTAATCCAGTTATACATCTTTCCAGTAATACCCATTTTATTTAATTTAATTAATAATCCTTCAACCCACATCATGTCATAAGCTTTTTCTATATCAAAAAATACAGCTACTACATTTTCTTTGTTTATTTGTGCTCTTCTAATTTCATATTCTAAACATAATGCTGAATCATTTGTACTTCTCCCTTTTCGAAACCCATTTTAATATCTAGATATATACCCATTAATATTTAAATAATATGTTAATCTATTATTGATCATTTTTCCATTACTTTACATATATTTGATGTTAATGCAATCGGTCTATAATTTTCTGGTTTTGTGTTATCTTTTCCTGGTTTAGCTATTGGAATAATTATTGCTTCCTTCCAGCTCAGTGGCAGCTCTTCCTCCTCCCAGACTTTATTGTATAATTCTAATATTTTGTCTTTTGCTTTTTTCATTTAGATGTTCTATCATTGTATAGTAAATTGATCTTTTCCAGGTGATGTTTTTTTGTTTTCCTGGTTACAGAGTTCAACCTCTCCTTTTGTAAATGGCTCATTTATTAATTTATTGTATCTACATTATTTTGCATTAAGTCTTTAATTTCATCTTTGTGATTTCCCTACCTTTTCTTTCCCTCTTCACTATATTACTTGAACTATGAATTTTATTAAATTTTTAGCTAATATTTCAGCTTTATCTTTATCTTCTGTTTTTAATTGTATTATCTATTTAAATATAGGATATCCATATTCTTTTCTAATACCATTCATTCTTTTAAAATTGTTTTCCAAATTTGGTCAATTTTTGTTTCTCTCCCTAGAGTATTGCAAAATTTCTCCAATATTCTCTTTTTGCATTCTTAATGATCTTTCTTACCTTTGCTTGCTTTCTTTTGTACTCAATTAGATTCTGGTAATGGGGTACTTTTAATGCTTTAAAGGCTTTATTTCTCATTTTATTACTTCACTACATTCTTTTGTCCACCATTGCACAATCTTTTTTATCGTTCTGACGTCCTCCTTTTTTTATTGCTTCTTCTGCAGCCTGTAAAAATTTTTAAGATATTTATATTTAAGCTATTTATATCAATCGACATATCTATTTCTTCCAATTTCTTTTGACTTAAATATTTAAATTTTTCCCAATAGACCTTATTAAAATTCCATCTGTTATATAATCCTGTATTCCTGTTATTTATTAATATTCCTGTTTAATGGGGTAATGATCCCTGCCTACTGTTGTATCTTTGTCAATGTCCCACTCACAGTTATTAGCTAAACAATTGGATACTATTGTTAAATCGATTACAGACTCTGTAACAGTTTTTACATTAATTCTTGTTCCTCTTCCATCATTTATACATACCAAATTTTTCATTTCCATTATTTCTTCAAACACTTGTCTATTTTTATCATTACATTTTCCCCATAATGTGCTGTTAGCATTAGTAATCCACACCAGATTACTTTTCCTTCTAAATACTCCATTAATTCATCCATCAACTCGAATGATAATTTTTTACATGGATTATAAAAATTTATTATCTTACATTTTTTTTTTTATTGTAAATTTTTAACTACTATGTATTCTAACTCTTTACCTTTTCCTAATATCTGATATTGTATTCCTTTTTTATAAATATTCCACATCCTCCTCCACTTCCCCCTTGCTTATCCCCTTTTGATACTATTGTACCCTTTAAACACAAAATCTATGTTTGGCTTTAACCATGTCTCCTATATACATATAATTTCTGGTTTTCATCAAATTTCATCTATATACCCTTTAAATTCCTGTCCATTAGCGATTAGGCTTCTTGCATTCCACTGTAATATTATCATGCGTTTCTATCAGCTGGGGTTCCTCCTTGCCTCCCATCCGTTTCCAACTTTTTATTAATGTATTCCCAAGACCCTTCTTTAAACCCTAAGAACTTTTCTGCTCCCCTTTACTATTATTTTAATCTTTTTGTTTTTGTGTTTAGCTTTTTCAGTGCAGTTAATGACATACGCTACAAATAATATCAGTTTTTCCACAGACATCGTGACATTTTCCTCTGATTCTACTTTTCTCTGTTAATAAGCTGGAATCCTAATTTGACCGTCATCCCTCGTTCTTTCATTCCGTACAGTTTTAACTGCTTCAGCATAGCTTATGTTTTTAGTCATTTAATTGTTGAATTTCTTTTTCTTCTTCCTTACTTCACATCCCCCAAATGTAACTCTATGTTGCCCTCCCCAATTGCAACATTTTCCTGCACTCCTTCCCCACAATCTTCAATTGATGGTCTTCTCCACACTTTGGACATCTTTGTTTTCTTTGCAGGGCAGCTGCTATGTGTCCATATCTCTGACATTTGTAACATCTTAGTGGTGGGGGAATGAAAGGGCCCCACAGGAAAACTCAGATATCCTATTTTGACATTTTTTGGCAACAAATGTTTCCCCAAAGTCAATTAAAATTTACAGGCTTCCTACTCTTTCTCCATTTACATTTTTTGTCAATCTTTTGAGATTTTTTACCTTTGCAGCAACAATGCTTTTTTTAGTTTTTCTATATCTTCCTCCAGAGGAATGCCATAAATTACCCCCCGAATGATTTTATCTTCTCCTATAATCTTCCTCTCTATCACCGTTTTCTTGCAAATGTTTTCAACTTGTAAAGCCTTTCTTCTTTGTTCTTTGGTTTTACACAACACCAGTATATTTCCATCTCTCAATACTTTTACCATTTCAACATCTCCTATCTTTTTTTTTATTTCTCTGGATAGTGAAATAGGACTCAGGTTCTCTTTTTCTTCTTCATTTTTTATCTTTAATATTATTTTACATTCTTCCCTGCCAATTTTTCTCCTAACTACTCTCTCTTCTTCAGAACTGTTTTCTTCCAGCTCTCTTTTACTCCTTTGGCTGTCTAACATCTTTCCATCTTCTGCATTAACTCTTCCCTGTCCTCTCCCTCTACTTACTGGCGTCCATATTGTCCTCCTGTGTATCCATTCTGAACCATTCATGGCTTTTCCCGCCACTTCCAAAAAGTAAATAATCTCTCCTGCTAATCCTGTCTTTTCTGACGAAGAAACGTGGCGAAAATGTCGCTCGACTTGTTAGTTTAACGTCCACCGCCAAGGACAACCCTGGCAATGAGTTGCTGGCAGCCTCCTCCTTAAATCCTCCTCTGGAGGTGATCAGGGTGAGGGAAAACACCTGTCGGACACCTCCACGTCCAGACGCCCTCTAGAGGCTAAACACAGTAAGCAGCACACAGAAAACAGTCATGGCAGAGATCCTGAGAAAAACCTAAATAAATATCTGCCTTTGAATAATTTTTCAAATCAGGTAGGTCATTTTAAACACAATTTTCTGGCTCAAGAAAAATCCCTGGAGCCATGCCTCTTTAAAACAGAATGACACTACCAAATATGGATGATGGCATATCTTCTGGAAGCACAGAGCGCCACTAATTGACAAAAACAGACTTCCGTACCAGAATTTTGTTGAATGGAGGTGTGGTAGCTTATTGCCTAAAAAGAGAAGGGACAGAGTGAGAACTCTTTCTTTCCCCAAATATCCGGCCATGCAGATAAAGTGGATGGATACGTGAAAGTAAATAAGAAGATGGCCTTCTCCTTACCTACCCAAAATAATCAATCTGTTTGAAACATGTTTACTCCATGATCATGAATTTTGGCTTTAAGGCAAGAAACAACCCAAGGCTAAAGGATGAGATACAACATAGTTCATCATGTTTAAGACAGATATGTTGCAGTGAGTCAACAGCCAAACCATCAAAATGACCACTTATGTCAGTATGCACGCATTCAAAATGTCTTAAACAAAAACTTTGTGTTTTGCTTTTAGTAGGGTTTATGTTTTTTTCTGTTCTCCCATCAGTATAAAATGTCTGGTGATACGTCCAAGGGTTACTTTATTAAACTGATCCATCACTGCTCTCTCCGGGCATTTGCAGGCACTGTTTTAAAATTAGCTGCAGCATGGCCTTGGTTTTTCTCAGTGTCTGAACCAAACTACAGCAAATTTAGTAGTTGAACTTCTCAAATCCACCGCATGTGTAGCATTAGCTTGAGGTGACTCCTGAGGGTGAAATGGCATGTTGTGGGAAAGTAACTGCAAAAGAACTCAGAGTTTGAGTGGCATTAAAAAGGGTGTTCCTGAAATAATGCTTTTATATCTACGTCACTGTCCTGCAGCTAAAAACCTAACTGATTTGGATTACATGTAGAAAAGTCAGACTTTCAGCTGCTTCCATCAGCTGCTTCCACCACTGCACGGATCGCTAATAATACATTTTATCATGGCACAGATTCGCTAAGGAAAGGGAATGCTGGTATAACAGAATAACAGTACTCTCAGAACTAGAGCATAAATAACAAAGCTTTAAATCCCTGGGTAGGGTTAGAAGTTACCACTGTCAGACAAACTTTCTCCTAATTTTCTCCTCAGTAGATAATTTGCCACATATTTTATTTTTTTTAAATTACCTGCTGTTTGATTTTCTGTATATTTGTCTGTATCTGTGTTTATTTTCTTTGTGATTGTATTGTAATTGTATGTACAGCGCTTTGAGTGTCTCGTTACTGAAAAGCGCTATATAAATAAACTTACCTTACAATACCTTACATATATCAAGCAGGGATTTAAAAATACAGAGGGACCCCCATCTAAGCACTTCTCTGACATCAGAGCTTTTGACTTTCAACACCTGAGAGCAGAGTAAATATTTCACATGGGCATATAGTTGGGTTATTTAAGAAAACATTTTTGTAAAGAACAAACTTTTTTTAGTTCCTAATGTTTCTGACACATTACATGATAAAATGTTACTGTTTTTTGCAGAAAGGTGAACATTGTGGTTTGTGTGAAGACCGCAGGAGGCAGGGATACAGGAGCCAGAGGCTCAGAAGGAAGGCCTCACCCAGGGCAGTAATTATGTAGGAATCAGCACTCCCCAAGAGTCTTCAACTGGTGCATATCTGTGAAATTGTTGATCAGTCCTGAAACGTTTACCACAATACATCTTTAGTCCACGTTGATGCTCATTATTTTTTTCTACATCATTTTACTGTTGCACTTCCTCTGCAGACTGCCTGATGCTGGTTTTCTGTTTTGTACTTTGGATGATGTAAAGAATAAATGCTAATTAAACAGCATGTTCTTCTTATTATTCTCATTTGCTCTATACATTCGTGCTCACAAAGGCATTGTTCCCCCCCACATAACATTAACAATAACATTAACAATATTTATTCTGATATTGTATCAGACATTATTTCTTTAAACATTTAGAAATACGCATGAATTAGTTCGTGTTGGAGCAAGTGAAGTTAGCTTGGAGTTTGCAAGTTGTAAACTATGAACATGAGTTCATCAGTTTTAAACCGTGTTCTTTTGAGGGTTAAACTTACACAACACTGGAGGCAGGATGTTTGCTTCCCATGCTTTAGTTGCTGAATAACAGATGAAATCAACCAAAAATGCACATACTGAAATTAACTTTACATACCTGATGGGGGGAGTTAACTGCTATAAGATGAAATCATCTTTAGGTTGTTGCAGCATAGAAACAGGACGCGAAACACATTCATAAAACGAGAGTGGGACAAATTCCTGCAGCCGACAAACTCTGGGCATGTTAAGTAGAATGGATGAGTGGGAAGACTGGGAAACAGCATGAATAACTTACATGCAAGGATTGATTTACTGTTGCTATTGCAGATGGTACAATATTCATTCCTCATAAAAACTGCTTTAATAAACTTAAAAATGTGCATTCCATTTCATGCTCAATAAAGATTAGACACATCTTAATAAACATGGTGTAAAAAACAGAATTTCAACAGATTTTGACTTGAAAGTGGATCAGAGTTCAAATTTCATCGAAACATTTTTTGTACTCTGTTATCCTGATCATTGTAGATGTTTCTGTAACAGTTGGAGCAAGCTATATGCTCTGAGAAAATATAATGAAGTTCTTTCAATAACAGAGTTTTCTGTTCCTGCAATCTATTTAGCTTTGACTACTCAAACGTATCCTTATAAAACAAAACAAAAGTGCAACAATAGGCACACAAATGAAGTTTTACATTTAATAAGACCTGCAGTGAGTTTACATAGATACAAAAAAAAAACAAGCATTAAAACATTGCGAGTCAATCTGGTACAGTTAAACAGGTACATCCCAATAAATTAGAATGCCATTGAAAACTTCTATTACAGTAACTCAAATCAAACTTGAAAGTCAGAATTTATTTTAATTCATAACACACAAAGTGATAATGTATCTTTTTTCAAATCAAAACATTTATCTTTTGTGTATTTGATGATTAAGGCTTACTGCTAATTAAAACCTAAATTTCAGCTTATCATACAATTAAAATATTACACAAATATTTGAATACAAAAATATTGAATTATTGCATCTTTCCAGAATGGCATTGAGACCGCCAGCCTAAGTCAATGCTTAGGTGTTAAGGAAGCCTAGGTTGCTTTAATAGTGGCCTTTAATTCGCCTACATTGTCAGGTTAGGTGTCTCTCATCTTCCTTTAACAATACTCCACGTAGATTCACTATGAGGTTTCGATCAGGCCAGTTTTCTGGCGTGGCAACGCTGAACCGCCGGAGCTAGACAGTCTTGGGCAGAACGGAGGAGGGTGGACAGGGTTCGCCTGAAGCTGTGGAGGAGCCACCCAAGCCGGTAGCCAGCAGGGAATAAGCGATCCAGAGTCCAAGTCTTGTCAGATGAGTCACCTCAGAGGTTTCTTAGCTTGGAGCGAGATTTGGGCAACCTGAGACAGACACAGACTATTAGTCAAGGTAATCAGAATTCTCAAAGATGCAAATTTATTCAAGGTTCTTTAACTAGGAAATTGGCCAGGTAGTAATACCACGAAGAGGCAAAACACTCAATCATCAAAGTGCTGGGTTGCCACCCTCTTATAGTCCTCCAGCTGATGACAAGATGCGATACACCTGTCCACCCTGATCCAGCTCCTACGGTCCCTACTGGTGGAAAAAGGTTAGTAGCAGGCAGATGATAACCAGGATCTGACATACAGGGGTTGGACAGTGAAACTGAAACACAATAATTTATTAGTATTATGTAGGGCCTCCTTTTGCGGCCAATACAGCGTCAAGTCGTCTTGGGAATGACATATACAAGTCCTGCACAGTGGTCAGAGGGATTTTAAGCCATTCTTGCAGGATAGTGGCCAGGTCACTACGTGATACTGGTGGAGGAAAACGTTTCCTGACTCGCTCCTCCAAAACACCCCAAAGTGGCTCAATAATATTTAGATCTGGTGACTGTGCAGGCCATGGGAGATGTTCAACTTCACTTTCATGTTCATCAAACCAATCTTTCACCAGTCTTGCTGTGTGTATTGGTGCATTGTCATCCTGATACACGGCACCGCCTTCAGGATACAATGTTTGAAATGTTGGATGCACATGGTCCTCAAGAATGGTTCGGTAGTCCTTGGCAGTGATGCGCCCATCTAGCACAAGTATGTCACCCATAATGTTGTGTGCATTTCAATATTTTGAGCAAAACTGTGCTCTTACCCTGCTAATTGAACCTTCACACTCTGCTCTTACTGGTGCAATGCGCAATCAATGAAGACTGGCTACCAGGCTGGTCCAATTTAGCCATGACATCTCCCACACTAAAATGACAGGTGTTTCAGTTTCATTGTCCAACCCCTGTACATACCCTGTTGAGCACGCGCTAAAGGAGCTGCTACTTAGTAAAGGCTCCGCCCCTCATTGTGCTATTGGCAGAGAACAGTCGTCTCATGTTGTCCCCAGTTCACCGCTTATTCCTACTAAAAAAAGCCTGGACTCGCTTGATTATGCATTCAATTAGTCAATTGTTATTATCAAAGTACATCTTTTAGTTCATAATACATTGTGTAAAAATCATTTTTCTTAACCAGACAAAAATAAATTCAGGTTCTTTTAAGGACATATGCTTCAATGTCTAAATGCAAATAATGTATTAATTCCTGAATTTTTTGTTGTATTTAAAACTATTACCTCTTTAAAGAAACATGCTGGACATTTGTCTTGAGCTTGTCGGTGTTATAGCCCAGTTACCCTCATCAAGCTATTGGGTATCTGCCATTAATTTCAATTAGGTGGTGAGGCACAATGCTCTTGTATTTCCTTACTTTGCATTTGACACTGTAGGATACACAATCTGATGACCAAATAAGGCAAGCTGCCAAGGATTTTATAGACTTGTCAAAATGTTCTGCCGCAGAAAGGCTGCAATTGTCACACTCCATGTATACCATATATGTGCGCCACTGCTAAAGACAACATTGCTACACGCTACACTATGTTGTCTGAACTCATAAAGATTCACTCAGATTGGTTTGCTGTATGCTTGAACTGAAATTAAAATGGACAGTTTGACCTAATAATTTAGCCAAGTAATTATCTGATTACATAAAGTGCATTGAAAGCTAATTCTCAGATGATCAGTTGATCCTTATATATGGAGAAAAAACTGATAAAAGCCAAAAGTAACCTTCTCTGTTCTGACACAGCACCACACAGTGAATTCCACACTGTTGATACTAATACACACACACTATTCAAACCCAGAACGCATCAAAAGGCACATACAGTACATACATACCAGAGATGTTACCTGAGTTGTTGTTCCGCAAAGTCTGAAAAGTTCCTTTCACCCGTCCATCTATACATTTTCTATGCCCGCTTCTTCCATACAGGATTGCGGGGGGCTGGTGCCTATCTCCAGTGGTCTACGGGCAAAAGGCAGGGTACACCCTGAACAGGTCGCCAGTCCATCACAGGGCAACACGGAGACACACAGGACAAACAATCATGCACACATCCATTTACACCTAAGGGCATCTGAGAGACCAATTAACGTAACATTCATGTTTTTGGACAGTGGGAGAAGGCCAGAGTACCCGGAGAGAACCCACGCACGCACGGGGAGAACACGCAGACCCCAAGCCGCGGGTTCAACCCAGGACCTTCTCGCTGTAACAGTGCTACCAACTCTACCACCGTGCAGCCCAAGTTCCTTAGATTTAGACCCATATAAAATGCGTTTTTAAATCTCCAGCAAACATGAAAAATAGGAAACTGGCAATTCTTAATTGGCTGGTAAAACTAAAAAAAACAATCTGAAATCGCCATTGAACAGTCAAAGCCTAATTATTGTAATTTTAGTACGAAGAGTTACAAATTGTTAAGTTTGCAAGGGTTTGCAGAGGTGCAAACACAATAGAAAATGTTTAACAAAACACCTGAGTTGAGTTAGAGTGGAATGGCTCAACACTGCTCTACTCAGTTATTTGGGTTTTCCTTTAGTAATGGTTACTTGTTACCAGCTCCTTTTTTAGTACCTATTTGGCTGGGATTCCAAGCGAGCTAAGTTGAGCTGAAAATCCAACGTCACTGTCACTGATTGGATTTTTTGATCACTGTCTCTTATGTATGTTGCAATTATGTGTTGTGCATGTAGCTAAGTTGTGTATCTTTGTTCGTTCTAGTTTGTATCACAAATCACGTCATGTTACTTTTCTGGACACTTTGCTATGACAATCCCACCCACATTGAGGTGGTACTCTGTTGTTGTGGAAAACAACCCAAACTATGTGGAGTCGAGTCAAGCCGAGCCGGTACTAATGGAAAAGAGCCACCTGAAGGAGAACACAAAGTGGTATGTGTTCAGTAAGGTGTGTGATAATGTGTGTGCATGCACAATCTACATACCCCTTCTTAAAGCCAACCACCCTCAGAGTCTCCAATGGCTTAGGGCCTTTTTTACCCCCCATGGGAGCCCTTGATCCAAGCCAGAATTCCTCCACGTGTTTGTATGAGACTTTCTGGGACTGCGCTAGACAAAAGAGATGCACTTGCCAGTGCAGTGCTGAACACAGCAGCAGCATCCCACCACACCTAAAGCATCCTATTCGTTGCTCCTTCCACTCCCAGCCTTCCTGGGTCCAGTTAGACAATCAGAGTGGTGACAGCACCCGCTCTGGGAGAAGAAAAGGCCCCTCAGGAGTCTGGAAAGTGAATAAAGGAATGCAGAGAAAGAAAAAAATAAGCATTTTTCATGCCTTTTTATGTTTAGTGCCATTTCCAAAAATAATGTGGGTTTCAGAAAACAGAAGGTAAAGAGTTATAAGGAATCACTTTCATACACATGCGTGTCCAGGCATAGACACACACATGGATGTGCACATTATGCCTGTTTGGGGAACGTTGCTGTGAATACCTGATTCTTCCCCCTCTTTTTTTCTTTTTTACTCCTCATCTCCCTTTAAAAATCTGCAAATCCATTTGCTAAACAGCTGCACCTCTGTAGTGCACCGATAACAACCTGGGCCAGACTGGCTTTGCGGCAGCGAGTGGAGGCAGATAGGCCCAAATCTCTGGCCCTTTTTTCCAAAATGCTAATGACGAAGGAAACACTTCTCCAGCCAAAAAAGAGGGAAAAAAAGGAAAAAGAGAATGAGAGAGAGAGGAAAGGCTCTTGTAGATTTGTCAATTGCTATTTTGACAGATATTTGCTTGTAAGTACACACAACGCTTGTTCCCTGCGTCTTATCTGGTGCTGTGCAGAACACTGACCTACATTACATAAAGCACAATATGATGCACAAACATGCTCAGTTCAATGAAATGCTTTTATCTGTTGTTTGTTTTTTTATCACTCCCCCTCTTCTCTGTTTTGTCAAATGGATTCAAATGAAATAGCTGCAAATACTATGAACAGAAGGTACTCTTTCTCAAATAACACCTTGTGGCTTAAAGGGAGAATCTTGCAACCATCTCCGGATGTTTGATTGCTCCTCAAAGGCCCGAGCAACTGGATTCAGAGGAGGAGAGTAAATATTGGAAATATTGCCACAGCTGCTCGTTCACAACATCCCCACATTTCTGTTATTGCCTCAAAACTGCCCCGTTGCTATTGTAGACTTTCCAACGGAAGAAGCCCAATGGCTTAGAACATAGAAAATGAATTGTTGTGCTTTCTACCACTACAAAGGTTGGCAGTCAGTTGGAGACCAGCAACAACTAAACAGGTCTAACCTGAGCACACTTTGGTGAAATGTGTTTTTTGAGCTGACAGGTTGGCTGTCTTATTACCTGAGGATGTATTACAGAAACTTTCTAAAATCTTATTATTATTGGTTTGCTAACTAGTTTAATGGTTTACATCTATTCAAATTTTAGAAAAGATTAAAGAAAAGGTCTAGATGATTTGTCCTATTCTCGCAATCTACAGAGACCCGTTTGATTCTGCAAGAAGGAGAAAAGGTATTAATTGGCAGCTAACCTTGCAAAGACCATGATGTAAAATGTGTTAAAATTATCAAAACCTACCACTATGTGCCATAAAGAAAGTCTCTATAAAGTACATAACCAGGACACTATGTTGCCTTATCAAAGCATTTTTGTGGGGTTCTGTTAAGAGATTAGGGCAGTCAGTGTCCTGCCTGCAGATACTTATCTCATTATTTTCACTTTAAGGAAACTGTTTAGTTTGCTGGCTAACAGTCAGTCAGGGCGGGCAGAAGACAGATATTACAACACAAATTCATTCTCAATTATGTCAACTTAATGCAAACATATTATAAACTTTGGTCAACGAATCCGAATTTTTAAAAATGATTAATCACTTAAGGATCACATTCAAAAACAAAATCTGAACCAGGATAAAATAATAACATGGTGCTATCTTTCACAGCCACACCTACTTAGCAACATTGCCACTGTTTTTAGAAACATTTTAGGCCCTCTAGCGACTATTTTTTTTTAAAAGTGACTAGCAGCAATTTAAGCGATATTTTGTGGTGTTATTGAAGACTCGAGACTGGAAAGCACGTATCCCACTTATTCTCAGTCTACAGTATGTGCTTTTGTGGGTCCTTTTCCCATCTCACAGCTGGCTAATTCATCTAACAGCATGCTAGAATTAAAATAAAAAGTTACTGTGACATATTGTAGGTCTCTTAGAGATACAGTTAAAACCATTATGAAAAAAACTTAAATAAATAAACTAATATGTAAAAACAATTTGTATTGTTTTGGGTTGATCCTATTTTGCATTTATTTTATTATCCTTTTATCTTTGACACTTCCTCTCTCCTCAATTACGCAAAAAGGTGATGACAAAACTTACTAACTTCTAGCAATTTTTTGGACAGTTAATAGCTACACTGCTCCCTTCATGCCCAGACTGGTAATTAATCTTGCATGTTTTATCTTGCTCCTGGCCTGTAATTTAAAATTAACTTTGTCTAAAATAAATTATTGCCCTAAAATTAATTATGGTCTATTTTAGGTCAATTTATATTGCTAATATAGATTGAATAGAAAAACAATAGTCTTACTGTGACTTCTCAACGGTTTCGAAGTGAACTATCAGTGAACCATTGATTTACTAAAGAAAATTAATCTAAAAAAAGCAATAAAAAAGAAAAGATCTAAGTAACTCAGTGAGATCTAAGTAACTCAGTGAGTAACTAACTAAGTGCCAGAGGTTCTCTGTCCATGCCCAGACAAAAAAGTAGGGTTGGAGTTGTAATATTAAAAAAAGAAGAAGAATAGACATTTAAAATTTCACTTAGGGCATTTTTACCCACTTATTGTTACTCTCACAGTTGTTTTCCCTATTAAGGAGCTGGGAACTGTGATCCTTCACTCTCATCTTATCTAGATCCAAAGCTAATTTCACTAGCTAAGACCAGTGAACCAGAAGAAGAAGAAAAAATTGACATCATTAGGGACTGTAATAAAAGTAGCATTTTTTTCAAATAGACTCTCAACTGTTATTCAATTCAATTCAGTTTTATTTATATAGAGCCAATTCACAACACATGTTGTCTCAAGGCACTTCACAAAAGTCGGGTACATACATTCCAATTAGTCCTAACCATTGAACAGTGCAGTCAGAGTTAGTTATTTATTCAAATTGCATAAAAAGTTTTTCTGTCTAAGGAAACCCAGCAGATTGCATCCAGTCAGTGACTTGCAGCATTCCCTCCTCCCCGATGAGCATGTAGACACAGTGGACAGTCACTGGCGTTGACTTTGCAGCAATCCCTCATACTGAGCATGCATGTAGCGACAGTGGAGAGGATAAACTCCCTTTTAACAGGAAGAAACCTCCAGCAGAACCAGGCTCAGTGTGAGTGGCCATCTGCCACGACTGACTGGGGGTTTGAGAGAACAGAGCAGAGACACAAAGAGAACAAAGAAGCACTGATCCAGGAGTACTTTCCATGGGAAGGAAAAGTAAATGTCAATGGATCAGGGCCTCTTTGCTCTCTTCAGTCTGTCCTGTCTTCATCCATCTCAGTGTGGTTTGGTTCATCCACAAAACAGGACAGGTCCAGACTGCAACGAATAATCAGGACTGCAGAGAGAATCATCAGGGCTGACCTTCCCTCCATCCAGGACTTATACAGGTCTAAGGTCAGAAAAAGAGCTGTTAAAATCTCTGCAGACCCCACACACTGTTTAGAGTTCTGCCTTCAGGCCGACGCTACAGAGCACTGTTAACTAAAACCAGCCGCCACAGAGACAGTTTCTTCCCCCAGGCTGTTTCTCTGTAGAACATTCAATAGAGTACAAAACAACAGCATACAGATGTTGCAAATGCACCTTTTTATTTATTTATATATGTGTATATTTGTACATTGTAAATATGTATATTCTGTAATGCAAAAACAAAACCAAAGAGCAAAGTGTACCGGAGTCAAATTCCTTGTTTGTATGTACAAACTTGGCAATAAAGCGGATTCTGATTCTGATTCTGATGTAGCTCCTTTAGTCGTTTCACCTAGAAAGAAAGAACATATAAACTCTGAGCCAGTTTTCAAGGTTAGAGTCTGAAAGAGAGCACATATAATTAGTTACAGTAAAAGCTCAGTCAATCGCCATGTCTAGGAGAGAGAAAGGGTTAAACACTAAAAGACAGGGCCATGTGGATCATCGGTAGAGGGTGAGTATTAAGTTGTTGCCAGCAGAAGCTTGGACGATGCCCCTCTCCAGAAAGGTTTCACAGGTAGACACAGAGTCCGGCCAGGTGTAGCTTCTAGGAAGAGAAAAGAGAGAGAACAAAGTTAAAAGCAGAAATAACAGCAAATAATGCAAAATTGGAGAGTAGTGTGAGAATGTAGTGAAGAGGGTGAAAGTGGTCATTATGTCCTCCAGCAGCCTAAGCCTATAGCAGCATAACTGCACAGAAAGTTTCAGTTCAGATTATTTAGTTAAACAGCGCTTATTTTCAACAATGTCGTTTCAAGGCACCCCACAAAGGGTCCCACTGATGGTCATTGTTATACTAAAAACCACAAGGATTGAGATACCACTCTCTGTCAGACTGATTATAACCATTGGAAAAGAGAAGGGGTCATACAGGTAGCATGGAGGGTGTGTTTGCACCTCAACCATAACTGAGCCGGTTTAGGCTAAACCTGACTCCCCCTTACTCCATCCAACAGGGAGGGAAAGGCTCACTCCCTGATAAACTAAGCCACTCTAACTATAGGCTTTATCAAAAGGAAAGCTTTAAGCCTAGCCTTAAAAGTAGACAGGGTGTCCGCCTCACGGACCAAAACCGGGAGCTGGTTCCACAGGAGAGGAACCTGATAACTAAAGGATCTGCCTCCCATTCTACTTCTAGATACTCTCGGAACAACCAGTAAACCTGCAGTGTGAGAATGAAGTGCCCTGTTAGGAACATATGGAACAATCAGATCTCTGATGTATGATGGAGCTAGATCATTAAGGGCTTTATATGTGAGGAGGAGAATTTTAAATTCTATTCTGCATTTAACAGGGAGCCAATGAAGGGAAGCTAAAATAGGAGAAATATGATCTCTCTTTTTCATTTTCATCAGAACTCTTGCTGCAGCATTTTGAATCAGCTGAAGGCTTTTAACTGCATTTTGTGGACATCCTGATAGTAAAGAATTTCAATAGTCCAGCCTTGAAGTAACAAATGCATAGACTAGTTTTTCAGCGTCACTCCTGGATAGGATATTTCTAATTTTGGCAATGTTCCGGAGGTGAAAGAAGGAAATCCTAGAAACCTGTTTAATATGGGATTTAAATGACATGTCCTGATCAAAAATAACACCAAGGTTTTTTACTTAATTATCGGAGGTCAATTTAATGCCTTCCAGGTTAAGTGATTGACTAAGCAGTTTCTTTTTTAAAGACTCCGGTCCAAAGACGACAACTTCTGTCTTGTCTGAATTTAGAAGCAAAAAATGTAAAGTCATCCAAGTTTTTATATCTTCAAGACATGCTTGTTGTCTATCTAACTGGTTGGGTTCATCAGGATTTATGGATAAGTAAAGCTGAGTATCATCAGCGTAACAGTGAAAATTTATCCTATGCTGCCTGATAATTTGACCTATTGGAAGCATATATATAGTAAAGAGAATTGGCCCAAGTACTGAACCCTGTGGTACTCCACAATTAACCCTGGAGTTTAAAGATGATTTATCATTTACATGAACAAACTGGAATCTGTCAGAGAGATAAGATTTAAACCAGCCTAGCGCTGTTCCCCTGCTCCCTACAGCATATTCCAGCCTTTTTAAGAGAATATTATGGTCGACTGTATCAAATGCAGCGCTGAGATCTAACAGAACCAGTACAGACACTAGTCCATTATCTGAGGCCATAAGAATATCATTAGTGACTTTCAGCAGAGCTGTTTCAGTGCTATGATGAGCTCTGAAGCCTGACTGAAACTCTTCAAACAGGTCATTGCTGTGTAAATGCTCACACATTTGATTAGAAACTATTTGCTCAAGAATTTTAGATAAGAAAGGAAGATTGGATATAGGTCTGTAATTTTTCAAGTCATCTCGATCAAGTGAAGGTTTCTTAAGTAAAGGTTTAATTCCAGCTACCTTAAAAGCCTCTGGTACATATCCATTTACTAAAGATAGATTAATCTTAACCAAAATGGGGCTGGTAATCAGAGGAAAACTTCCTTAAATAATTTGGTTGGGATTGGGTCTAACATACAAGTTGAAGGTTAAGATGAACCTAATATTTCTGATAACCTATGAAGCTCCACAGGATCAAAACAGTCCAAACACAGATCAGGTTCTACAGTTATTTCCAATGTTGTCTCACTTGCTTCGGGAGTATGTCAAAGATTTTATTTTTAATAGAATCAATTTTATTTGAGAAGAATCCTATAAAGTCATGACTGCTAAGAGCTAAGGGAATGGGTGGCTCAACAGAGCTATGACTCTGTGTAAATTTATCAACTGTACTAAAGAGAAACCTAGGATTATTCTTGTTCTCTTCTATTAATGATGACAAATAAGCTGTTCTGGCTTGGCAAAGTGTCTTTTTATACAACAGTAGGCTATTTTTCCAGATTAAGTAGGAATCCTCTAGTTGTGTAGAGCGCCATTTTCTCTACAATTTTCTAACATTGTGCTTTAAAGTACGCATATCTAAATTAAACCAAGGAGCCTGCCTCCTATGAATAATTACCTTCTTTTTCAAGGGGGCTGCATTGTCTAATGCACCACGCAATGATGAAGTAACACTATGAACAAGAGAATCAATTTGTGAAGGGGAAGAAACAAAATTATTGCCCTCCACTCTGTTTTTCTGTGATAATGAGGAAATTAAAAGTGGAACAGATTCTTTAAAGGTTGTTACAGCATTGTCTGATAATGATCTACTATAATGAAATGTTCTTTCAGGTGTGGAGTACTCTGTTAAATTAAACTCAAAGGTTATTAAAAAATGGTCAGACAGCACAGGGTTGTGAGAAAATATTGTTATGTCTTTACACTCAATGCCATATGTCAGCACAAGGTCCAGAGAATGAAGACAAACGTGGGTAGGTTTGTTAATGTTTTGAGTAAAGCCAATTGAGTCTAAGATACCATTAAACGCAATATTTAAGCTATCATTTTCAGTGTCAACATGAATGTTAAAATCCCCCACTATAATAACTTTATCTGTATTTAACACTAAATCAGATAAAAGTTCTGAAAACTGATCTAAAAATTGAGAGTAAGGGCCTGGTGGACGGTACAAAACAACAAATAGAAGTGGTTTTAGTGCTTTGCAATTTGGAAGAGGAAAACTAAGGATTAAATAT
This sequence comes from Crenichthys baileyi, assembly GCA_036173005.1. Classification (NCBI taxonomy): domain Eukaryota; kingdom Metazoa; phylum Chordata; class Actinopteri; order Cyprinodontiformes; family Goodeidae; genus Crenichthys; species Crenichthys baileyi. Next base: position 319,950 of record JAHHUM010000076.1, on the reverse strand, counting down.
TCAAAAGAGTTGTAGATATTGATTGGTCTGGGACTAATCAATAAATCGGACTGAAAGATGGTTGCTACTCTTCCTCCTCGCTCAGTATTTCGAGGAATGTGAAAATTTAAATAATTAGTAGGAGTTGACTCATTTATAGTAACATAATCCTCTTGCTGCAGCCAGGTTTCTGTGAGGCAAAATAAATAAATCTGATTGTCAGAAATCAGGTCACTAACTAGCAATGTCTTTGAAGAGAGAGATCTTATGTTCAGTAAGCCACGTTTAATTGTTTTATTTTTCTTTTTAGTCTGAGTTGTGTTTATTTTTATGAGATTTTCCTGATTTCCTGCTTTTAGATTACTTTTTAATCTATTCAATTTTGTCCGTGGGCGAGACACTGTCTTAATAGGGTAATGGGTGGGTAGCAGTACAGAAGCTGCAGAGAGGAGTGTTAAACTACGACCCTGCTTCCTGGTCTGAACCCTGGGTTGTCAGAGTTTTGGAGAACTAATAAATTTGGCCAGATTCCTAGAAAGAAGAGCTGCTCCATCCAAAGTGGGATGGATGCCGTCTCTCTGGATCAGACCAGGTTTTCCCCAAAATGTTCGCCAGTTATCAATGTAACCCACATTGTTTTCTGGACACCACCTAGACAGCCAGCGGTTGAATGACAGCATGCGGCTAAACATGTCGTCGCTGGTTAAAACGGGGAGGGGACCAGAGAAATGACGGAGTCCGACATTGTTTTGGCAAACTTACACACCGAAGCAACACTAACTTTGGTGACCTCCGATTGATGTAACCGGGTGTATTACCGCCAGCATGAATAACAGTCTTACTGTATTTATGCTTATCCTTAGCCAGCAGTTTTAAGTAGGATTTGATGTTGCCCGTTCTGGCCCCTGGCAGACATTTGACTATGGACGCTGGTGTCTCTAGTGCCACGTTTCTGACTATGGAGCTGCCATTTACCAGAGTTGACTTCTCAGCGGGTGTGTCGCTGAGTGGGGAAAATCAGTTAGAAATGCAGACGGGTTGGTGGTGACCTGTGGGCTGGGATCTAGGACTATGCTTTCTACGTACCGTCACCTAGCCGGCCTAAGGGCCCGGCTGCGAGGGCTCTGCTGGAGGCCTGCTACGGGGAGCTACCCTCGGTGGCTCCACGCTGGCTAAGGGGCCTCGGCTATCTGCTGGTTTTTCAACAGCGCGGAGCCGGGCCTCCAATTCCGACACCCTCACCTCCAAAGCTACAAAAATGCTACATTTATTACACGTACCATTATCACTAAAGGAGGCAGAGGAGTAACTGAACATCTGACACAGAGAGCAGGAGAGAGGAGAAGACTCGGAGAGAAAAACAGCAGAACGGGCAGCCATGGTGGAGCTAAAGCTAACGCTAAGCTAGCGACCCGTTACCACTACTAGAAAACCATATAAGACACGGAGAGTCCCCAAACGTTAAATACAGCAACAGAAAGTATTTGTTTTATCGTGCTTATGTATTAGAACAAGTAAGAGATATTACAGTAGAGAGAAATCAGATCAAACGAGAGAGCCTTCACACACCAAACAATTCACCAAGTGCAACAGCAAAAACAGGAAGTGACGTTACCCAGAGCTCCAGCCTCCTATCGCAGCCAACTAATTATTGAAGACTAAACACCCATATTTCCCTCTCTCCAAACACCTTCTTCAACTCCTCTGGGGGAAGTCCAAGGCGTTCCCAGGCCAGCCGAGAGACGTATTACCTCCAGAGTGCCCTGGGCCTTCTCCCGTCAGGACCTGCCTAGAATATGTCCTCAAGGAGGCGTCCAAGGGTCATCCGAAACCGATGCCCAAGCCACCGCAGCTGACTCCTCTCGATGAGAAGAAGTAGTGGCTCTTTATGTTATTTTGCAGCACTAGTGGCCTTTATTTTATCAACAGTAAGCAGGCAGGAAATGGTGGATAGAGTGTGGGAAGAAAACATTGCAGAGGCCAGGATTCGATCCCACAACAGCCGGCTTCGAGGACTAAGGTCTCCCTACATGGGTCACACGCTTAAACCCCTAGACTATCAGCGCCGCACCCATAGTGGCTCTACTGTGAGCTTTTCACGGATGGCCGACCATCATGACCTCCTGACCCCGTTTCTAAGGGAGTGCCTGGCCACCCAGGGCGGAATCTCATTTCAGACGCTTGTATCCGGGATCTCGTTCTTTCGGTCATGACTCAAAGTTCATGCCCATAGGTGAGGGTAGGAACATAGACTGTCCGGTAAATCGAGAGCTTCACCTTTAGACTCAGCGTCAGAAAAGGTGTGATTAGATTTTGGTCATGTTGTGATTATGAATATGAATACATTATTTAATATTAATACTTTAATATTCTATTAAATAATATTCCAGTCTGTTAAGGGTTGTCCTGTGAATACCAGCCCAATAAGACAGTGGTATTAGGACAAAATTGAAATGAGCTAAGCTCTGGCATTATTGAACAGCAAAACTCTGTACACACACATATTGAATTCACACAATTTCTTAAAATACAAGAATTTATTAACAAAAATGATTCAACTCAATGTCAAACATATTTCAATCAACAACTCTTTAGTATGCTAAAACCACCCGACTAAACTACCAAGCAGAATGAAAGAATAATGAAGACCAATGGGCTATTGAAAACTATGACCGAAAGAGTGATGCAACATTACCATGCAATATTTATGCTTGAGAACCAAGGATTATCTTGAAGAATCTGGAAATCAAGTTAGGTTAGTCTTGGAACCAACTTAGGCAATAATTGGTATACCTTTGGACAACCATTCACAATGCAAGATCAGATTAAACATTTTGAGAAAACATTTAAAAAAAATGATTTGCTGAACAAAATCAACCTTCTGGTTGATCAATTCTTAACCGTATATAATTAGCTGCCTTTATTTATTGAAATAATATTTATGGTAACATTATTGAGGAAATTTTAAAATAATATTTAAGGAAATATTTTTGAATAAGAACCAAATCTTTCTGGATAAATGGGTCTTAATGGTGTTTACTTTGTGATCAAGTTTAGTAAAATAATATTTTGGGAAATATTATTTTACTAGTAGAATTGCGGTACCTTTGTCCTTCCTTCAGACCGGGAAAAACTGCTCCACTCAGCATTGTAGAGACAGGGTCTCTGCTTGGGACTCTCTGGAACACAGTTTGCTTCTGTAGACCTCAGACAGAAAGTCAAGCAATGCTTGTACCTTAATTACCCCCGTTCATGAATGCATAACGGATACACAAACAGCAATTAATTCCTACTTAACTTAGTGCATATGATCGTGTGATCGTATGACACTCTTGGATCCAGATTGAAGAGTTATGTCTGCTTGCCAGAAAAGAGACATTAGCGCGCTGTGTCCCTCCGTCCAGTTCCGCTGGGGACCTGTGTGGAAGAGGGCTGTTTGTTGGCGCGCAGCGTTTTTATTCAAATAGTGACGTCACGGGAAGTCCGCTGTTACCCCTCTTGTTCCTATTCTTGGCTGTGCAGGAAGTTGGTTAATGCAATTTATTTTGCAAGTTCCAGAAAAGTTTTTACTAATGTTGTAACCCATAGCTGGGGTCTCAACAGTCAAGATGGGGAGCACCATCTGGAGGCAGGCTTTTTTTTTAAGAAATCCCATAAAAAATGCCACTCAGATTTAAAACTAGGAGTCCATTCTTCCCAGTCACACCCCTTTAATTAACCATGATTGTCGATATGGGCACTGAGGATCCCCAATGTCATTGTCAAGAGCACAAAAGAATCCCCAAATGGCAACCCTTCCAGACCACCATCTGAAGACTCCAAGAAGGCTGGGTAATCGGAGCTGTTGTTTGGCTCATAAGCACAGAGAACAATTAGAATCTTTCCTCTTTCAACTCAAAGACAGAAAGAGGCAACTTTCCCATTTAACAGAGAGAACTCCAACAAAGAGGCAAAGGCTTGTGAGTATCTGCACACCTGCCTGACTGTATCTCTCTGAATTGGGGGTATGTCTAGCCCTTCTCCGAGTGTTGGCTTCCAGAGCCCAAGCTGTGTGAGCAGGTGAATTTAACTCTATCTATAGTTGTTGGTCTCCATTTAGGCCCGCCTATGTGGGAGGAACCTTGGTTTCTAGTGCCATAAGAACTATATGGCGGGCTATGTTTGGGGTCTGGGCATGCTAATTCTATGTGGGACATGGAATGTCACGTCTCTAACAAGAAAGAAGATGGAGCTGGTGTGTAAGGTTAAGCGTTATCAACTTTATTGAAATGCCATGCATGGTGGTGCAACACGAAGGTTGTAGGCTTTGTACAGGTCAGGGCCTTCCTGGGTGGAATTTGCATGTTCTTCCCATGCATGCATGCATTTGTTTTACCATTGCTCTAGTTTCCTCCATCACGTGAAGAACAAGAAATGTGTCACATTCTGGACATAAACTGTTTCTCTGACTATGGCCTTAGGGAATGCGATAGAGAGTTTGTTTTTGCATTAATTCAACCTTGTCTTCTTTTGTTGAAATAATACTGTAACTATGAATATACGTATCCCTTTTTTGTCTGTACACATACAAAAGTAAAACCGAAGTCAAATTTCTTGTTTTTTGTGCACAAAATAAGTCAATAAAGTGGATTGTGATTCTGTATGGTTGTTTGTCTCTGTTGGGCCTATGATGTACTGGTGGCCTCTTTTAACACTGAAAATAGGCACAGGCCCCATTACCAAGAACCCTGCAAAGTTAAACCAGCTATAGAATATGACTGAATTAATCCTCCTAAACTGACATTTTTGTCTCTTCCTATCCAAATCTGTAAGTTAAAATGTGCATAGCTGCCACATAAAAATAATTAAGTGATAATGTTATTGACATGGTTCTAACATTCAAACAAATCCTCCAACCTCAAACACGGTACTTATGTGGAGAATAATGTTCACAAACAGCATTTTTAAAAACCCTGTAGACTTTATCTGAGATAAACAAAACATTCACCCATTAGACAACAGCTACCCTCATCAACTGTAGTGAGGGATGTAAAGCTATTGATTTGGTATTTAAAAGTTTCTGCTACAAGTTTATCAAACTCTTCACAGATAAACAACATTGTGACTGCATTATCCCCCATAACCAGCTATTACTTCCCATCGACTGAAGTCTTAGTCTTCCACAACATAATTGCAGGTTTTATTTTTACTCTAATTATCAGTTCACTTAATTGTATTGTCACAAATTAGAATGTATAGCTAATTTCCTCCCCCATACGCACTATGCATATATCAGGATGTTTGTCTATAGGATGCTTTATAGGCAATACGCCTTGGGGTTTGACCCAACTTTATGCTGAATGGCAGGTTTGATGGAAGGCTGCATGAGTGGGAGGTTTTCCCCTGCAAGGCCTGAAGAAAGATGTGGGTTTCCGTGTTTGTGTGGTAATCTGCATCAAAGTAACATTTTGTTTTTGAGCTTGAAATAGCGTGTCAATGTAAATTCATCTGAAACCTGGCTTTTATTTTATCTTGACAGCAAGCAAAGCTTTAACGAGCAAGTTTTTTTTATATACTTTTAGTTATAAAAAAAAACTGTAATAATAAGAATAACCTTTATCCAAACTTTTACTAAACTCCTAAAAAAAATTTCAACTGAAATTCTTGATATTTTCTGTGTCATCGATGTGCTTTCCTGTGCCCCATTCATGGTCTACTCTTTATCTGCACCTTCTCACAATGATCCCACCATGTGTGCCTTCGATCTCTCCACGACGCTACCTGCACAGATATCTGCACTCCAGTTTTGAATTCTCAATAACCAAGCAATGCCTGTGTACACGGGGAGCACATAATGGATCCATGGATACGCCTCCTCTGCTGCGACATCTAGTTTAAGTCTGAGTTTTGTTTATGCTCATAAGGAAACTCGTACACAAGCATAATGAGCTGTCCTCTGGGTCCTACCAGTGCTTTGAAAAAGTGTTTGTACCCACTGAATTCTTTTTACATTTTGTTATGTTACAACCCCAAAAACCTGAATGTATTTTATTTGGATTTTATGTGATAGATTAAGACAAAGAAGAGCATTTTGTGAGTTGATTTTTGACATTTTTCTACAAAGATAATCTGCAAGCAAGATGTGCATCGTGTTCCTTTTCTTTACTCTACTACCACTAAATAAAATCCAGTTCAACCAAAAGCTTTTAGTAGTCACTTAATTTGTGAATAAATTCTACTTTGTAATTTAATCCCAGTATAGATTCAGCTGTTCTATTAAGGCCCCAGAGGTTTGCTAGAGAACATGAGTGATTAAACAGCATTATGGAGAACAAAGAACACACCAGACCAGGTTAAGGATGAAGTTGGGAAGCAGTTCAAAGCAGGGTTAGGATATTAAACAACATCCCAAGTTTGGAACATTCCACAGAGCTCTGTTTATGTATGGCACAACTGCAAACTCAGTAAGCTAAATAGACAATCTTGGTGAGGAGAGCATTAATCAGGGAAGCAGCCAAGAGGCCCATAATAAAAATGGAGGAGCTGCAGAGATCCACAACATAGGTGGGAAAATGTGTTGACAGGACAAATGTGCACTCAACAAATTTGATCTTTATGGAAGAGTGCTAAAATGAATTCCATTATTGAGAGAAAGGCATAAGAGAACCCATCTGCAGTTTGCCAGAAATCATTTAGGGGACACAGTAAACATGTGGAAGAAGGTGCTCTTGTCAGAAGACATCAAAATGATACGTGGAAAATGCTGTGTCGAGATAAACTGGAACTCGCCAACTCTGTGGTGACACATGGTGGTAGCAGCATCATGCTATGGGGATGTTTTTCTTCTTTTTAGAGTTGATGTAAAGATGGATAGAACTAAATACAGGTCTGGAAGAAAACCGGACGGAGGCTGCAAGACTTGTGATTGGGACAGAGGTTCTGCTTCCAGCAAGATGACGACTCTACTGTGTACAACCCTAGTCTGCCAGTAGGAAAGCACTTAGCCTTGTTCTATAACATTTCACAAGTCTGGAGCATACAGAGAAAGGGATTTTTTTATCTATCCTCTTCACAAAATCTCTTTCATCCAGAGTCCTGCGTCTTCTCTTTTGCTCCTTCTACCCCAAAGGTTAGGTGTGGGGACTGAGATGGCCATCGAAGTATGAAGGTAAATTTGTCTCAATATTATTCAATCAAACAAAAAACTAATCTCAATCAAAAAAAACCTAATCTCAATCAAAAAAATTAATTGTGGTCAAAACTTTTGGAATATTCAATAAAAAAAAACTAATCTCAATCAAAAAATATTAAGTTGTGATCAAAACTTTCAGAGTTGTAACAATTTTTTTTTTTAATGGAATATTTTATTTTGGGGAGAAAAAAAAATTGTTTGAAAAAACTTTTTTTTGATTAAAATGACTCATTTTTTTCTCATGAAGAGAAAAAAGTTATTTGCAAAACATACATTTTTATTTGCGCATGTCAAAAATATTTGGTTACGACTCTCGCTCTTTTGGTTTTGAAGCTCTCTGTTTTTGGTTGAAATCAAAGAATTTTGAGTGCTGGAAACATGAACATCCTGGGCGCCGCGTCAACCAATCAGAGAAGCTCAGCTTTCTGACGTAGTGATGTAATTTATCATGAGACGGAATGACCACAAAGATCCCGGGAAATCCCACAAAGACAGTGGAGGATAAACGTATCGTTGCGGTTTCAAACTGGGCTGGGGACAGACGAAAATAGCGCTGAAAGCGATCCTCCTCTGCGCGCAGCTCCTGGAGCAAGTGGTGAAATTCACCAAACTCTGAACGCCTCTGAATTGTCTGGTGAATCCAGACAGGGCGCAGAGGGGCCAGTCAATGACGTTCTCTTGCTTTATTTGGCTTTATACAAGGTGCATTACGGTAATGGAGCAGAAAGGACCCAATCCTGGCAACGGTTGAGAAAATAAGAGGAAAACAGAAAAGGAACCTACAAAACATTCATATTAATTATATTTTTACAACTTTCACATTCATGTTTTATGTGAAATAATAAATATTTATTATTTTACTGTACAGTTTTGGAGAAATCTTGTCAAAGTACCTCAAAATGCTCAACAATTATATGCATTTGTCCCACTTTCAGGAATTTATTTCTCCAAAACCATGAGAGGCGACGACACAATCTCTTCAGATTATATTAGAGGGTCATCTATATTATAACCAGAATTAGTATTTCATAATTTCACTGTAGATTTCTGGAGAAGTACACAACTACACCAACAAAGTACGACAAACGCTTCTTTTTGGTGAGGTCGATGAGGTCCTGTGGGAAGTGGTCTGGACAGTTTAAAGTGCAAGAGCATCCAGATCTACTCTGACCTCTCCTGGACTGGAAACGCCCCTCGGCTGTTGGAGAAGGTACAACAGCTTTTCTTCATCAGGACATGAAAACAGACTGTTCTCTCTCTTCAGCTGCTTACAAATGTCTACAGGGCCACGGTGGAAAGCACTCTGTGTCTCAGCATGACAGTGTGGTGTGGGAACTGCACAGGAGAGGAAAGAAGTATCACGGGTGGTGAAGACAGCACACAGGATTATGGGATGCCGTCTGCCCGAAATGGACTCTGTTTTATACTACACTTGGGGTAGTTGTGTATTTCTTCAAACCTTTACAGTAAAATTATGAAATTTAATTCTGGTTATAATATAGATAACCCTCTAATAAAATCTGAAGAGATTGCGTTGTCTCCTCTCATGGTTTTGGAGAAATAAATTCCTCAAAGTTAAGCAAAAGCATATGGTGGTTAAGCATTTTGAGGTACTTTGACAAGGTATTTCTCCAAAACTGTACAGTAAAATATTAAATATTTAATATTTTACATAAAACATGAATGTGAAAGTTGTAAAAATGTAATTAATATAAATGCTCTGTAGGTTACTTTTCTGTTTTCCTCTTATTTTCTCAACCTTTGCCAGGATCGGGTCCTTTCTGCTCCATTACCGTAATGCACCTTGTATGCGCGAAGCTAATCTTTAAGAGAGAGCTGGTGTCAGCTGGCGTGACCGCGTATTTCTGACTGTCGGCTCACTTAACCGCAGTTTTCTTCTGTACAAGCCCTGCAGTTCGAGCGGAAGTTCAGAGGTGCAGGGGATCAGAGTCTGCCGCTTTAGTCAGCGCTAACCAATAGGGAAACGCTTTTTATCGTACGTCTTTAGGCCCCGCCCAGGATGTTCATGTTTCCAGCACTCAAAATTCTTTGAGTTCAACCAAAAACAGAGAGCGTCAAAACCAAAAGAGCGAGAGTCGTAACCAAAGATTTTTGACATGCATAAATAAAAGTTTATGTTTTGCAAATAACTTTTTTCTCTTCATGAGAAAAAATTTGTCATTTTAATCAAAAAAAGTTTTTTCAAACAATTTTTTTTTCTCCCCAAAATAAACTATTCCATTAAAAAAAAAAAAAAAAAATTACAACTCTGAAAGTTTTGATCACAACTTAATATTTTTTGATTGAGATTAGTTTTTTTTTTGATTGAATATTCCAAAGGTTTTGACCACAAATTATGTTTTTGATTGAGATTAGTTTTTTTTGATTGAGATTAGTTTTTTGTTTGATTGAATAATATTGAGACAAATTTACCTCCATATGGAAGAAGACTGATTTCGTGTTTGGTGGATAATTTCTGTGATGATTTTGCCACTTGTTTTGGCTCAGTATTCTGCTCAATTGATAATCCAAGTTTTCTGGTAAAGTCTAGCATATTTTATTCAAAATGTTCTCATATTTCAAAGAGTTCATAATGCAAGGTTCCTGGGGGCTTGTAGCAAGGAAACAGGCCAACAGCATCACACCATACATAACAGTGGGCATGAGGTTCTTTTCCACATATTCATCCTCTTTTTTACGCCAAAGCCATCTGGATTGTTAGTTGATGTTTTAGTTTGTAATGGCATTACAATTTCTTTCTTAGTAAGCCTCCTAAACAGCTAATTGACACAGAGATATGATCTAATGGTTATTATGGAGACTTGGTGAACTCAGGATACAATTTTTTGCTGCAGTGGGGTTTAGAGATCTATTTTGACCTCCTTTCAAAATGAAACAATTAAAAATGTTGACTTTTAAAATATATGTTTTAAAGACAAAAACAGCACAACCATTAAAAAGCACAATATTTCTTCTTCATTTATTTGAAATATGCTGGCTTACAGTGTTCTGTACACATGCTCTGCAAGGCTATACCACCAAGCAAAAGTGGAAGCTATTTTCCCCTCTTTCTTCTACCTGCAACCGTCATGAAATTAATTAAAACTGGATTATTTTTGGCAGTTACCTGAACAGATTGGAGCTTTACACATCTTTCAAAGCAAAACCCTCTTCCAATATACAAAAACTATCTTCTTATTTGTGCACCCTGTTCTTAAATATGTGTTTAAATGAAAAAAATGTCATCATACAGTTAGCAAAAGACCGTAAAAAGCTTAGAGTTGGCCTCATTTGGTACAATAGACCTTAATGCGGCATTTGAACGAGGCCATTGCCACATGCCGCCCAGAGAAAGCAGACAAGACAGAGTAAACAGTTTGTTCCTGTGAACAGCTCGATGCCAATCAGCGATTAATGAGGCGATGCTGGAACCACCGGCTGAGGGAAGTTAAACTGAGCTGAATTAAGGAGCAATATCATCCCTCATGCAGGTGCTCGCCGAACGAATAACTGCTTTAATTACTGTTATTCAATCATTGCTTTTTTTCCCCGCCACATCCAAATGCCGCTCTGGTATTATCCCTTTTTTTCGTCAAATTACAAATGCCTATCACAGACATCCTACCTGCATGTGTGCATATGTGACCCTGACAGAAAAATAAAAAAGGCGCACATTGTAAAAGAAAGAAGGCCCAACTGTAAAGTGCAGTTTGCAGAGTCCTTCTGTTTGAATAGGTCCTTACATTGGTTTACATACTGAAGGTGGAGAGGTTTGTGGGGGCCTTTGATGGGAAACATCTGTGTGTGATATGGGGGCTGTTCATTGATGGGGTGGAAAAAGTGGGCGTCTTTGCACCTGCTTCGGTGCACTGACTTAACAATGCTTATTATTTCTGATGGAGGTGGCTGGTGTTGTTTATGCCACCACACGGTGTTAAGATGAACACATAGTTTAAAGTGGGAGTGTGACACCTGTCAACCTTAGCTATCTACAGAATACACTACAGAATCCGATATTAAATGCTTAAAATGGCTTTCTTAGTAACAAGTAAAGCTTCTTTAAAATATAGATGTAGGAAAAATTCTCATCAGACTCATTTATATTGTATATCTTATCAAAACAATTTATGTCACGTCTATTTCAAATCTAAGAGCTTTAATGACATACTTTAGAGAAAGAAATAAATAGTCTAAAATATATGTATTGTGATCCTCATGATATATATATTTATTTTACAGATTACAAAATGGACACCTTGATAGAAAATAGAATATACCTTCAATCACCCACCCACACACATACACATGAATACTCACACATCCACACACACATGCACTAACACACAAATGATCCAAATGCTAGAAGGTCAAAAACAAGTTACAACTTTGTGGCCCACCTACTTTGATGCTGGATGCAGTCTTGATTTAATAAAGTCATCCATGCAATTAGGATTCTTTTTGCAGAGCAAAACTGCCTGGGCACATGCAGGAAACTAGTTTCTCTATGTGGTATGCCTGAAACGCCAAGAAAGGACACTTAAAAAAACGAAAAATTATTTAATAATTATTGGAACCAATCACTAACAGGGTCGAGAATTAACCTATTGGTAATCACAGTGAGATCTGTTATACAGACTGATAAAGTCGAAAGAAAACTAGCATAATTGAACAAATGTGAAACTAACACAACCTAAAATTTGTTCAAAGAGGAAATTGGACAAAGTGTGCTGATGGCACATTACACAACCAAGGCTTATTTTTTTCAAACCAGTTCCAAAACAAAACTAGACAGTTTGTGCTCAAGGTGATATTCTAAAGAGAAAAACCCAGGAATGGATTCATCTCAAAATCTTACTAAGTTGTAAACTAGCAGAAAAAGATATTTACTTTTTTTGACATGTATTGACATGCATATACATAAAAAAGTTGATTATAACAGCTTCAGGTCATAAACCCGCCATTGGGGCATTGTTAAGCTTTGATCTAATTATCGGGCTGAAATAATGATAACGGCCACGATGAAGGCCTTTATCATTATTTCAGTCTATTGGCCTTTTTACAGTTCATCTTTGCTAACGAGCTCCAAGTCTTTGAGGTTGGTAGGGTTTAGTTCCTTCCACAAATTCTCTGTCAAGGTCCCTCAGAATTGTTGAGATTACTTCCAGTCAAAAGAAACATGTTGGCAAGATTACTTTAAACCATAAATCTCCCATAGGTATGAATAGTCCATTCAGTTTGCCGTACTTGAAAAAGGTAAATTCTGACAAAGCAATCGTTTAGAAATTTTTTCTTTCCTTGGCAAGAGAAATCAATCATTTTATGCTTGACTGTCCCTGACTGGTAAATGACCATTTGGAAACTGAAGAATGAAACTTTAAACTACTAATGGGCACCCAAAACTCTAGAGCTGTATGTCCGTTAAAAGAGTGCAGGGTAGCTGTCACGAGTGAGTCTTTCCCAGCCTGCCTAGTTCATTGTTTCACTAAGTAACAGCCTGGCTGCTTGGCCTTCAAATGTTAGTTTTCAGTGTTACTTCATAAGGAGCAGGACAAGACGCAATAATATTCTGAAAATTAAGCATGTTTATTTTAAAGCTTCTGCTAAATTCAGCAGGTGTGTATTCCATGTTTTGCTTTAGTCATCTATCACTGTGCACATCTGTTAGAAAAAAAAAATGAAACTTTTGAAATTTAAGTTAGCTCACACTTCAATTTTATCCCACTACCTGTGATTGAAATAGAACTGTTTTTTTTTAAATATCTTTTTTTTAATACATATCTTTAGCTTAAAAAAAAGCTAAAGAAAAGCTAAACAATTTGTTAATTGTCATGAACACATTTACTGTCAACACTCTCAATTGTGCAATGTTATTTTATCTGTTATAATAATTAAGGAATTAATATTTTTTGTATCAGGTGTGAAAATTGTGTAATCACAAGAGCTGATAGAATTTTGAAGAAAGAAAATTGTATGTTTTACAGAGGCATGTTGGCTGTTCATTTAGTTGAACATCAGCAGAAACACAGAGCAGAACATATTACAGTATAGTTGCTCTGTTCTATCCTTCTGAGGAGTCCAAATCAGTTTGTCATGGGAAATAATGGTTTAGGAGATGCTGCAGCAAGGACCAGTAAGTCCACCTCTGAATGGCAAAGGAAAATCAAAATCAAGGTTTTGGAATGATCTAGTCAAAGTCTAGACTTCAATTTATTTGAGATACTGTAGCATGACCTTGGACAGACCATCATGTAAAACTGAGAGGGCCAAGTCTTCTCTACAGCGCTGAAAAAAAATGATTCTGATTATTAGCCAGTTATTGCAATTGCTTGCTGACGGTTGTTGCCGCAAGGGTCCGGCAAATTTTACTGCCAACTGTTGGCATGGTATTTATAGTTTTAAGCATTATTTAAAATCTCGAAACCATTGTGTAAGCTCACCCTGAGTCAACTTGAATAATTTACCATAATTTTACTTTAAACAGAGGTAAAACATAAGAGTTTACTAAAAAAGAATTTATATTAAATTAGAAAAAAAGGTTTACAAAACATACTGATTAATTGAATAGACAATACAATGTCATGATTGGTGTGGTTAAAGTGATTCTTACCAATCATTTAGATGCATGTAGTGCTGATGGCACCATAAATTTGAATAAGTATGTTTTTTTAATTGAAATTACTTAAAGGCTTTAATCTGTTCTCTGAGTTGATACTTTTCTTGTGAAAACAAAAATAATGCGACTTGAAATCTCTGGGGAGAACAGGGGAGGTTCAGCTAAGCAGCTCTGTACGATTTTATGTATATTGACAGAAAACAATCGAGGTGATTTCTCTCAGAGTCAGAGGACAGATCTATCTCTCTTGAGCTGCATGTTGAAGAGTGCTGATCCCCTGGGATGACAAATAGAGATGTTACCGCTCCAGAGGAGAAACAGGCAGCTTCCAACCTTTTTATGTTACGAAACATAAAGCACTAATAAGCAAAGGAAGGGGGACTCTGAAAATAAAAATGAGCCTGTTTATGATAAATGTGAGGTTTGTTGTACCTTAAGGGAAAACAAAATGGCTGAAAATAAAATAAGATGATTCTGTATTTGTTGTTTAAGGGTTGTGCAATACAGTTAAAGTGAAACGTTTGCATACACACTCATACACTTGGGTATGAATTAATTTAGGTCTTTTAATCATTAGATTTTTTTCCTTTTCAGGTTTGAAGATGTTCAAGTAATTTCAACATCATCATATGCAGAAGTTTAAATTTATTGTGGATTCTCTTGTGTTTCAACATAGTTTAACTTACATACATACAGACTCAAACATAAATATAAACCTCTCTATCACACTTATTGTAGGAATCTTTAAACATCTGGTCTAAATCTCACAAAATTTCAATGCTGTAAAACAGTTGAATATTTTTTGTCACTCATTTCAAAAGGTTTAACTTATATATTATGTAGCTTAATTACAGAGAGAGTAAAATATTTTTTGCCAAAGAATCCATGTTACTTTAAGTCCAGTGTGATGTCCAGTGTGATGTCACCTGCTGGTGCTTGGTCCACTGTGTTTTCTGAGAACCACAGTCAATGCAGCCATCTACTAGGAAATTTCAGATCACTTAATGCTTCCATCTGCTGAATTTTGCATTATGGAGATGTTGATTTCATTTTCCAGCAGGTACCAAAAGCTTGTTGAGTGACCAAGGTGTTACTGTGCTTTACTTGGAAACCCTAGGAATCTATTGGAGAATTGTCAAGGGAAAGATGAGAGACACCAGACCCAACAATACAGATGGCTGCTAGATGCTGCTATTAAAGCTACCTGGGCCTCCATTACACCTCAGCAGAGCCACATGCTGATTGCATCCATGCCACACCATAATAATCCAGGAATTCATGCAAAAGGAGGCCCAACCAAGTATTGAGTGCATATAAATAACCTGACTCTTCAGAAGCCTGACGTTTCTGTTTAAAAATATTCTTTTGTATTGGTCTTATGTAATATTTAACTTTTCTAAAACTGAATTTAGGGTTTTCATTATATGTAAGCAATGATATTCAATATGACAAGAAATAAAAGCTTAAAATCTTTCAGTCCTTTTATCTACATAATATATACAAAATGTTTTTACGACGTTCAAGTTTTTTTAGATATACCTGTAGGACCACTCTTCTTTGCAGAATTAATAAAGTTCATTTCAAATTGGTAGGTTTCATGGCATAGAGCAGGCTGCTGCATGATGCTGCTATCACCATGGTTGACAGTTGGGACACTTTACTTATGTTTAAAGGCCTTACCTTGATTCATCCAAACACTTTTTGTCATTGTGAGCAAATATTTCAATCTTAGTCTTGTCTGACCAAAGATTTCTCCAGAGAGCATTTCGCTTGACCATCAGAATAAAGATCAGCGTTATTGGCCAAGATTATGCGCACCAACAAGGAATCCAAGTTCGGTTTCAACCACTTACAGCCGTACAGACATTACGTATAAATATGTAAACTTTAGAGGAAATAAAAAAGGATAAAGGGAACAGTATATAGATGTACAGGGGTTGGACAATGAAACTGAAACACCTTTCATTGTAGTGTGGGAGGTATCAAGGCTGAATTTCATGGCTAAATCCAGCTTCTATACCTCCTTCTCTGCAACGTGTCCAGCGATTTTTACTTAATTTTACTGTTAGTACAATTTATGGCTAGATGGCTAGATAGGCTAATACTTCTTAAAAATAATTACTTTAAAGCAAAGGAAACATTGATAAAATATTTTCAAAAGTAAATTCATGCCACTGAAATGAACAGTTGTTGAGATACAGGGGTTGGACAATAAAACTGAAACACCTGTCATTTTAGTGTGGGAGGTCTCATGGCTAAATTGGACCAGCATGGTAGCCAGTCTTCATTGATTGCACATTGCACCAGTAAGAGCCGAGTGTGAAGGTTCAATTAGCAGGGTAAGACCACAGTTTTGCTCAAAATATTGAAATGCACACAACATTATGGGTGACATACCAGAGTTCAAAAGAGGACAAATTGTTGGTGCATGTCTTGCTGGCGCATCTGTGACCAAGACAGCAAGTATTTGTGATGTATCAAGAGCCACGGTATCCAGGGTAATGTCAGCATACCACCAAGAAGGACAAACCACATCCAACAGGATTAACTGTGGACGCAAGAGGAAGCTGTCTGAAAGGGATGTTGGGTGGTAACCCGGATTGTATCCAAAAAACATAAAACCACGGCTGCCCAATTCACGGCAGAATTAAATGTGCACCTCAACTCTCCTGTTTCCACCAGAACTGTCCATCGGGAGCTCCACAGGGTCAATATACATGGCCGGGCTGCTATAGCCAAACCTTTGGTCACTCATGCCAATGCCAAACGTCGGTTTCCATGGTGCAAGGAGGGCAAATCTTGGGCTATGGACAATGTGAAACATGTATTGTTCTCTGATAAGTCCACCTTTACTGTTTTCCCCACATCCGGGAGAGTTACGGTGTGGAGAAGCCCCAACGAAGCGTACCACCCAGACTGTTGCATGACCAGAGTGAAGCATGGGGGTGGATCAGTGATGGTTTGGGCTGCCATATCATGGCATTCCCTTGGCCCAATACTTGTGCTAGATGGCGCATCACTGCCAAGGACTACCAAACCATTCTTGAGGACCATGTGCATCCAATGCTTCAAACATTGTATCCTGAAGGCGGTGCCATGTATCAGGATGACAATTCACCAATACACACAGCAAGACTGGTGAAAGATTGGTTTGATGAACATGAAAGTGAAGTTGAACATCTCCCATGTCCTGCACAGTCACCAGATCTAAATATTATTGAGCCACTTTGGCGTGTTTTGGAGGAGCGAGTCAGGAAACGTATCACAGTATCACATAGTAACCTGGCCACTATCCTGCAAGAAGAAAAGCTTAAAATTCCTCTGACCACTGTGCAGGACTTGTATATGTCATTCCCAAGACGAATTGACGCTGCATTGGCCGCAAAAGGAGGCCCTACAACATACTAATAAATTATTGTGGTCTAAAACCAGGTGTTTCAGTTTCATTGTCCAACCCCTGTATGTACAGCTATTGTTTAACATATAAAGAAAAGAAAAAAGAAAGGCAGGTTGTGATAGTGTAAGGATGCCTATTTTGTTTCACAGCAGAGTAGCTGACAACTCAGGCTGTTCGGTGTTCATTGTGTTCATCAGAGAGACAGCCTGGGGAAAGAAAGTGGCTCTGTGGTAACAGGTTATTTTCAAGTAGCGCTCTGTAGCGGCGACCTGAAGGTAGAAAGTCTAAACAGTTTGTGACCAGGATGTGTGGGGTCTGCAGAGATGTTAACTGCCCTTTTCCTGACAAGTCCTGGATGGAGAGAAGGTCGGTCCTGATAATCCTCTCTGCAGACCTAATTGTTCATTGCAGTCTGGACCTGTCCTGTTTTGTGAGCGATCCAAACCCCACAGTGATGGACAAACCCAGGTCAGACTGGAGGTCCATGTGGGCAGCTATAAATTTCTGTTGACTTTAAAGGTGTCATACAGACATAAATTCAAAGGCGCTGTGATATACAATACATTAAATACATAAAGTTTAGAGAGGGCTTAATTTTCTGACTTCTGGATAAATTAATTGGGCAACATTGCTAAAAATTATGTTGCTCTATGCCCTGCAGTTATTAACATTGCTTCAATCCTGTTTCTGATGCATTTATTGTGGGGCTAATTGGATTGAGTGGACCTATCATTACTGTGTCTGGTTGGTGATACATCTTGGGAGATTGGTATTTTTTAGTCCCAGTCAGATAAATTGTTGGTTCTTAAAATCAAATATTTTACATTCATTTTGCCATAGTTATCTGCATGAGCTGTTTCCAAACACGTTTTGTTGTTGAATTATCCAGAGACTATTTGGAGTTCTGAAAAACAATGATTTTAGAGGAAAATAATCTAAAACTGCAATGACCTTGTTGCATAAATGTGCACTCCCTTAAATCAATACATTATTGAGGCCTTTTGTTAATCAGTTTCAGCATTCAGTCTTCTTGAGTTCACTCCTGCCATCAGTTATAATGAGTCTAATCCACATAAAATTAATTCCAGCTCCCAGTAGGAGTTTTCTTTTATTTACAGATTTGCATCTTTCAAGTTAATCTTTACCTTGCAGGGAGGTTACAAAAGACCAAAATGCTGTCACAGTTTAAATGTATCAGTATATATCCACACCATGGCGCAGTAATGGCAGTGATCAACAATTTTAAAAAATATGGAACGGTGATATCGCAAAAACTGGAAATTTGTCCAAAATGGATGAAAAGATGAGACTGGAGCTGATCAGAAAGGCCACCGAAAGGCTGAGAGAAACACTGAAGGAGCTGCAGAAATTTTCAACAAGTTCTTGTTGCGTTCTACATGTGACAGCAATGGCCTGCATCTGTTTGACTAAGCTTAGGAGCAGGGTTGTAAAATAGAAGCCTTAACTTTAAAGAAAAGATTCAGACGGGATATGTGTTATGATGAGATGAAACCGAAGTTTAAATGTTTGCCCACAACTCTAAAGGGTATGTAATGCACAGAAAAACACTGCAGGCAGCATATTACTGTGGGGTTACATTCCTTACGGAAGAACAGTTTCAACACCAAACCTTGAGGTTTCTCTCAGACAATTGAAGAGGAAGAGCGATATCATCGCAGGGAGACCAAGCATAAATGTAAATTGGCGAAAAAATTACTTTAAGGGAGTGCACACCAGGGTGCTGCACATTTTATTTTTCACATCTTTTCTTCTGATAGAATTTGTAATAACTAAACTGACACTGGAATTGACATTGCAGGATGAATGACAAAGGTAACTTGCAAAGGTTTTTAAATAACTTATTAGTCTTATTTTTTATATCACAAAAACCTGACATCTTAACAAAGGTACTGTATGTACAATTTTGACAACCACTGTATGTCTCAGCAGATTAAGGATGTGTAGAGATTCTATGCCTAAAGCACAAAGCACTGCTTTGTGCTTTAGGTGGATAAGAAAACTGTTTACTCTGGGAAAATCTTTCTAAAGCAGCTATAAATATCTTTGAATTCAACATCTGAATTGACAGTGTTTGGATCTAATGTTTTTTTCTCTTCAGCTGGCACCAGAGGGGTTAAACTGGATGCTACTATGCATGTACTATGCATGCACTATACATGAATTCTCTTTCTGAGACCCATCTGGGGTTTCCTTTTTGGATTGCCACTGACAACATGACCTACAAGGTGGGCGGAGGGACACACCCAGCTTCCTGACCTTGGTGTCCCAGCCTCTGTGGGTTAACAAAGCCCTCTACCTCCTTCGTCCCTCAGGACGGGCTTTGAATGTCACTGTCTCCTGCTTTGAAACAAATATTTTTCTGTAGCTGATGTCTGAGGAAAGCACATCTGTTGTATACATTCATCTGTGATCTGCAGACAATAAGACAATGACTTACCCTTGTAGTTGTCAGTGCGTCATGTTCTTGCCTGGCAACATTTATCTTCCAACGTCCTATTTTATTTTTTTTGCATTGTCTTTTTTCATTATTTATGATCGGATTTGCAAATGGATGTTTATTCTCATCCCTAATGAAATTTGAAAAACAATTTACTCGCTTTGTTTTATAACTTTTCTCATCATGACAGGTTGTTTAGCAAAACATAATTTCAAATGTAAAATAACGAATTACAGACTTTGAATTTTATTCAAGTCATAAAAAAAATGTCATCTTTTGTTTAATGCTTGGGTGCATGGTTTGATGGAACTTTAATTTTCCGAGTCTAATCTCTTTGGCAACTATGTAGAATATCGGAAACTTTCATCACAATCAGAAGTGGTTTTAGGAACAATTAAAGTTTGTCAAGTAGAAAATGTCATTTAAGAGGATAATTTGATAGATAAAACTACACATACAAATATAATGACCGTTTTTCTTTCTTTGGAGACAAAGAAAGGGTTCACTTCACAGAACAGCTGCAGCAATAAACATAAATAAAGGCAGCATTGACCATAAATATGTCCATGCCTTCTTTTCAGGAGTAACTTTAGACTAGAAAAATACATGGAAAAGGCAATAGATATACATGCCTAATGTTTTCAAAACAACTTTCATTTTTTCCTGAATTATAAGAAAACTAGCACAAAATCAAAACAATACAACACTAAATGTATTTCACAGTGATAGCTGCACTGACAGAAAGGAAAAGACTGATTCTGTTTTGTACACCACAAACAGTTTTAGGATTCTTTGCCAAAGGAGCCAGTTGTGCATTTTGTCTTCTGGTGAAAGTGCAGATTAAAGCTTTTGTTCTCTGGTTTCTAGCTCAATGGTTCAGGGACCTTTTTCTATTCATTGTTTTTATCAGATAGTTTGCTCATCAAACAGTAAGTAAGCCACCCGGATTTTCTGCACTTCTGCAGTTTTAAGCTAATTCAGACTGTCCTCTCAAAAATCGGAAATAAATTTGAAGTTTATTTCTATCATCACATTTGTTACAATCACATCACCAGGCAGATAAAGACTGAAGTCTGTATATGTTTTAGTGCTCAGGAGGGCAAAAAACAATGGAGCTGGAATGTTATTGTCTGTGCATATGGAAATCTGCACAGCCTTGCAGTTTCTGATGGCAGTCTAACGCATTAGACCATAGGAATGAGTCTTTCCAATCTTTGTGTTTAGGTACCATTTATTGATGTAAAAACGAATAAAAGGGTAATTGTGGGAAATGTTTTGAATTTGTAATTTGTAATAATGATAAGAAGATGTATGGCGCAATGTTATTTATTCATCAGTAAAGACAAGTTTTGAGAAAAATATAGATAAATATATATAAATTAATAGTCAATACAATCCAATCTTATAGATTAGTTAAAAAACAAGGAAACCAAGTTCAGTTTACTACCAAAATGGTCAAATGTTTTCTAAGGTAACCTAGCCGATTGCACTAGTGTCTTTGTAGCAATCCCTCATTGTGAACATGCACCTGGTGACAGTGGAAAGGAAAACTACCTCTAATAGGAAGAAACCTCTAGCAGAACCTGGCCCAGTGTTGGTGGCCATCTGCCGCGACTGACTGAGGATTTGAGAAGACCGAGCTTCCACACAAAAAACATTGGTCCAGGAGCTCTTCTTTGTTAAAGAAAAAATAGTCACAATAGCTCCTTCAGTGGGTTCATCTAGAAGAGAAACACAGACAAACTCTCTGAGCCAGTAATAAAATCAATGGAATGAAAAAAGGAGCTGCAATTGCTCTTTCACTTGCCTTGTCTAGGAGACAGGATTAAACACAGAAAGACAGGGCCAAGTGTGTCATCTATAAAAAGATAACATGAAGTAATTGACTGTATAAACTGAGATGGCATTTGTTGTCAATTGGCAAAACATAAACTGAAGTGAGTAGTGTTATATTTATTTATTTACTTTGTGAGTTTAAACATTGTAGGGTGTTTTTATTCCCTATACAGCACTTTGTGTTACAACAGTATGAAAAGTGCACTACGAATAAAGGTTGACGTAAAATATCAAAAGAAAAACAGAAAATTACAGTTTGCTGCATTATATTTGATGACTATTTTAAAAGTTTTCTATTTAGAAATACATTAAACATATGTTTATTTTACACAAGTTACTAATGGGTTGGACTATTGGTTCCTGGATGCATGGAATGCGGCTTAGATTGAGCATCAGTGTTGAACAGAGCAATGGGTCCATAGGAGGACATGAATGAGCCTCCACCACAACAAGCTGCAGGCCCAGCAGTCCTCCTCATTCTCCTGTGCAGTGTTGCACAAGCCTGCTGAGAGTACAATGTTATAATGGCTCTCACAAACATGCGGAGACAGGGGCTTCTCATTTAGCCAAGCGATCATTTAGCTCCAAAGCTGCAATGAGCTGCCGAAACCCGCGGAGAGCAGGAGGTGTTTGAGGAGTTATTCAAACATTTAAAAAGCCAATAACTCCACTAAATCTGCCAGGATGTTTCATATTTACATTTGATTTTCGGAACCCTCCCACACAAAAACAATAACGTGGCAAAAAAATAAATAAACAGCACTCGATAACGTAATAGCACCCTCTTTGAACCTCAGCTGGTGTCAGGTTTAGACATTATCCATGGAGGATTTTAGATGGAAATTTATTAACCCTAATTGTGCTAATGATGGAAGGTGTTCTGCTGCTGTCATGAAAAAAAAGTGCAGAGATCTTACAGATAAAAACAATAATTCAAAGCGTTCATTTCACTAAACATCTTTAGATTCTGTCTGAGTGGCTCTTATTTACATTTCATTGTCAATCTCTTTTTTTATCTGTCATTACTGCTGCTTCGCTGATAATCAGCATATCTAAATAAAAAGATGGTTAAGGAATGTTAAGATCTTTCTGGTACATCAGTGCATATAGCATAGCTTCATATAACAACTAAATTTAACTGAGGGAAAAGACAGCAACCATATTTACAGAGGTACGCCTTGAATTACAAGGTATAAGCTATATTTTTAATTTAAGAAATACAGCTTTAGATTAACTACATTAAGATATATTCACTGACATGATTTTCTTATCAAACATGAAAAAAACAACATTAGCTGATCAGCAGGAATTAACAGTCTAAGTATCATCCAGGTGTTGCAGATAAAATAAAATGATCATCAGAAGTTCAGGATCCGTTGTGGATACCTCTATAAAAGTTTTGGTAGTTAGCTGGCCTGGATCTTAGAGGTGTGTGTTAACAAGACATAAGCAATGACCTCAGAGGAGTAATTGTTGTTATCCATCTATCTGGGCAGGATTGTGAAGCCAAATAACTGATTTAATTTGAAGTCCATCACTCTACAGTGAAAAATATTTTTCTCTACCAATCTTACCAGCAAATTTGGCCCAGGGTCGATCAGTGCAATACTCAGAAAAATGAAATGAAAAAAAACCCCTAAAAAACAAGAGCTCTGTAGGCCCGTTAGCATGTTAAATGTTGCAGTAAATGACAGGACAATAACAAGACTTCTAACTTGGGTGGCTTTTTGGAAGGTTTGAAGGACAAAGCCTCTTCTATTTCACAAGAATATAACTGTACATCTTAACGCTCCCACAATACTGTACTCCTGTACTAAACTCCGCAGCCGCCGGACACGTCTGCACAAAGCCACATTTTTATGACTGCGTATGTGTAGTTGGTGTGACACAATAAACTGCACAGCAGGAAAAACCCTTAACATTGAACTACTCTGAGCAACCAGTCAGGAAGACGCACAGTGTCACTGCCACTCTCTGCACTGCACTGATGCCCCCAGTCTGGTTCAATAGCCTTATGTACCACCTTCTTTTCTTTTGTTTTTCCAGAGCTACAAGGCATATTTACCTCTTCTTCAGTCATTTATTCCAATGTTTTTCAACCCTGGTCCTCAAGGCACACTGCCATACATGTTTTAGATGTTTCCCTGCTTTATCACACCTGATTTCAGTTGATGGCTGTTTACCAGGTTTTTGCAGAACTGCAATCATCTGAACCAGGAGTGTTAAAGTAGTGAAACATGTAAAACATGCAGAACAGTGTGCCTTGAGCACCAGGGTTGAACCACACTAATTTAGTTAACTATTAACTTCTCTGCTCACCAAAGCATTATGAAGTCAATGTGAAGCTGTCTGTGGCCTAAGGTAGCTTAAGCTTGGCCCAAACCTGGTCATACGAGCGCTAAAGAAATGTTTTCTAGAGCTTAGAAGTGTTTGTTACACTGCAAATCAGGAAAATGTTCAGCAATGGTCTCAAAGAAACAAATCATTACTCTCTAGCAACAAATGAAACTCAAATATAAGTTCAAACAGCTCAAGGTTTGCATAAACTGGGTCATCAACTGGGCAATGATCCTCAACATAGCAGCAAAATACAACAAAATGGTTGAAAAAGAGAGGAATTGGGGTGTTGGAATGTTTAAACCTCATTCTGATTTAATGCTTTGGCAGGATCTTAAGCCAGCTGTGCTGGAACAGAAAACATCTATGAATCAAAGCAACGTTATAAAGTAGAATTGGCCCAAATGTCATCCTTTCAAATCTGATATAACAATTTTGTTGCTGACTCAAATCAAAGGGTGCATAGCACTTTCCTTATTCCACTCTAGAAATTTCTCCTTCATATTTAATTATTTTATGTCTTCATACAGCATAGTAGTGATACAGTTATCTGGAGTACAGGTGTCAGTTTTTCAACAACTGATGTCTAGTTTCATATACACTACCGGTCGAAAGATTTAGAAACACTTTCTCCTTTAATGGTTTTCTTTATGTTTATGACTATTTACATTGTAGATTCTCACTGAAGGCATCACAACTGTGACTGAACACATGTGGAATTATGTAGCAAATGAAAAATTTAAACGAAATGAAAAAAATGAACTTTAAGAATATTTAATATTTTATATTCCTTAAAGTAGCCGGCCTTTGCTGTGATTACTGAGATATTAACATTTGACCATCTCTCAATGAACCTCTGGGAAGTTCTTTCAAGACCCTTTGGAAAACCATTTCAGGTGACCACCTTATGCAGCTCAGCAAGAGAATGCCAAGAGAGCAAAGCAATAATCAAAGCAAAAGTTGGCCATTTTGAAGAATCTAAAATATAAAAATGTTTGTTTCACACTTTTTGTTTTCTATATAATTCCATGTTTGTTCATTAGCAGTTTTCTTAACTTTGGTGAGAATCTACAATTTAAACAGTCATGAAAATAAAGAGACCCATTAAGTGAGAACGCGTATCTAAAACTTTTGACTGGTAGTGTAAGGGTAAAGATCACAACTTCAGAAAAATAAAACAAGCCACAGATTTTTGAATCGTTTGTACAATGATGCACTGTCTCCCAACATGGCGACTGTAGGGCTATGAGAAGCAAAAAAAAAAAAAACATCTATTAGTGTAGTAATTGCTGCACGATTAGCAGACGTGCTATTTGGCATTGCTTTAGGTTTTTCAGCAGAGTTTTGGAAGAAATGGACCTACTGGAGCCTTCTGATACAATAGAGCTGCTTGGGTGGCCATACATCCTGCATGTCTTACTCTCCTTTTCCCTTCTCTTTTCCTTCTCTCTCCCTCCACCCCCATGGGTCTCTCCCTCAATCAATCCTCCCCCTCCTCTGCCTTGCCTGCCTGGACTGGGACCAGCTGGCTTCATTAAAGCCCTCCTCCATTCCACACTGCCTGGTTTTGTCTGTTGCACATTTTTCGACTGTTTTATCTTAAGCACTGTCCATTCGGCGGACTCTCATGCATATTTTCTTGGCATTTTTGCAGCCATACAACTGGCTTCTAATGAAACAATCCATGTGTCCATTGTACAGCTTTTCTTTTTTTAATTAATCTTTGTGTCTGCCACCACTTTTTTGGACCCTCATTGTTTGCAGTCACTGGGAGTGGATGAATTTTAATACTCTGGACGAACCACTGCTGGATTTTTGGGCAGCAGCTTGAAGGAACATCCAAAGTCAAACACAACCTGTGTACTTTTAAAGTTTTTGTCCTTTATCATAAAATGTTATGCCAATGTTCTTATTTTTCAGAACACAATAAAATCATTGGACAAAAAGGCCATCTTTAGTATCTAACTTTTTAAAATCCGTTGCTAATCTGCTTAGTTTTTTAAAAGCACCATTATAACTGAAAAGTCAAACAGTATTTTCTGTCACTTTGTTTCTGTTTGATTGAGCTCTTGTTCTGGATGATGTCCCCCTTTGATAGACGCACCAGTGACTTGCTCACCCTGCTTTTCTCCCAGTTTGTCATTATTTGATTTGGAGGGATTAGAACTGGTGACTAGACCGCAGATGGTTGTGTTGATTGCTTCCTGATAGGGTAAGGTTGATACACAGATGGCACTATGGAAACTGATGTCTTCAATGGGCAGAGGATCGAGCAGGCTAAGAAGCATTTACTGTTAAAGTCTATCATATAATTTCACAGTATATCTTCTGGAACCCTGACACTAACGGAGGTTTAGAAAACTGAGATAAATGTATTGCTGTCCCCAGGCTCAAATAGCCAAAAACAGCTTCTCGTCATGCAATATTTCTGGGAAGTTGATGCTCTTTTGACATTAAATTATTGACTGACCACTCAAAAGGTGTAGGGAGTTTAAAATGATAGACCAAGCCAAAGCAAAAGGCTGCAGTAAAGTAGTTGAGTTTGAAAGCAACAAAAGTCTTCCAATTAAAAAACCAACATGTAAAGAAAAAGTCAAGCAATAGGTACTTCATTTTTATTTTTATTTTGCTAAATAAATCCACAAAAGACTATTGACCTACTTTCTGTGGCAAAGACAACTAAATGAGTAATATAACAAAGTCTGAAACAGGCAAGTAGACCCAAATACCATGTGAAAACTTATCCAATTAAGTCAGCAGAATGGTGATGCCATAATGTGACAAATGGGGTTTTAAGATATGATGGAATCAATTGGCTCAAAGATGGCTCCTTTAGAAGCATGCAAGAAGAGGAGATGCAGTTAAAGCAGAATCTTTATAATTGGAACAAGTGATTGAGGTCTTGGAAGTCAAATCTTGCATGTGTATTACTTGTGTGAAATAAACATGCATTTTTTGAATAAAGAGCTGTATCTTTGCTAATGATTGGACAAGACACAAATTATTGGAGGCTTTGAGTTTTAAGTAATTCTTTATGACTTTTGTGCTTTGTAAATTGCATCGTTGAGTTTGTGTAAAGTTTTAGTGTTATTTTGTGCTACTGTACTGTTATCTTGGCTAGCAGATTTTCATAAATGACATTTTAAATCTCCAAAGTCCTTTCTCATTTACAGACACACTGTGACTCGTCAGCCCGCTTTAGCTTCGCCAAGAATTGTATGAACAGCTTAAACATTTCTTGACAAGCTGAGTTGTGTCAGAATGTCAGTTGTACAACAGTATGTTCTATCACCTTCCATACATGGAAAGTTTGAAAATTATCCCGAAAGCCAAAAAGGCTCACCAAACATAACGTTGTACAGCCGGAAAAACGACACTTAATGTAACGACCTGTTCTGAAGTTGTAAACTGTTAATATCAGCTAACATAGAGCTTTATCCCACTGATATGAACATTTTGAGTTTGTGTTGTTTTAATCTGCAAATGTCAGCTGCAACAGAGGCATATATCTGAGTAGGTCGTACCTTCCACCTCTACGAAAATAAGCTCACTGCGATACAACATCTCTCTTCTACAGGTAGGGAAACTTTTACGAATAGCTCAAAACCCTTTATTCTACAGTTATATTCAATAAATTAGAAAATGCATTCCTATGAGTCCGATTAAATGTACCATTTAAAAACAGCAACCTTTAAGCAGGAAATTTTCATAATTAACATAAATAAATGTAATGATTTTAACTTATTGAATTAAGTTACTGAAATAAATGAACTTTTCAATAATAATTAATATTAGGATCTGTATGATGCTAAAGAAATGTTGAAATGCAAACTATGGAATTAGTTTGTCTTAAGGTTAAAATATCTGTAGGCCCTGTCACTGGATTTGTTATTAATATACTTTTTAAAGAGAAAAATGAATCACCTAAAATCAGCATCAGCAGGTCAGGGCTTTGCAACATTCCATAGAGTTGAGATCAACCACAATCAGTGCAAAAATCCTTAAATTCTTTGAGGCACAATTCTAAGATTCATTAGAATTAGAGAACTACCACTAGTGATTATGGCTTATCATACCTAGAGGGAGAGGCCAGGAGATGGTTCCTAGATATAAGGCTCCTTATATTTAGGAACAACTTGGAGGGATGAAAAAAAACTTCACATTATTGATCAGACATTATTTGACTGATCAGAACATGTTTTTGGACTGTGGGAGTACCTGAAGAGAACCCAAGCAAGCAAGGCTAGCACATGCAAACTCCATACAAAAACACCCCAGGCTGGGAGTCAAACCCAGGACCTTCTTGCTGCAAAGCAACAGTGCTGCCAACTGCGCCACCATGCAACCCCTCATATGAACTCTATTATGGAAAATCTTAGGTGTTTTGAAACCTGTAACCTCCTTGGTATTGCTGGGTCCTGGTAATCATCTCATGCTAAGAATAAACATTCAGACCAGACTTAAACCACTAGACAGTAGGCAACACTTAATGACTTTTGCAATTTACCAAAGATGTAAGGACTTGTGATATAGTTTGTTTTAACTAGCACTATAACCTGTGTAGGTTATAGTCCCAGCTGGACTAGGTTAGAACCTGGTGGTCAAGCATTTGTTGAAAAGAACTTGATAAAATAAAAAAATTAAACATTTCAAATACAATACAAGGTGTCAGATGGTGAGAAATAAAGTAAATCAAACTGGAGAATAACATTAACTCTATACATAATTAGATTTTTTCATATTTAAAGGCTGATGTACAGCCACCATAACATGCTTTAATGGTTACACAAGAGTCTTGGTAACAAGAAAGTGCACCCTTTTGTAATACTAGCATTTTACTAATCAGGACACAATAAAATGATCTGTTCTTTACCAGGTTGTAAAAACATTTAAACCTTAAGTATATAAAAAACAAATTCCACACTGTTCGAACTGTTGCATAACAACATGTAGTATTATCATGGATATAATTCATCTAATATCACCAAACCTTAATATTTATGTAGTAAATGCCAATAACACAGAGTCTCTGTGGGTCAAACTGTCTAAACTAAAACTTCTGATACATTAAACAATGAGCACATTTTCCGCTCTTTGTTTGTGCTTCTTTCATTCTATTGCCTTGTGGAAAGATTTAATCTAATGCTTTATTCATGGTCCACCATTATTTATTTATTTGATTATTTTGTAAATTATTTATCTATTGAATTATTAATTCTTCTTCATGACTTTTCGCTACATTATTCATGACTTAATTTGAGATTATTGCATCAAGATGTGGCATTGTTGCGCCGTTGGATCACCTTTTCCCATCAAGTCAGACAAGGATATTAAATCTCCCTCTCAGGATATTCTTGAAGGGAAAGAATTAGAAAAATTATCCTGAAAGCCATTTATTTACATACAAATTGTCATCCTCCCGGATAGAAGAAGAGATGATTAGTCTAACAAACACTGAATTACTCTTTGATTGATCGACTTAAGACAGAACCTGTAGCAGAAATATTCATTTATTTTATGGTGGTTGCAGTAATGGGCAGCCAATGTGCAAGATACACATTTTATTACCTGATTGAAGCTCTGGAGTTTTGACTCTGCTCAAAATCAGGAAGTAAAAGGTGGATAAAACCAAACTGATGAAACTGTTTAGTATATTTGCACCAGTGGTAGTTAGGGGAAAAGTAGCTCTCTGAAAATAGGGTTTTGTGAGTTTAACTCCAGCTTCTATACCTCCTTCTCTGCAACGTGTCCAGCGATTTTTACCTAATTTTACTGTTAGTACAATATATGGCTAGATGGCTAGATAGGCTAATACTTCTTAAAAATAATTACTTTAAAGCAAAGGAAACATTGATAAAATATTTTCAAAAGTAAATTCATGCCACTTAAATGAACAGTTGTTGAGATACAGTATATGGTCATAATTTTCACTATAAAGGCATGTCCAGACTACTATTTTATTGCGCTTTTATAAGTCATCAAAGGGGAACCCCTGCACTTAAACTGACTGCTGCTCCAATGGCCGGCAACACAGACAGCAGCGAAGAATCTGATATTTCTTTAGATATATTTCAGTCACTATCACAGAGAGACGCAGCAGAGTCAGGAGAGGAAAGTTAGTTTGTGATATTTCTACTGAAACAACTTCAGTGTGTTTGATTCATATTTTTTTATGATTGTGATGTGGGAAAAGATAAAAATCTAAAAGAAAACAGTGGTGTCTATTTGCATGTATGTCTTGTGGGGCAAGGTTTTTTGCAAATATAACTGCAAGTCATTTCATGTAAGTCTCTATCAGTCTACAGACTGGAATATTTGCCCATTCTTCTTTGTAAAACAGCTCAAACTGTGAAGCATCAGTCAACAATAATTTTCGACAGATTCTCAATTGTATTTTGATCTGGACTTGCTTTTCCCTAAACCCTTCCAATGTAGTTCTTGCTATACTTCTAGGTTCATGGTCCTGCTGAAAGATGAACCTCTGTCCCCTCTCAGGTCTTTTACAGGTTTGCCATGTATTTACCTCAATCCATTTTTCCAACATTTCTGACCAGCAGCCATGTCCCTGTCAAAGAAATCCTTTCCCCAGGCATGATGCTGCCACCAGCATGCTTCATTGAGTGGGTGTTGAGTTGGTGATGTGCAGGATAAGTTTTCACACACACAGTGTTTTACATGTAGGTCAAAAGTTTTAATATTGGTCTCATCACACCAGCACTATTTTTTCTAAGTCAAAACATGTTTGTCTGTTAATAAAGATAAAATAGATCCACACAGCATGATGCTGCCACCAGCATGTTATACTGAGGGTCTTGTCTCACCTGAGACATTTTTTCCAAATGTCTGCTGTGTGCCAGAAATGGTTTGTAGCAATGACTTTTTATTTTAGTAACATTTTGTTTTTGTCTTTCTTCTACAAAGGCCAGATTTGAGTGATGCGTTTCTAATAGCTGTCCTGTTAACTGCTTCCTGAGATGTGGATCTCTGCTGTTCCTCCACATGTACTATGGTACTTTAATATTCTCTGATTTCCCTTGCCTGTCAGTTAGGTTGACAATCATGTCTTGGTAGCTTTGGAGTTTCACCATACTCTTTTCATTTTCAGATAATGGATTGAACAGTGCTCCATGAGTTGTATAAAACCTTGCATATTGTTTTGTGAACTAACCCAAAGAATTTTATTTATAAAAATATTGTGAGAACCATGTATCCATTTCCTTCCACCTCACAATTACGCTGTACTTTGTGTATCATAAATATAAAATATCTTTACATTAACAAAACATTTCGTATGTACTGTGGGAAAATTAGGCTTTACGGAGCAACATTTTGAAAAAATGACATTAGCCACGAGCTAAGTTGGCATCTGACTTACATCATCACATTAGTAGCTAAAAATCTATTACTTACACAAGTCAAACCAGAACTGAATTATCTTAGACTGCTTACAAATTATTTGACACACAATTTATGATTTTTTAAGTGTTTAGGGTATTTTTAAGAAACAAGAGAAACAACAATTTCTAAGCTTTTTCTAGGCCTGTAGAGAGACAATAGTGAAGTTAGGATGTGAAACTTCAGTAAAAGAATATTCTACTGTTTAAAATGATTTTTAAACTCTGTTTGTGAAACTGCCAAATTTCACAGCTATTTTGAGTATTAGGTCCACCTAGAGAAGTTCTAACTTTGCTCAACTATTCTCACTGGTTCAGATTCTTTAAAAGACAGTTTTGACTTGTGAAATCTTTACTTAAATTCATGAAGATAACAAAAACAAGCATTCTCATTAAAAAAAACAAAACAAAACACCTGTTTAAAATGTTTCCTCTCATAAGCTGAGTGTCCAGTTTCAGCCCTAGATGCTGTGAAAGTTATTGTCAGGCACTAAAAAGGAGATTCACCTTTCTGAACAGTAGTTTCAGTGCCACAACAAAGCTAGTTTTGTGATATTTTTACTTTCAAATTTAGTTCCACTTTTTTAATTCAGTTATTTAGTGTATAAGACATGCATAATACTAAAATGTTTAATGCCTTTAGATACCCACCTGGATTCTGCAAGGGTTCATGAAATTTTAAACTACATATATATTAGTGTGAAATGTACACATTCATCATATTTTTGCTTCTGCTATAATCTGCATTCATCTCAGTGTTACATAAAGTATTCAGCCTACAATCCTTCAGAAACTGTTCAGTTTATCTGTATACATTAGATAAGGGTTGGAGCTTTATTATTATAGGAATTTGGAAAACCTATATCATATCTGTTGGCTGCTTTTAATCTGAGTGGTACAAAAGGTTTTATCTATTGCAAGACAATGCTAAAAAAGCATCTCTTAAGCCCTATAAAATTTTAAAAAGTGTAATCTGTTTTTAAAGCATTTTGTTTTTTATAGAAATCTAATGTCACAGCGTTTCCTCTATTATCAACTTGCTCTGAAATAGGGCTCTTAAGATAAACCCTAAACACTGATAGCATAATCTCTGCATCAAAGAAAACCTAAATATATTTACATTCTTTAAGACACTGTACATTTAAAAGCTTGTTGTTTCTACTCCGTGGATTATTGACAGTTCAATTCATATCGGTCGACATCTCCTAATCACTTTACGCCAGTTTAGGACTGCAGTGTTATCTGGAATGGAAGTGGGAAACTAAAGGAAGCTGTCATGTAGCATTCAGAGGGAAGAGGTGTGTGCGGTGGGGTCTGATGTATGTGCTGCAGAGATAAGAGTCCCGAGGCGGCACACTAGGGCAACAGAAATATTCCTCTTCATCACTCCAGCGCTGCCACTTGTATGTTGACAGAAATGATAACCGTTTTTATGCAGCTCATTTTAAAGGAGCACCATCCTCTTAAAAGTTCTCAAGAATCAATTCTTTCTCTGCAGCAAAGGGTGTTACCATGTCAGATGATGCCAAATGTAAGACCTTTATCTATTCTTAAAAAGAAAACAGATCAACACCATGTTTTTTTCAACTTTTTAGCAGAAGAAGCAGATTTTTCTAAAAATATAATCATATCTTCACGCAAGAAACTTTTCAGATTTTTAAATCATAGCTTGGAAAAAAAACTACATCTGCTAAAGCAAAACTTTAACCTATATGTAAAATTTCAAAACACTTATCTCAGTTTTATAGTAGCACAGTTTAAAAGAATGTTTAACACAGAGAACACAGTTTGTGAGACGCATATAGTGTAGCTGGTTTATGAGGCCTATTCTTTCATTAGAAACACAAATATATTTCAAATGGAGATGTATTTATATGTATTTAAGAAGACTTGTTTTGAGTTGTTCTATTTGTATTATTCACAGCAGAGAAGTAAGTTATTTCGGTTCGGATGATCAGGGATGGATTTACATGAAGGACTTGAGCCAACAGTCAAGCTAACAGCTACTAAAATCAGAATGTCTCCATCTAAAAAGCAAAAAATCAAAACTCTACTAGTTCTAATAGGTAAAGCAAATGCAGTGTTAGTTTATTTTTCATTTTTCACTTTTTTGAAAGATAGTTGTTTATAATGCTAGTTTCTCAAATATGTATTTAATGCTGTTGGTAATTCCAATGTTTTAAATGTTCTGGTTCTGAAATTATTTCAATTGAATCTCAAGAGTAAAAAACAAAAACAAAACACATCATATTCCACAAAAACAAAGCCAACATGGAAAATATGTGTTCAGTATGAATGTTGTTATTGGTGAGGAAGACTTAGCCATTTTTAATATTAGTGAGGTTTATATCTTTAATGCTACTCCTGTATCTTTTTATATCATAATTCTTAAAGAGAAATCAGGATAGGCCAAAATTAGTATAAGTAGGTCAAAGCTTTCCAGAATTTGGAAATTAGCCACACAACTACTGATTGGTGCATGTCTAATTAGAAGGAGATGCTCCTGGATATATGAAAAAAAACATATTGTTCATGTCTAGTGAATAGAATGACAATGGGGGAATTTATTTATCTTCACCTATTATCACTCATGTATGAATGCCAAATTCATCTGATGTTAGACGTTTAGGTTTCATTTCCAGCATTACAAAAATGTTGCACCACATAATAATCAAATACTAAATCTTATTTAGAATATAGATACACAGTGGATTTAACGTTTTCAGACGAGACAGTAATAAATTGTTTCAAAACTTTTTCATCCTTTAGTGTTACATATTAAGCATCCTCTTCATGAGACAGTTGTACAACAACAGAGTGTCTTCAGTCAGAGGCTTCTTCAGATCTGCTGTAAGAAAGACAGTTAGGAGATCCTTCCTGCCATCAGCAACGGCTCTTTGAAGAACTCTGTATAATATGAGCTACAACAACATTTAATATCCCTTTGGGATTTATAAAATAATTTTTGAATTTGAACTGAATTGAATATCTAGGTAAATTCTACTTGGAAAATATACACACCTAGTAGGGGAACATTTTCAAAACACATAAATAAGTTGAAAGTGTGAAAATTAGTTGAAGCACTTTTTAATCAAATCTAGCATTCTTATTCTTCTCTAATACCAACCTGCCATAAATTGTAGTAAATTTGATTACACTAAAATAAAGATTGGTTGCCCCCATGGGATTTTCCTGTTATTTGCATCCAAGATCACAGACAGGTTGCAAAAGATTAACAGTATCTCATTGTGCAAAGTCAGGAGAATGGTACCAAAGAAATTACATTTCAGCATATTATATGTACCATGGCACAGTAAAGACGTTTTCAGTCACTTGTAGTAATTATAGGACACAGCGACATTAAAACTTCTCAAACACTGATGAAAAGACTAAACAGAAACTATTTTCTACATGCGATAACAATGTACTTTGGAAGAAAACATCCAGACCTGGGAAAAATGTCCCAAAACCTTTTGAGACAACGAGACACACCTCTCCATGTGTGTGTACACAAGCCATTTGAACATTACAGAAAGGAAGGCTCTCCTATTTATACTATCGTTAGCTTGGCAACCACGTTCCACTCAGAGATATACCGTTTTCAGCACAGGGGATGGATCATACGCGTCTACTCAGAGGAGCAGGAAGAAACCAAAAATAAAGTAAAAAGTGATTTCTCACAAGAATATCGATGGAGTTTTGGTATCTGAGATAAATTATTAATACTGAGAAACCAGACGATTTATCTCCCTCACTGAATTTGTTTAAAACAAGCTTTTTATTTGGCTTTATGGTTAGATGAAACCAAAGTCTACCTTTTGCCTCACAATTCCAAATGGTTTATTTGCTAGAAAAAAGCACAGGTAATCACCAAAGTAACAGAATACCCGCAAAAAAGAACAACATACTAACAGTGAAGTATGGTAATGGCATCATCATGCTCTGTGGTTACCTTTCTTCAGTTGCAATTTGGGTTTCTGTCAAAGTGTAATTACGAAATGTTCCAGTTACCACTCAGTTTTCACCCAAAACCTTTAGGTGCCAACTAGAAAATGAAGATAAGGAATGGTTTTATTTTTTAGCAAGCAAGTATTTAAATCAACAACTGAATGACTTCATAAGATGAAAACTAAAGGTTTGGAATGGCTGCGACAGACTCCTGAAACAAATCTGACGGAAAATTTGTAGGGTCATCTGATGAGGGATGCTAGCAAGGTCATGGTTTTGGAAATCTTTTGAAAACACAGAGTAGGCAAATATTATCCAATCAAAATCTGAGATGCCACAAGACTGAAGAAGACCGAATGCTGTAAACAAATCAAATGTGCACATTTTTTTTCTACTTTTTGCTCAAATGATTTGTTTATTTTTCAGCTGAATTTTGAAGGGTATATGTCATGTAAAGGTAGAAAAGCTTAAAATGTATCCCGGTTTTGTAAATCACAAAACCTACCTTTTCAACAAGGATGCAAAACCTTTTAGATCCATTGTTTGTTTACAAAATTTTTTTTAAAAGTTTTACTTTCTAAACAAGAGTAATTTTAGTGTAGTAATGTAGTAATGTAATGTATTTTAATGTAGTAAAATACAAAAAATCCAAGTCACGTGTTAGAAAATAGTTAAATTCTCAAATAAATTATTGAAACAAAGTGAAATATGATTGTAAAGCCCCTGTGTTTACCTCATTCTAATTTTGATAAATTATCTGTTTTATCTCTATTTTTATTTTCTAAGATATAAGCTGTTTCATAAATATTGAGCCTTTTAACAAATACAGCTGGGGTCAGCCATTCAACGTTTGTTTGTCCTATGGGTGACAGCAGACTCTGGCTTTCTAATCTTACCAACATTCACACCCACTTGACACTAAAACCTGATGTTCTTTGTGTGTAATTTCATAAACATCTGCTTTAATGAGTCTCCCTGTGCACAAGTCTCCCGCAAACTTGTGATTGACTTGACAATAAAAAGTAGATGAAACTGTAAATCATGAGACATATTGTAAGACATACTTCTGTCTTCCCGTGCTCCATAATGAAGCAGTCATTATGATTATTTTATAGGACTGAAGTTTTTAAAAACTACAAGAATGCATTACTCTGCATAATGAACAGATGTTGTGGCAACAAGCACATACATTATGCATAAAAAATTATTTCAATTTTGATTGTAGACGCTGATTTATTGAGACAAGCCTAGCTTACAACAGTAATGGATTTAGGATGTGCTTTTGTTGTGTTATTTCCATAATTAATAATAGGAAAGCAACACATTATATATGCTTTGTATTCATAAAGATAAGAGCGTTTGAGTTATAACAGATAAAAAGCCGCTCGCTGAACTTTAGAACAGCCAGGATTAATTAGACGTAAAACTTAAACTTGTCTAAATGACAAATAAGACACCAATTCTCTTAATGTCTTCTTGCTTGTCTTTTGCATTTTGATATGCTGAAGAGAGGAGCACAACAGACGAGATAAGATAAAATAAAGGAAAGGAAAGATGATTATCGCAGCATGATGTGCTGTACAGTAACAGAAAGTCATTCTGATCTGTTCATTATATCTATCTCAAGGATCAAGAGAGATAAGTCAAAAGTATACATAACAATAAGTTAGGGAACAGATGATTCCTATTCTGTAATGGTCAAACTAAAAGATTCATTTTGTTGAAGTTTTAATTATATGAAACCAGTCTCTAGATAAAAATGTAACATATTTCTAAATGGCATGCTTTCACCTGCTAAAGATGTTTTACAAGGTTTGTGGACATTACCTATACATAATTGTTAGTTAAATATGTCAAAGAAAAATTAAAGTTCAGTGTTGTGCATAAAAGTTAAAAATATTCTCGGTTGTTGTTTTTAAAAAAATCCCATATAGCTCAGAGGCAGCTGTTAACTTTAACTCTGTGTAGTTAAGCTACATGTGGCGTATCAAATGTTTTGATGTGCAGAAGAACAAGATTTTAATAGGCTAAAACAAAAAAATGCACAAAGATAATTTATACAGATGGAAATGTCTCCAACCATGTACACTGTTAAAACTAAATTGATCATTCTATTTTTTGAACAAGATACATTTTCTCTTTATGTTTGATTATTTCAGTACACTTATAATGTCGGGAGAAAATGGTAATAAAAAATGCTTAGCATATTTTGTAATTTATAAAATATATAATTAATATTTCGCTTATAGTTTGTTACTTAAATAAATATTTGCAGGAAACATTTGAAACTTTAAGGTAATTTTCTTGACATTGAATCCTTGGCATTGAAGGACCTACAGTAAGTCAGCTGTCTTTACCAGCTTCACTACAGTCTTGACAAATAAAACACAGCTAAAACAGATTTCAACTCACTTTGTATAAATTATTTACCATGCAAGTCACTGCTTCGCTATATGCAGAAAGTAAGAAATGGGATCTACACATGATCTACATACCTCTACTTGTTAACAATATCCCAACACACATAGTAGATTAACGTTTAGCCTGATTTAGTTTTTTGACTTGTGTGCTTTCTCTGTTTTGCAGATGATAAGAACATGTCTACTTGTAAAAACACAACTGACTACATGTAGGATGCATCATCAGTTCATGCTCCATGTCCTTCAGCCATTAGCTCATCGGTAAAACACAAAAGACATACAGTGATGAATAAAAGGGGGTTGCACAGTTGTTGAGTTTGCATGTTCTCCCTGTGCATGCATAGGTTCTCTTCGGGTACTCCGGCTTCCTCCTACAGTCCAACATGACTATTAGGTTTATAGGTCTCTCTAAATTGTCCTTATGTCTCAGTGTGTGCATGCATGGTTGTTTGTCTTGTGTGTCTCTGCATTGCCCTGTGATGCCCTGGCGACATGTCCAGGGTGTAACCAGCCTCCTGGTTAATGACCGCTGGAGATAAGTACCAGCTACCCCGTGACCCTGCATGGATAAGTGGGTATCGAGAATGGATGTATAGTGATAAAAAACTTTGATACTATTTAAATCATTTTTGAAAAATACAAGAAACACAATCATAATCCAAATTGATTTCAGAACTGATGTCCCCAAAGACAGTCAATTTTAGCTTTGCTAAAGTTTTGGGGTCATTATCCTGCTGGGTGCCTCCACCAGGTTTTCTTCCAGTATTGGCCTGCATTAAGTCACCCATCTTCCCATCAACTCTGAGCATCATGTAGACCTAAAAGTTTAATTTGGTTTCATTTGAGCAGAGCACTACCTTCTACATTTTTGCTGTGTCTTCTACATAGCTGGTGGCACATTACAAGTCTGATGTCTTTTGGCTTCTTTTCAACAGTGGCTTTTTGGAGTGTGTATACTTTTCCTGTTTAAAGATTCTTCCCCCTGAGCTGTGGATCTCTGCACCTCCTCTAGAGTTACCACGGGCGTCTGGCTACTTCTCAGTTTAGTGCTGTCCCACGCACCAAGAGCTTTTCACTTTGAGTTTCTTTTTTTCATGTATACATCACACTCACTATAGCACAAAGAAGTGGGTTTGTTTGTGTATTTTCATTTGTTTAGCAATATTGAAATACATTAGTTCTAATTTTAGCACGCACATTTAATTAATACCTTTTGTTCCTGTTTTGCCGGAGCTGTGGGGATGGTTCTTGAGAAAGGGAACTATGGAGGACAAAGACGGACGCTGGCACACTCTGATCAAGGATGTGCTGAGTGGATGATACCATGCAGGACCATTGAGTCACTTATTGTAATTGTTGCTTTGTAATCTGCTTATTTGGTTAACTTTATGTTTAGTTTTTAGTCATTTAAGTGGATTCTTAAATTATCTGTGTGTTTAGTTCCTTAGTTAAATTGGTAAGTAGTTAGGTCAATTTATTTTGTTTGAATAGTTATTTGAGGTGGTGTTTTGTTATGGCTTGAGTTTAGTTTCTTCATTTGACCTCTGTTAAGGGCCCTGTATTAATTGCTTGAGTTTTATTACCATGGGGAAATAAAACCCACTTTCTTGGAAAATTACAACTGTGTCCTCATGCTTAACTGGCCCGTTCCCTGACACGCTGTAGGTTTGCAGTTGTGCCATTTTCTTACACCTTTCCATTTTCAGATGACGGATGGAACGAAGCTTTATGAAGTGTTCCAAGCTTGGGATACTGACCATACCTGAAGCTTCTACACAGCTTAATCTCTGACCTGTCTGCTGTGTTCCTTGGTCTTCATGTTGCGGTTTGTTCACTAATGTTCTTTAACCCCCCCCGGGCCTTTAGAGAAGAGGTGGATTCAAGGTGAGATTAAATTAGACACATATGGATTCTATTGACTAAGGTGATTTCTGACTGCAATGTTTGCACTAGCTTTTTGGTTGCTTTGTGTAGATCTGTCACATAAAAGGTAACAGGAAGAGTAGCAAAATGAAAAAGTTTAGGAGGTAGGAAAACCTTTTGCAGGGTAAAGCAGATTTTAATACTGTGCCGCAGTGACAGTGTTAAAAAAAACGGTCTTACAAATGATATCCACATCAAATATATTTATGAAGCATTTACAAGTAAAAGTTTTGTGTGTAAAAATATGAAACACTCAGAATTATAATTGAAATCACTAACTAACTGGTGTAATCACACACTGACTGGTTATGAATGCAATTTTTAATGAAGGTATTACTCTGATAAATTAATACTTGAATAAGGTATTTGTTGTTTCCAAGCTTTTAACCCGAGCTGCACCAGTGATGAATTCAAATCACCTGAATATTAAAGTAAAAGGCTCTGAATTGTGATGTGAATATAAATGAATGAGATATATTTTTGAAGTCTTTTGTAAACGTCTTTGTCTGGCTCTTGGCCCTCGAAAGACTGCAAAACCACACAGTCTGACCCTGTTTGGGACGGACACGTTCGCTTGGCCTCTGCTGGATGCTCCGTTGCAGATGTCTGCTCAACAGAGTAGAACCTTGTGGAACAAGTCCAAGGCCTGGTACACAAGGAACTACATGGAGGGGGACGGAGTTTGGCTCCTAACATTAGAATTAATGATTTGAAGACACATAGTCGGTGAATAATTGATTCCAGCCCCGAGGATGGTTAGGAGCTGAGTAAAAGACTAATAAATCATTTGTGGTGCTGCCAGTTGTCGCTTTCAATTATTTCTGGGTTTGTGATAAACTTCTGCACCTGCCAGCTGCTGGTTTCACAATTCCTTGGAGGGGAAAAGAGACAAGTTTACCCAAACTTTGCTCTCGGCCATGATGCAAACAGCTGCCCTGTAGCAAGAATGGAGGGACAAACTGAACGATAAAAAAATCTTCTTTTTTACTGCATTGTCAATTCCTTCAATGCTTTTAATTTTATCCTCTTTATTAACATTAAGGGTTTAGTTTGGGGCCGATCAACAGAACCAAAAAATCATGTGACCTTCATTGAATATGTCGAATATTTCTATAAATCTAAAGGAGGGCAAACAAAACTAAGCATGCACAATTGAAGATAAAGTTGTTTTTTTTATTTGTCACATTACAACTGCAGAATTTAATGTATTTTATTGTTTATTTATGTTACAGAGACACATACAGTTGTGCATAATTCTAAATGTAAAGAAAAGGACACATGATTTTCAAAACTGTTTTGCTAATCAGTCTTAAATGGGGTGTGTCTTTGTGTTCAGCCCCTATTACTCAACTGTTCACAAATAAAATTCAATCAAACTAATTGCTTTCATAAATTAACTAATTAGTGAATAGATTCCACCTGTGTGCATTTTAATGCCAATATAAATACAGCTGCTCTGTGAAGGTCCCAGAGATATGTTAGAGAACATTAGCAAACAAAAAGCATCAGAAAGACTCTTTATTTCACCTGAAAATATAAATAGTATGGCGAAACTGCAAACCAACTCGGACTTGGAGGTACACCGAAATTGACCTCTCTAGAGGTCATCTCTCTAAAGGAGAGCAGTTGGCAGTTGTTAAAACTGGTCTCTAATGGAAAGCCATAGTTTAGAGAAATCCAAAGGATTTCTTGTTTAAATTTGCCACCAACTATGTTGAGGACACAGCAAATGTGGAGCAAGATGCTCTTTCGAAATGAGACCATAATTAAATGTATTAGCCCACAGGTAAACTGCTATTTGTGGCAGAAAACATGGTGAAACGTGGCGGTGGCATTGTCATGTTGTGTGGATAATTGTCAGCACAAATGCAAGAAACACTTTAAATTTATTCTGTAAAACTTTTAGAACCTTTGTGCATTATTCGTCTACCAAATAAAATCCACTGACATTTGCAATTGCAAGGTGGAAAGGTTTAAGAGGTAATGATGCTTTTAAATGGCACTGTAAGCTGTGGAACTAAGTACTTAACTTTCATTCATTTTTATGACCTCATGTTCTCTTTCTATTTGACTGACAGCCTAACGTATGACTGTAGATTTGATTGTGCAGTTTTAGGAGGCCGCTGTAGTAAAATGTGATAATACTCAAAATAAATAAATAAAACCAAAAATGTCACCTCCTCTTGCAACTGACAAGTATAGATCATACTGGCCAAGGCTGTCGTACATTTTTACCTCCTGTTTATTTGAATATAACAGCTTGAATATTGCAACATTATAAAACTGCATCTCTACGTGTAAAGATGTCTTTTTAATGCAGTGCCACGGCGACGCATTGCTGTCATTAAGACATGTGAGACTTGTCTAAAAAATGTGTTTTGACACGTGTTTAAGTGAGTCTAATGCAAAATGAACTACAAAGGAAGACCTTGTCAAGTGAATAATTACAGTTATGAATGGCATGCTTCTCGCATAAGTAAACAAGGTACACAGTATAACGCACGGTTCATGGCTCTTTTAAGACTTTTCAAACATCACCATAAACAAAACGGCATTTTTATTCTGAGAGGAAGTCAATCAACACAGGTCCCTCAGATTTCTATTAGTCACTCCACATTATGCTAATACAATCTAGCAACGATCAATGATGTGGAATTACAGATATTAGTTATTTAGGAGGTTTATTTAATTCTAAATCATACATTCATTATGTGAAGCATTTTACTGTTATTACTAATTTTCCTAAGGTAGTTGCTGTAGTAATAATTGTATATGAAAACAAAACAAAATATTGCACTCTAAAGGTTATCTTAGCATGTATTTAATTATTGGCTTGTTTTACAACAAATGCTGAAGGACACTTAATTTAAGACTTTCAAAGGTACTGAATGTGTGAACTGTATGCAAAGAATGTTGAATAGCATGGATCCTTTTCTTTCCACTTCAGTTATGCACTACTTTGTGGTGGTCAATCAAATAAAATCACAATCAGTGTCCCTCAAGTTTGTGTTTGTTACATAATAAATTGTTTAACACTGCATGTATTGATCATATTTCTAGAAAACCTTAAATACTGGTAAACAGGAAATCACCTGGAAAACAGTTAATTCTGCTGACAGTCACAAGATCATAGACAAACTGTATTTTTGGGTCATAAAAATAAAATATATGTTAAAAAGAATTAATGTAAAAAGACGACCTTAAGGCAGCTGAAAAATCAGCTGACAGTTGCACATTTCACCAAATAATTGTCACCAAAATGACATCGATTATATTGGCAAGCAGTGCAGTGATAGTGCAAGTCTCACCTCTCTCCAGATAATGAGTTTTACCCATGAAAGTAAAACTACCTTAGAGTAATGTAACTGTTAAAAAGTTACTCCAACACATCATGCCACTAAAACTCTATCTCTCTCCACAACAAGTTTGTCTGGCCCTATAATGTCTATTCAAGCTTATGCTACTTATTTGGTGATTTATGGGGAAGGTAAAATACTGGCATACAGTCAGACAACAGCTACTGTCAAACACACTCCCTCATTTAGCTCCAACACAGAGGAAAAAAAATTATGAGAAAACATGCATGGAACATTTAAGCAGAGCATTTATGGATTTAACGTGATCTGAGGGTGTTTTGTACCGACAGAGGAGACAGAAAAATGAAAAACCCTTGTAAAACACATATTTTACCTGATGATCCTGACGTACACAAACAACAGCAGCAGTTGCCTTGGTGCTCTTGCTGTTGAGACACTTCACGAGGTATCTGTATTAGCTGTAGTATGACTTGTTTTTTGGCCTTTTTCAAGAGGTTTGGATTGTTCTTTGCTTTGCACTGGTGCAAAACGTATTTCCAACAGACTGTTTTGGTGGGTAAGCAGAAATCTATCCTCTTTACCTCCTTACTTTTACAAAGCAAATCCACATTTTCTGCATGTGAGATCTTTGTAGCAAAAATGTTAACTCCTTAATTTTCCTGTTTTTTGGAAATGTGCGCTTTAATATTTTTATCTGCTTTGAAAAACAGAGAAAAAACAACAAATGTAGAGGCCAATTGTGTTTTGCTTGTTTGTTGTACTTTCAAGATTTTGTGGTTTTCTTGATAAAATAAGATTTCCGTCCTTTTTAGTCAGAATCAACACCGTCTCACAGTGCAAGGAATTTAATTTAAAAACAAAAATATGCCCAAGTAGTTCAATAGGGCTGCAGTTATCTATTTTGTTCATTAGATATATTGAGCAGTACCAGACTATAGAAATAAAAATGGTCAAAATCCACATCTAATTCCTGCTTCAAACATATGCCAACAATGAGAGTAAAAGTGTCCCTAATTGAAGCACGATCCTTTACAGTGGCAAATAAGCTCCTTTCAGCTGTTGTGTTGAAGCTACTGCTAAGTAATTGCTACTTTGGTTGTACAGTGTCAAGATAATATTTCATTTGACAGCTGATCCAGAGCTTGGAAGCATTATGTAGACAGTGCTGCAGTGTGGTCCATCTGTGATGGGGTGGGATTGAGCTGAGAGAGGCCCTCAGGGCCGCTGAACAACTCCAACAGCATTAGCAAGAGGTGTCCCAGCCTTTACCGCGGCTTTCACGGCTCACTCCTCTTCCAACGTGAATAAGAGGCAACACAAGTTATCCATTTGAGAAATTGAGTCGATACGTAGATAAAACTGGCACTTATGAGTCACAGTCATAAAAAAGATCAGGGAGGAACCAGGGGCTGATCTGTCTCCCACATTAGTGCAAAGCTGGCACTCCCTGCAGGTGGCATGAAATATTAAAGTAACCTTGTTTTACCAACTTAACCCAGTAGTATGCATTCTGAAGTCAGTTTTTCTGCTGTTTTAATTATCCTTCTGAAACTCCTTGACCTCTTTAAGAACACAAAATTTAAAAATGGGTTGACAGAAATCAAGCACAGCACAGATTAATCTCCCTTCTTTATAGTTTTACATT
The DNA here is from genome assembly GCA_036173005.1 of Crenichthys baileyi. Taxonomy (NCBI): domain Eukaryota; kingdom Metazoa; phylum Chordata; class Actinopteri; order Cyprinodontiformes; family Goodeidae; genus Crenichthys; species Crenichthys baileyi. Next base: position 275,512 of record JAHHUM010000076.1, on the reverse strand, counting down.
AGTTTGGGGTTTAGCAACACATTTATCCCAAACAATACCTGCGGTTTAAAGATGACTCACTCATTGCTGATTACTAGAAGAGGACAACAGAACTTCTAGGAAATTCACTGTAAAGTCAATATGTTTTGCCAAGAAGTAGTGACAAGAGTTTATTTAATAATTACCTATTAATGTAGTTACATATTAATTTAAGACCCATACCTATTTGATGCTTCATATATAGAAGGATAGACTGTTGCTTGCAAGTAGATACAGTGCTCTAAGTTCTCTTTATTGGTACTACTGGTAAAAATGTGAATAAAACTTTATAATAAATTAATCTTTTATAGTAGCCTAATCTCAGACTGAAAAACAATCCATACCTTAATTTAAGTAATTTTTGTAACTAGGGAAAAAATGCTATTTAAAAAAAAAAAAGTTTTCTTCACCTTCACCTTCATCACTGCCACACTCAACAGTTCCCAGAAGATGAATGCAACTGAATATTTTCTTTTTTTATGCATTACTTATTAAGATGATCAAAGTGTCTGGACGTGTGACTCCACAGACAATTCACTCCATGGTTCACTACAGTCAGTCATAGCTTTTCATACCGTGTGTTGTCACGGAGACACAGTGACGTGCAGGCATGGGAGGCAAGTAAGGCACTGCCTCACCTGTCATCATGAGAAGTAAAATACTCGCAATGAAAAGAAAAAACCTATTTGTCCACTTGACTGTCCAATAAATTTGTTTTCTGTATGATTTCAACATTTTTATGTTCAAAATCGCAGATTTTACTCATTACTGATTCAAAGGCAATGTGATGAATGTGTATGACATATTTAATATATCTAATGATCATAAATGCACAATGAAAATGGACAGGGTGAGGCAAAAAGTACCAAGCCACACTGATAGGGGGAGGTGTTGAGCCCATAGGCACAGACAGCTTACAGCATGTCGCTACGTATTCTCCATTTATGCAGAGGGCAGGGGTGTTTTCCTGTAACTGTAAATTAATTCAAATTTGGAAAAAAATGGCAGATTACTTCTCACAACTGGAAAAGGATGTTTCTAAACTGGATTGTTGCAAAAGGAGAGAGAGTTTTAGAGAGAGAAGGACCAAGTCTGAAAAGATCTGCTTTAAACAAATGGGAGAAAGGTAACCCACTCCTGTTTCAGGAACACCTGAAAACAGTGTGGAGTATATGGATTTGACTTGGCATTGAATGGGCAGCAAAGACAGAACATTAGCGTCCACAACGTCAAGGTGAAAGAGAACTGGGAAATTTTAAAAGACTTGATTAATGCAATCCGCTTCAAGTGACTTCACATACAAATGAAAGTAAGATAATAAATAATAAAATACTTTAAAATAATCCAAGCTGAAACAAATAAAAAAAATCTATAGCTTCCAGATCATGTCACCCAAAGACCTCAAGTTAGTACAGGGCTGTGTTACTATACTGGATTAATTAGACAGAGTCGTTTTACCCTACTTTGCGGCGACTTTATTATTGAATATGCGGCTTTTAATTTTGAAGTCTGAGGGTTGGCTCTAAGTAAATTTGCCACCAGGCCAATTCAGACCCCCATTTTATTCATTTATTATGTTATATTGTTTTAATTTAGCCATGTTGAAAGCTGTTAAAATATGATTGCTGATTCTTTTTCATAAAAATATTAATGTGAAAATATAAAGAAAAAACATATTATACATAAAATAAACTATTCAAATACAATGTACAATCTAGTGTAGTTAAACAATTTAGCAATGGTTCAGAGTCTTTGGGTTACCTAGAAGCTATTGATTTATTTATTCATTTTGTTGGTCTGCGTGTTTTAATTACTTTAGCTCCCAAAAATTGTTGGGAATATTATAATCAATTATTATTGTTATCTTAATTATACTTTAAATAACTATGTTACAACTATTTATTTTCCTAATCAGATAAATCTCTACTTTCTGACAGTTTAAGACTTTTAAGACTTTGTTCATTGATGTGGTAAAAAGTTGTCATAGTCAATTTTGAGAGATTTAGCTTTTTGTTACCTGCATGTTAGGTTATTATGAAGGGCCGCTCACTATCTAGCATAAGTTGGAAGCAGATGATCTGATCCACAGCATAGTCTGCTGGCAGAAGATCAGCAAGACTGCAAGCTGCCAGAGCCGGCTGCCCTTTTGATTGGCTGGTAAGAGTTGACAGAGCCGACGGCTTTGGAGTGAGTGGCAGCCGAGGTAGAGGGGTTTGTTAGGGGGCTGTGAGTAGAGGAATCAAAATGGGTGGAGAGGGGGTGGGGGTGTTGGGGATTTGTGGTTAGGGATATGCGAGGAACAACAGCGTTGCTCCTGTGCGTCTGCTCCTTGACACTTCCCTAATCTGATAACGGATGAGGACAGGTTGCCTTCTCTGTACCTGGCAAGTACCTTCTCCAACCTGCACAGGCGGCTTTCGGCGGATAAGGCCAGGCTTGGCAAATACCAGCATCCTCTGGAGAATAGTTAAAGGGTGATTAATCATTGTTTAGGCACAGTATGCAGAGGAAAGAATGGGAAAGCGGCGTTCCACACCTCTGAAGCAATTAATCCCTGTGATCTCCACCAGGTTTGTCTTGTAGATAAGTCAAGGTACAAAACTGTTCCTAATTTATCAACCCACTCATGCCACACAGCATAAAACACACAATTTATTTCCAATCATTTATAGTCAAATTTTAAAAAGAGTGACTTTGCCACATCCAAGTGTGCCTTATATTAGCTTCATATAAGCTAAGTACCCCAGATTACAATGGGAATCTTGTTTTATTGTGCACATCTGGTGGAGTCACAAAGCATTTTCACATTCGCTGTCTGAATTTTTGAGTGATTGTGGCATAAATCATTTTGCTAATCAGAAACATAAGTGACACGAATGCATCTCCCCTCTTGGAACAAAGAAGCAACATATGGCTCTAAAAAACACTCAGGTCTTTTATTTCCAAGGTATATAACCTGTGCATAAACCAATATTATTGGACTGATTTGCATTTTTCTTTCATTCTGGGCTCCTTTTCAAATCTCATATCTCGCAGATGACTTCAATAATGGATAAAACAAGCATTTCTCCCTCGTTATATATTTGATTCTCAACTTGAGTGCAGTTAAGCAAAGCACAAGACTCGGCTCAATGGTTTGTTGCAAGGTGAATTATGGCACTGAAAAGAACATACACCAGAATGCATGCATGATAGATTTATGTAAATATGAAAACCACCACAAAAAGTACTGTCCCCCTCCTCCTCTAATAAACTACATTAACAGAATAACCGAAAAACAGCATTGATATGACTAGAGGAATTCCTTTATTACGAGTGGGTTCTCTCCGGATCTTGCTGCATCGCTTCCAAATCATATTTGCCTCCTAAAATGGGAGGAAGAGGGGGAGGGACACATTCTTGCCAATAATAGTAAAATGGCTCCTGTTTTAATTGCATCATTACGTACCCAATATCAGCAGCCTGCCTGCCAATATCAATATTGCCATAACATGGGTGGAATATAGATGACCCTGGGTATGCGTGGGTCTTCCATGAGAGCCTCCATGCCAGGCTCATCCCACTGCCCGCTGTGCTGGGAATGGGAATGTAGGCCGGTGAGCAGCTCGTCTTTCTAATGTCCCCCCATACTCCCTAATTGTGGACGGATCCTATTTGGAATTTGATGGCGGCTTGGAAACAGTGATCGCTCCTCAAAGGAATTGATAGGTCTTTAGGGAAACATCGTGTTACTGTCTTTGTATGCTTGTGTGTCTGTCTTTAAATTTATAAGTGCTAAGCTATATTTGTTATAGAGGAAAGGCTCTGCATGATGCATCCTTAGATTGCAATGACACGACTAGTATGAACTGGAATCACACAGGTCAAGTGAGCAGCATAAAGGTTAACTGATGAAAGCACACAAGTTCTCCTAAATGTGGTTTTACAAAAAAGTAAAAGTGTGCTAAAGTCAAAAAGCTGCTTTGCATCATTCATCAGATGAAGCTGTACAAATAGCATGGCAGCAAACATAATAGTTAGTTACTGCCTTGATAAGGGGAAAATTAGATCTCATAGGTCCCACCTCGGATGCACTTCACATATTCATATTAATGCATTCAAGACTGCAGAGTGAAAGATAATTTTCCTGCCTAAATATTTCATTCTAGCTTAAAATATTGCTCATAATTAGAGCTCCCTAATGCCAAGAGCATCCAGTTTGTCCGTTTTAATTAGAATGTTGTTTAACTATTAATTATGTATCTTTATGTCACACAGTTTTGAGCCTAACAGATTGTGTTAGGGGTGGTGGTGGGGTGGGATTGAGTTATGATTTATTTACCTGCACACACTTGCTCAGATCCACACACTGGCATTACTATTCAGTGTGAAGATGTACAAGATATACAAAATATAAAATAGCAAGCACTGAATTGAGTTTGCTATACACACCAAAGTTAGGCACAGAGTACCTCAAGGTTGTGTACTTGGATCTATACTTTTCTCTCCATGAATGCTTCATTTTTTTAAACATTGGCATATAGTTTGCTATATTTGTAAATAGTACAAATGAAATCCCTTCCAGTGTAGGACATTCAAAGCAAATATAATTTATGACTATTTCAGGGTCAGCCATTTATCCCCTTTATTTAGCCCAAAAAAATACATAGGATTTAACCTCAACAAAGACAGTTCTTACAAACACTTTTCAATCAAATTTAGTCCTTTATTTTAAAGTTTACATAGGTGTCAGTTAATTGGTCAGTTAATAATATGTCCTACAGATCTAATTACATGGATGACATTTATGTTTTTTTTGCTACGACACTAAGAAAAAACTGCATTTTGTTGGAATATAAAGTTCTTAAACCTATAGCCAACCTATAGATGACATTTGTACAATAATGACTTTATTTCTGAACGGGAATTACCTTTACCTCTCTGAGGTGTGCAGTATTGCTGAAATCACAAACATGCTGTTTCAGAAAAAAAGAGATTATCTTGACAATGTGTTTCTCAGTTCAAGACTCAACCACTACAATTCCTTGATGTCAACTTGTTCAAAAAAATATTATTCATCAAATATTGTGCAATTGTAGTTTTGATTTGACCACAAGGAAATATTGTATTGCTCCAATTTCTACTTTACAGTTTAAAGGTTTAACTGAAAATATATCAAGCTCTTCTCTAGTCCAACATCTTCTAGTTTAATTTGTGAGGCAGACACTGAGTCCAATGTTAAGACTAGGCTTAAATGTTTACCATCTGATTAAAATTAGGACTGACTCAGTTGATCACGACTGCTGAAAAATTTATTTAATGCAAATCTACAGATTATATTTTTTAACCTATATGCCTGAATCTGATTTTTTTCTTGATGTTTTTGATTAAATATCAACCTTGCTATCGCTAAACTGAATGTGTTTTATTGGGCTGGGTTGTGTTTTTATATAGAAAACTGGAGTCGGAGTCAACTTGTTCTTTGATTTGCTATTATATAATTAAACTATGACACCATTTCCAGCAGCCTCCTTGGTTGATTCTTTACAGTTTTTTTGCTAAGCCCACTCATGCCGACTTGTACAAAAACACAAGACAAGACAAGACCCTTTTGAGTAATTAAAGGACAATCTATCACACTGAAAGCAAAATATGAAAAACTGTGGGTCTCATTATTTAAAGGTTTTGCGCGATATTGAAATAGGAAGACTTTTGTCCAACAAATTAACATCAGGATCTTTTTGTCTTTACAGATTTCTGATGGTTTCATATTCAAATATCCAGTCTCCATCTGGCTTTAATGGTGACTCATCCTTTGTGGCCTTTACAAGCAGCAAGTTCGTTTATGATTGTTTTACAGCATGAATGGCCAGAAATGGTGAGTGTTGAACTCACAATCTGGCAGTGAAATGCTACCGTGACCACCACATGAACTTCATGCACTACTGAACTTTTGACCTCTTTAAGTCTGTCAGCGGCCCCAGCTACATTTTCATCATGAAATTGAGACCTGAGTTTCATTTGCATGTTGGGTGTTTTTGTTGCACCTGTTTCAACTCTGGGCTGCACATTTGGCTGAACGTTATTTGTTTTGTCTCCTGATGATGGGCGCCTGTGATTCATGGAGGGAGTCCAGGACATCTCCGATCGACAGCTGTTGATAGCTCTGAAATCGAGAGGAGCAGTCGGAGCGTAACAATGAGCTCATTGCGCTCTTGGCTTGGTCGGCAGCCCAGCAAACCTAGGCGCTGGGGGGGTTTCATGAATTTCAACTGGGGCCACAAGTATGAGCGTGCATGGAAATTGCACAGGGGCTAAAACAAGAATGTGTCACTAATAATGACAAAAGATAGGGGGAAAGAAACATTTAAAATGTACAGAGACTATTATCTTCATTATTGGGATCTAAAGTTAACTAACGGCAAAGCCATTCATTTGTATAGCACCATTCATATAAGTATCAGTATGAGTAATTTAAAGTCCTTTACAGAAAAAGAAAGGAACAGAGTTAAAGAAACGTACCCTAAAATAACACATTTAAAGAATATTAGTAAAATCTAAGCATCACATACTGTAATGTAATACTCAAATTTGAAACACATGAATATCTAACACATGATAATAATTAACATAAATTCATATTTTTAGCTTTAGGGTGCTGAAGTAAACCATAATGTTTTCAGTCCCAAAAAGACCAACATTTTCTGTACATTTCAGGTTTTTAGATAGATGGTTCCAGAGCTGAGGAACATAGAAACTAAATTCTGCTTCCCCTTGATTAGTTCTGGTCCTCAGAAAATGAATAAACAGGTCTCAGATGACCTGGGGGGTCCGGATGGTTAACACATTACAAGCAGTTCTGAAGTGTACCAATAGAGTTTTAGAACCTTTTTTTTAACAAATGGGAGCCATTGCAGGTATTTAAAGAATTGCTGTAATATGATCCATCATTCTGGTGTGGGTCAGGACTATGACAATAGCATTTTGGATGAGCTGCAGCAGCTGACTGATTTGTTTTACCGGTAAATGCACCATTACAATCTGGCAATGCTTTTCAGATGGCGGGAGGCTGATTTAGTAATAGGCTTCACTCTGTGTAGGTCTGAGTCCATACCACCCATGATCCCTTCACACACTTGTACCTTTAGCCCCAATAAGTGTTGATATCTAAACTTATACAGTGCCTAGCAAAGGTATTCAAAACCTTTTTATCTATTGTGTAATATTCCAACTTGGAATTTAAATGTTGTTTTAGCTCATTTTATGTGATGGATCTGCATGAAAAAGTCTAAGTTGGTGAAGAGAAATGAGAAAAATGTAAATGAGAAAAATACTTAAAAAAGATCCCATCACCCCAGAGAACACCATCACCAGAGTGACACATGGTGGTGGCAGCATTATGCTTTGGGGTTGTTGTTCCGCAACAGGAACTGGTAAACTGTTCTGAGTTGCAGGATAGTGCTAAATACAGGGATATTCTTGAGCAAAATCTGTCAGTCTGCCTGTGATTTGAGACTGGGACAGAGGTTTACCTTCGAGCAGGGCAATGACCCAAAGCATGCATGCTAAAGCAACACTTGAGTGGTTTAAGGGGAAACATTTAAATGTGTGGGAATGGCCTGGTCAAAGTCCAGACCTCAATCCATTTGCGGTAAGACTTGAAAATTGCTATTTACAAGTGGAAACCATCCAACATGAGAGAGCAGGTGCAGTTTTGCTTTCAGGTATGTGCAAAAATCCCAGTTGCAAGATGTGACAAGTTCATAGAGACTTATCCAAATTGACTTGCAGTTGTAATTGCCACAAAAGGTGGCTCTACAAAGTACTCACTTTAGGTGGGCGTGGAATTTTCTGTTATTTTGTCCTATTTGTTGCTTGCTTCACAATAAAGAAATACATCTTCAAAGTTGTAGGCATGCTCTGTAAATGAAATGGTGCATAGTATCAGTCCATTTTAATTCCAGGTTGTGAGGCAACAAAACATGAAAAATGCCAAGGGGAATCATTGATATTGCAGGGCACTGTATGATTTGGATACCAAAGACTGTGACTCTAGTGGATTATTGTCATGTGGTGACAGAAATATAAAATGATGTGTCATCAGCAAATTTATGGTAAGACGTGTTTTAGTACTAGAACATAATTTGAATTTGGGCGAGTACATCCAGTAGCTCCTAAATAAAAGTGACCTGAGAATAGAGGCTTGAGGCTCCCCATGTGTGGTTTTTGATTGCTCAGGTTTATAACTGAAATATGACACAAAAGTAGTCCCAGTCTGCCAATAAATATCTGAGCAGGTTTAGTGAGAAACATAATAAATAAATATAATCTTAAAAAAAATTCTTTTAAATCTGAAAATACTTGAATATGACACTGAGTCATTGACTTGTACTAGCTGTGTATGAGCTTAGAGCATCCACAATTGCAGGGATTTAGTTGAAACAAAAGTAAAGACGGTCTAAACATGATAAACTCCCAGAAGTGTCTATTATTCAATTTTAAGACTGTTCTGCAGATTAGGAACTGGAATTAAGCATCTCTCCATGTTGTTTTTGTTTTAAAACTGTCCATATTCCAGCTTTAATTGGACTGTCGTCATGCTGAAATAAGCTGTGGTTGGACAGCTTTGATGCCCGACCCCTCTGAGGTTACAGAAGAACCGGCGCCACATCTGAGCTCAAATTATCATTCTGGGCAAGCAGAACTCCCTCGGCTTAATTAAGGTAAATTCAGCGTTCCAGTTTATCATTGAATTTTATATAACATTAAAGCCAGCTTTGCTTGTATTGGATGTTCTTTATGTTTTGTATTAAAACAGAAAACATTAGATGATTTTGGCATCCCAGGATTTTGAATTTGAGCCCTCCTATTATGGGAACTCTGGGTTTGCGCAATGAATAAATGCTTAATAAAAAATGCATTGTTGTTGCCAACATCTGCATGATACAGGCTAACGGCTCACTGGAGTGTGTGAGCCTTGTAAAGTTTCCAAATGCACAGCCAAGAACCCTGGAAAGATCACCTAAGAGTTTGCCCTCGTCATTACCGAGCTACTTCTGTATGTGCGATTAGACTGAGAACATCTTTAATTGCTTTAAAATCTGAATGCATGATAAGAATGGATTAATTTGATTTTTCTGTTCCTACAAGTAGCAGATGGTTTATGTATTCAGAATGCTCATGTTGTAAAATGAGATCCCCAGCTTGTCTCTGATTGGTCACTGTTAATGAAGCATGCTGTGCTGATTATTGATTTAGAAAATGAGGACAGCACAAGAACTGTGAGTTCCTGTGATAAATTAAAGACAAACTCTGTTTATTGCTGACAGAAACCTAAATGAAGAACAAGAAAGATTCAGTTTCCTGTGCAGGTGCCCTATCAAAGTAATTCTGTTCTTTGTTTAAAAACAGGCACTTTTATGGTTGCCTCTAACAAGCAGATGGTAGAGTTGACTTATTTGTGTTTTGTGTTTCTGAATGACCGATCAGATGCATGATGGGAAATGCAATGAGCTGCTTGTCAGGGAAGAGACAATTCACCGGAGAGAGGGCCTGTAGAAGCTGCACACATTCCCAATTTAGTCCCATCTCTGTGGTTTTTAAGGTTAGTAATTTCTTTTGCATTATTATTGGCTGTTGCGAGAGCAGCTGTTCCCCAGCCTCCTTCCCTTCCGAATTACCATCTTCACACTGACAGACAAGCAGCTGATGGGGAAACTCACTGCGTGCATGAGGAGATCCAATTCAGCAATGAAACTAATGTGCTGCATTGAGAAGGAAGACGTGACGGGCCAAAAAGAGGAGGAGGAGGTGGTGATCAAGATCCAAACAGAATCTGGTTCTGACCTGGACTGGATCTGGGAGAAAACGGCAGCCAGTTATTCCCCGACAGGATTCAGATCTATCTCATATTTATTTATTTACCTAATCATTTATTCATTTATTTATTCAGTTCCCCAGATACATGAGTCTTGTTTTTGGCTGCAAATTCCAAACTGGCAGCTCTCCACTGCCTGTAATGAAAGCACTCAGAAACCACAGATACATTTTTCATATTTAAAGGAAAGTGGTGGGGGGGGAGTGGACACAATAATAAAAAGTCCTCGGCTATAGAATAGATCCAAAATGAAAACACCCCATTTTCTTTGACAGAGAAATTCTTATTTTTATTAGACAGAAAAATCTATATATTTATTTTTTTTGTTCCTATAAAGAAGAATGAAATCTAATTACTCGTACTTGTACTCGTACTCGTCGTCTTCTGGTCCATCTGGGACCGGGTCGTGGGGGCAGCAGACTCAGTAGAGACACCCAGACGTCCCTCTCCCGAGACACCTCCTCCAGCTTGTCTGGTGGAAGCCCAAGGCGTTCCCAGGCCAGCCAAGTGACATTGTCCTTCCAGCGTGTCCTGGGCCGTCCCCTGGGCCTCCTCCCGGTGGGGCGTGCTTGGAACATCTCCCGAGGAAGGCGTCCAGGAGGCATCGGGTATACATGCTCGAGCCACCTCAACTGGATCCTCTCGATGTGGAGGAGCAGCGGTTCTACTCCAAGCTCCTCCTGGATGGCTGAGCTCCTCACCCTGTCTATAAGGGAATGCCTGGCCACCCTACGGAGGAAGCTCATTTCAGCCACTTGTATCCGGGATCTCGTTCTTTCGGTCATGACCCAAAGTTCATGGCCATAGGTGAGGGTAGGAACGTAGACTGACCGGTAAATCGAGAGCTTCGCTTTTTGGCTCAGCTCTCTCTTCACCACAACGGACCGGCACAGTGCCCCCATTACTGTGGCAGCCACACTGATCCGTCTGTTGATCTCCCGCTCCATTCTTCCCTCACTCGATACTTGAACTCCTCCACTTGAGGCAGGAACTCCCCTCCAACCTGAAGAGGACAAGCCACCCTTTTCCGGTCGAGAACCATGGCCTTGGACTTGGAGAAGCTGATCTTCATCCCAGCCGCTTCACACTAAGCTGCGAACCATCCCAGTGCATTTTGTAGGTCTTGACTAGAGGGGGCCAAGCAGGACCACTTCATCTGCAAAAAGAAGAGATGAAATACACTGGTCCCCAAATCAGACCCTGTCCGGCCCTTGCCTGCGCCTAGAAATCCCGTCCATGAAGAAATAAAAGCTCGGATGACTTTCAATTTTTTGCTTCTAAATTCAGACAAGACAGAAGTTGTCGTCTTTGGACCGGAGTCTTTAAAAAATAAACTGCTTAGTCAATCACTTAACCTGGATGGCATTAGGTTGACCTCCGGTAATAAAGTAAAAAACCTTGGTGTTATTTTTGACCAGGACATGTCATTTAAATCCCATATTAAACAGGTTTCTAGGATTTCCTTCTTTCACCTCCGAACATTGCCAAAATTAGAAATATCCTATACAGGAGTGATGCTGAAAAACTAGTTCATGCATTTGTTACTTCAATGCTGGACTATTGTAATTCTTTACTATCAGGATATCCACAAAATGCAGTTAAAAGCCTTCAGCTGATTCAAAATGCTGCAGCAAGAGTTCTGATGAAAATTAAAAAGAGAGATCATATTTCCCCTACTTTAGCTTCCCTTCATTGGCTCCCTGTTAAATCCAGAATAGAATTTAAAATTCTCCTCCTCACATATAAAGCCCTTAATGATCTAGCTCCATCATACATCAGAGATCTGATTATTCCATATGTTCCTAACAGGGCACTTCATTCTCAGACTGCAGGTTTACTGGTGGTTCCTAGAGTCTCTAGAAGTAGAATGGGAGGCAGATCCTTTAGTTATCAGGTTCCTCTCCTGTGGAACCAGCTCCCGGTTTTGGTCCGTGAGGCAGACACCCTGTCTACTTTTAAGGCTAGGCTTAAAACTTTCCTTTTTTCCTCCCTGCCTGTTGGATGGAGTAAGGGGGAGTCAGGTTTAGCCTAAACCGGCTCAGTTATGGTTGAGGTGCAAACACACCCTCCATTTCTGCTACCTATATGACCCCTTCTCTTTTCCAATGGCTATAATCAGTCAGACAGAGAGAGGTATCCCAATCCTTGTGGTTTGTAGTATAACAATGACCATCAGTGGGACCCTTTGTGGGCTGCCTTGAAACGACATTGTTGAAAATAAGCGCCGTTTAACTAAATAATCTGAACTGAATCTTTCTGTGTAGTTATGCTGCTATAGGCTTAGGCTGCTTGAGGATATAATGACCACTTTCACCCTCTTCGCTACTTTCTCACACTACTCTCCAATTTTGCATTATTTGCTGTTATTTCAGCTTTTAACTTTGTTCTCTTTCTTTTCTCTTCCTAGAAGCTACACCTGGCCTGACTCTGTGTCTACCTGTGACACCTTTCTGGAGAGGGGCGTCGTCCGAGCTTCTGCTGGCAACAACTTAATGCTCACCCTCTACTGTTGATCCACGTGGCCCTGTCTTTTAGTATTTAACCCTTTCTCTCTCCTAGACGTGGCGATTGACTGAGCTTTTACTGTAACTAATTATATGTGCTCTCTTTCAGACTCTAACATTGAAAACTGGCTCAGAGTTTATCTGTTCTCTCCTTCTAGGTGAAACGACTAAAGGAGCTACATCCATTAACATTTACTTTTCCTTCCCAATGAAAGTACTCCTGGATCAGTGCTTCTTTGTTCTCTTTGTGTCTCTTCTCTGTTCCCTCTAACCCCCAGTCAATCGTGGCAGATGGCCACTCACACTGAGCCTGGTTCTGCTGGAGGTTTCTTCCTGTTAAAAGGGAGTTTTTCCTCTCCGCTGTCGCTACATGCATGCTCAGTATGAGGGATTGCTGCAAAGTCCACCCCAGTGACTGTCCACTGTCTCTACATGCTCATCCGGGAGGAGGGAATGCTGCAAGTCACTGACTGGATGCAATCTGCTGGGTTTCCTTAGACAGAAAAACTTTTTATCCAATTTGAATAAATAACTAACTCTGACTGCACTGTTCAATGGTTAGGACTAATTGGAATGTATGTACCTGACTTTTGTGAAGTGACTTGAAACAACATGTGTTGTGAATTGGCGTTATATAAATAAAACTGAATTGAATTGAATAAAAGTTGTGAACAGTTATGACTGGAGACAAAGGGCAGCCCTGCCGGAGTCCAACATGCATCGGCAACAGGTCCGACTTAGTGGCGGCAATGCAGACCAAACTCTTGCTTTGCTTGTACAGAGACCGGATGGCCCCTAATAAACGGCCCCCGACTCCTACTCCTGGAGCACCCCGCACAGGGCACAACGAGGGACACAGTCGAATGCCTTCTCCAGGTCCACAAAACACATGTGGACTGGCTGGGTAAATTCCCATAAACCTTCAAGCACCCTGCAGAGGGTGTAAAGCTGGTTCCGTGTTCCATGGCCAGGACAAAAACCATACTGCTCCTCCTGAAGCTGAGGTTCGACTATCGGCCAGACTCTCCTCTCCAATACCCTGGCATTGGCCTTACCAGGGAGGCTGAGGAGTGTGATCCCCTTATAGTTGGAACACACCCTCTCCACCCCAGTCTGCCAGTCTTGAGGCACTGTCACCGACCGCCACGCAATGTTGAAAAGGCTTGTCAACCACGACCTACCTACAACATCCAGAGACTTGACGTACTCAGGGCGGATCTCATCCACCCCCAAGCCCTGCCACCGTGGAGCTTTTTACCTGACTTCAGCCTGGGTAATGAAAGAGTCCAACCCCGAGTCCTCAGCCTCTGCTTCCACCAGGGAATGCGTGACGGCAGGATTGAGGAGATCCTCGAAGTACTCCTTCCACCGCTCGATAATGTCCCCAGTCTCAGCAGCTCCCCACCCTCACTGTAAACACTGTTGGCAAAGCACTGCTTCCCCCTCCTGAGGTGCCGGACGGTTTGCCAGAGTCACTTTGAGTTCAACCGGTAGTCCTTCTCCATGGCCTCACTGAACTCCTCCCAGACCAGAGTTTTTGCCTCTGCCACAGCCTGGGCCACAGCACACTTGGCCTCATCCTCAGCCGCCTCAGGAGTCCCACAAGCCAACCACAGCTGATAGGACTCCTTCTTCAGCTTAACAGCATCCGTTACTGCCGGTGTCCACCACCAGGTTTGGAGATTGCTTCCGCAACAGCCACCGTAGACCTTACGGCCACAGCTACGGGTAGCAGCATCGACAATAGATGCAGAGAACATGGTCCACTCAGACTGTAGGTCTCCAAACCCCACCCGGAATCTCTTCAAAGCTCTCCTAGAGGTGGGAGTTGAATACGTCCCTGGCTGAGGGCTCCGCCAGATGATCCCACCAGACCCTCACTATGCGCTTGGGCCTGCCAAGTCTGTCCGACTTTCTCCTCTTCCAGCGGATCCAACTCACCACCAGGTGTTGATCAGTGGACAGCTCAGCCCCTCTCTTCACCCGAGTGTCCAAAACATGCGGCCGAAGGTCTGAAGACACAATCATCGACCTCCTGCCTAGGGTGTCCTGGTGCCAAGTTGTTAGGGTTTGAAAACTTTGTATTGTTTATCACTCTTCCTTCCCAGGGAGAGGAGTGAGTTATGCTACTATCAGCAACATCCGGTGGCTGCTAGTACCAGTCCCCACTCCCTCTCTGTTTAAAAGCAAAACACCTGCACCCTAACCCTTCTGATCCCACACACACACACACACAGACACACAGACACACATACACCCCCTAAATGCTTGGAATGTCTGTTGAACTGTGTATGTGAACCACATATATAAATAAAGAGAGATGGTGCCAACACTTTGTAGTTGCACTGCAGAGTGGGCTACCATCTTGCTGCAAGATTAACAGAGACTCATGTGTCGTTCCTTCTGAGCTGGACTATTTGATACTTAATCCCTAACACAAGTGCACTGATGAACACCCTTATCCTTGAACATGGTGTTCATTATGGACAATCCGTGACTAGCACAGAAGTCCAATAGCGAAACACGACTCGGATTCAGATCGGGGAGGCCATTCCTCCCGATCACACCTCTCCAGGTGTCACTGTCATTTCCCACGTGGGCGTTGAAGTCCTCCAGCAGAATAATGGAGTCCCCGGGAGTGGCACTATGCAGCACCCCCGACAGGGACGCCAAGAAGACTGGGTACTCCACACTACCGCTCGGCCCGTAAGCCAAAATGACAGTCAGAGACCTGTCCCCAACCTGAAGGCGCAGGGATGCGACCCTCTCATGCACTGGGGTAAACCCCAACACGAGACGGCTGAGCTGTGGGGCAACAAACAAACCCACCCCAGCTCGCTGCCTCTCCCTGTGGGCCACTCCAGAGTAGAAAAGAGTCCAGCCCCCTCTCAAGGAGATGGGTTCCAGAGCCCACGATGTGGCTGGAGGTGAGCCAGACTATTTCTAGTCGATATCTCTTGACCTCCCGCACAAGCTCAGGCTCCTTCCCCCCCACACATTCCACGTCTCTAGAGACAGCCTAAGAATCCAGAGATCTGGCCACTGAGGTCTTCACCTTCGTCCGCTACCCAATCCTCTTTGCACCGGTCCCTTATGGTGGTGGGCCCACTGGGGGATGGCCTTGCTGCTCTCGTTCGGGCTTGGCCCGGCCAGGTCCCGCGAGGAGCAACCCAGCCACAAGGCGCTCTCCGACGAGTACCAACCCCAAGCTTGGCTCCAGGCTGGGACCCCAGCTCCGCCCTATCGGGCAACGTTACATGCCTCAATTGTGAGGTTGATCCGCTCTTTGTCTGACCCTTCACCCTTCACCCAGAGCCTGTTTGCCATGGGAGACACTACAAGGGGCATTTAAGCCCCAGGCAACATAGCCTCTAGGATCATTCGAGCACTCAAACCTCTCCACTACGTTAAGGTGGCTTCCGCCTCTTTGCCTGCTCAGACGCTTTTCTCTTAAGCTCCCTGCTTGCTTGCATTCTTCTTTTTATCTCTTTTTATCTCTTAGCCAAAATTACGGAAATATTGGGCTAAAACTACTTCTTACCAGCGACTCCCAAGGATTATTAATTATTTTTTCTAAAGGATTTTGATGGTTTTATAATCAAACCCGACAAGTTGACGCCAGCTAATCACCACAAGATGCCTCCCTTAACCAGAGGGATTCAACAAACCTTTACAGAAATTGGCAATTTTGGAGATGAAAATCCATCGACAAGAAGTGAATGTGGAGGTGAATATGGGGTACAGTGATGATTCAACTCTGCCTGTGATCCCAAACAGTGACAGCCAGCTCTACTACTCAGCCGGCAAACAGAACACTGAGAATAAACCTACCGGCAGACCCCCTGGCATGTTTTACGCGCATGCCCAAAAAGTCAAGGTGGACAACTCACTGGAAGATCTCAGCAATTAAATAAATTAGAATGGCCAGAAGTACAGAGAAATGCCCCTGTTTCCCCTTGGAAAAGGAGACTTCGACAGCGAGCTGGTCTCATAACAACTGATAGGAGTGAGACAGCTGGAAATAATGGAATTCCCCTCCAAAACAGATTTGTCCCACTACAGTATGAAAACCAGGAAAATGATCCATCTTCTGAGAACAATAAAAGGTTTGACAACAACCTTCATTCTAAACAGTCTTCTCCTAAATTGCCAGAGAAAGAGTGCCCCACCGGCCCAAGAACCCTGACACAGCTGTGAATGGGATTAAAAACTTCTGCAACAAGAAAAACACAGAGGTTATGGTTGGTACCAGCAATGTGGTGTCCGATATCTCAGAGAATATTCTGGCAATCACAGAAAAGCGCCCGTCTCTAGAAAACCTTATCATACACTGTGGAGCCATGAATGACGTGGCTAAAAAAAACTCAGGATTGAAGGATTATTTCACTCGTCTGCTGAATAAAGTTGGAGGTCTCAATATAAAGGTGTTTCTCAGCTGACCCTTTGCACCGATTTTCTGTGAAGATGTAATTTTTCGAGACTTTTGATGATTAATAAATGTTTGAAAAAAACGTGCTACTACATCTGTGAACTTCATCGACAACTTCAAATTTTTTTTGGTAAAAAAGACAACTCTTCAAGCAAGATGTTTTCTGTTGGAACAAGCCGGGAGCCAGACGTCTCACATCTAATCACTTCTATTCAGTAAATAATCCGCCAGCAGCTTCTACCTTCAGCATAGAACATGGAGTATCAACAACAATGATAACGCTGCCACCAACAGCTCCAGCAGAGACAACCGGCCAGTTGGCTGAGAAAGAAAGGTCATCACAAAAGGTCTCCCCGCCGAAATCCACAGGAGAAGTGGAGCCCCACCACCTCCTAATCTATCTCCTCCTAATCAGGACCTTCAAATCACTTTTCTGTGATACAGTCTGGGTCCCAGTGGTAACTCTATCAGAAATGAGCATGTCCATGAAAACACTTGGGCCCCTAATAGGAGATAGTTGTAAAATCTCTGTGCTTATACGTGACAGAAAGAACAAAGCCAAAAGGATAAGAGACAGTAATAAACAATCAAAAAAAACCATAAACTGTCAGGTACAACCAGACAGAGTTAATATCAGCAACTAAGTCATATAAACTGGCTTTATTGAACGTAAGATCTCTGTCAGGAAAATCATTTTTAATCAATGACTTCATTACTGACCACGATCTTGATGTTATGATTTTAACAGAAACATGGTTACATGAATTTAATGAAGCTCCCATTTTGACTTTGTGAGAGCAGACAGCAAAGAAAAGGTGGAGGGTTGGTCACTTTGTTTAAAGATTCACTAAAGTGTAAAAAAGTGTCTCTGGGCAAATTTGACTCTTTTGAATATTTGGCTCTCCAGGTAAAAAGCCCGGTCCGAACCATGTCCTTGAATATTTACAGGCCTCCTAAGTCCAAGACAAACTTTTTCTCTGATTTTAATGAGCTTTTATCTGTGATATGTGTTGATTATGACTGTTTAATTATTGTAGGAGACTTCAACATTCACATGGACAATCCTGAAGACGGAAGTGCAATAGAACTATGTGAAACTTTGGTTTGACTAAACATGTAAAACAGCAAACAAACAAACAGGGACATATTTTGGACTTAATCATCACTAAGGGTCTAAACATTTCCAAGGTGTCTATAACTGATGTTGCCCTATCTGACCACTTTTCTGTTATCTTTGAGCAGCATCTCCAATGGCTCAGTTTGCCAAAGAGATATTTTAAGGAGACGCATCTTTAAGGACAATGCTGCTAAAACCTTTAACCAGATTTACTCTTCTACCTCCACTTTGCCCTGTAACACTGTAGAGGAGCTGGTAGATAGCTTTTATTCTAAAATCTCCGACATCATTGATTCAATTGCTCCAATTGAAGTGACAGTCGTTTCTGTGAAGAAAATGTCTCCGTGGAGAAGTGCTCCACCAGTCAGAAGTGAAAAGAAGGAGTGTCGAAAAGCTGAACACAGTTGGCGAAAGACTGGACTCCAGGTTCACTATATTATCTATAAAGAGAGACTATACAGATATAACCTAAAACTGAAAATGCAAGGGAATCATTCTTTTCTGAGATCATCAGCAAAAACATTAACAATGCTCGTGCCTTATTTGCCACAGTCGACAGGTTAACAAACCCTCCTGTAACCGTAGCATCTGAACTCAACTCTATCAGGGCCTGCAGCAAATTTGCTAACTTCCTCACTGAAAAAACCCAAAAGATCAGAGGGGCAGTCAGCACATCCACATCAACTCTAGTACCAAAGTTGTCTCCAACTAGAACTGATTTTGACAAAATTTCCCACTTACACCAAATAAACTACAAAAACTTAGAAGAAATTGTACACCAACTAAGCTCCTCTTCCTGGTGTCTCGATGTTTTACCCACAGTTTTCCTTAAGAAAGCTTTGCCTGTCATAACATCTGATTTAACACAAATCATAAATGCGTCCCTTTTGTCAGGTGTTTTCCCCCAGGCCCTAAAAACAGCAGTTATCAAACCTCTATTTAGAAAGAGCAACTTGGACAAGTTGCTACTACAGAACTACAGGCCTATCTCAAACCTCCCCTTCATCAGTAAGATAATTGAAAAAGCTGTGTTTCAACAGTTAAACACCTTCCTAACAATGACCAGCCGCTTCGATGTCTTCCAGTCAGGGTTCTGTGCTCACCACAGTACAGAGACTGCCCTTGTCAAGGTGTTCAATGACATCCGTATAAATGCAGACTGTGGAAGAACCACAGTGCTGGTATTATTGGACCTTAGTGCAGCATTTGATACTGTTGATCACTCCATTTTATTAGAGCGCCTGGAAAACTGGGTCGGCTTTTCTGTTACAGCACTCAATTGGTTTAAATCATACTTGAAGGACAGGGACTTTTTTGTGTCAGTAGGTAACTCTACATCAGAGACCACAAAAATCACATGTGGCTTTCCCCAAGGTCCATCTTAAGGCCCCTCCTATTCTATATCTTCATGCTCCCACTAACTCAGATTTTAATAAACAACAACGTAAGTTATCATAACTATGCAGAAGACACACAGCTATACGTTACGATGTCACCAGGTGACAATGAACCCATTCAAGCGCTGGGTAAATGCTTAGAAGAAATCAATGCATGGACGTGCCAAAATTTTCTTCAGCTGAATCAAAAGAAAACTGAAGTAATAATGTTTGGACAAAAGGAAGAGCGTTTAAAAGTTAGCACACAGCTTCAGTTAATACAGCTAGAAACCACCAATCAGGCTCAAAATCTGGGTGTAGTGATGGACTCAGACCTGAACCTTTAGAGGCACATAAAGGCAGTAAGAAGGTTAGCCTTCTATCACCTAAAGAATATCTCCAGGATTAAAGGACTAATGTCTCAGCAGGACCTTGAAAAACTAATTCATGAGTTCATCTTTAGTAGTATGGATTACTGCAGCGGTGTCTTCACAGCTCTGCCTAAAAAGTCGATCAGACAGCTGCAGTTGATCCAGAACGCTGCTGCCCGCGTCCTCACTAAAACTAAGAAAGTGGAGCATATCACCCGGGTTCTAAAGTCCTTACACTGGCTCCCTGTAGCTCTTTGAATAGACTTTAAAATACTTCTGTTAGTCTATAAATCACTGAATGGCTTAGCACCAAAATACATTACAGACTTGTTGTCAGTGTATCAACCATCCAGACCTCTCAGGTCTTCTACTCTGCATACCCAGAACCAGAACCAAACATGGAGAAGCAGCTTTTAGTTCTTATGCTCCACTAATCTGGATAGAAACTCCCAGAAAACTGTAAAAGCGCTGAAACGCTAAGTTGCTTTAAATCATGATTAAAAACTTATTTTGTTTAGAGTGGCCTTTTAATGTGTTATCTAAACATTATTAGTTAAGTTTTCAGTCCACTTTTTTGCTACCTGTATGACCTCTTCTCTTTTCCAATGGTTATAATCAGTCTGACAGAGAGACGTATCCCAATCCTTGTGGTTTTTAGTATAACAATGACCATCAGTGGGACCCTTTGTGGGCTGCCTTGAAACGACATTGTTGAAAATAGGCGCCGTTTAACTAAATAATCTGAACTGAAACTTACTGTGTAGTTATGCTGCTATAGGCTTAGGCTGCTGGAGGACATAATGACCACTTTCACCCTCTTCACTACATTCTCACACTACTCTCCAATTTTGCATTATTTGCTGCTATTTCAGCTTTTAACTTTGTTCTCTCTCTTTTCTCTTCCTAGAAGCTACACCTGGGCTGACTCTGTGTCTACCTGTGACACCTTTCTGGAGAGGGGCGTCGTCCGAGCTTCTGCTGGCAACAACTTAATGCTCACCCTCTACTGTTGATCCACGTGGCCCTGTCTTTTAATGTTTAACCCTTTCTCTCTCCTAGACATGGTGATTGACTGAGCTTTTACTGTAACTAATTATATGTGCTCTCTTTCAGACTCTAACATTGAAAACTGGCTCAGACTTTATCTGTTCTCTCTTTCTAGGTGAAACGACTAAAGGAGCTACATCCATTAACATTTACTTTTCCTTCCCATAGAAAGTACTCCTGGATCAGTGCTTCTTTGTTCTCTTTGTGTCTCTGCTCTGTTCTCGGTTCTGCTGGAGGTTTCTTCCTGTTAAAAGGGAGTTTTTCCTCTCCACTGTCGCTGCATGCATGCTCAGTATGAGGGATTGCTGCAAAGTCCACCCCAGTGACTGTCCACTGTCTCTACATGCTCATCCGGGAGGAGGGAATGCTGCAAGTCACTGACTGGATGCAATCTGCTGGGTTTCCTTAGACAGAAAAACTTTTTATCCAATTTGAATAAATAACTAACTCTGACTGCACTGTTCAATGGTTAGGACTAATTGGAATGTATGTACCTGACTTTTGTGAAGTGCCTTGAGACAACATGTGTTGTGAATTGGCGCTATATAAATAAAACTGAATTGAACTTTTCCTTTCGTTTTCTTATCCATCATTCTATTCTCTTTATTTTTTTTAATTACCTCTGTTGTTTGATTTTCTGTATCATTGTAATGTTTTTCCTTATGTACAGCCTTGCCTTGTTGCTGAAAAGCGCTATATAAATAAACTTGACTTGACTTGACTTCAAGGAGGGGTGAAAGCTAGTTAAAATATAAGAATTGCTACAATCAGTTGACAATCTTGTCCCATTCATTAGTGCCTAGCATGCTTACTCTCATTTATATCAGTACAATATTTTCATCAATTATTAAAAAGTATTCGTACCCCTTTAACTTTCCCTTGTTTTGTCACATTACATAGGCCAAAACATGGTACTGCATAACTAAAGTGGTCGGAACATGATGGTTTTCAAAAAAACATTTTAAATCTGTATTTAGCCCCCATTACTCTCATAACTCTAATAAAAATCCAGTGCAACCAATTGCCAATAAAGTCCACCTGCCTGTACCTTGATCTCAGTATAAGTCCAGTTGTTCTGGGAAGGTTTTGGATGTTAGAGAACATGAGTCAAAAAACAGCATTGTGAAGACTAATGAACAGCACATACATGTCACATTTGTGGAGAGGTTTTAAGTGGTGTTAGGTTTTAAAACTTTCAGAATCTCACAAAGCTGTCAAACTGAATAACTGAATAACTGCTGAGCAAGATTCTTTCCTCCTATTCACTGGGAACCCAGCCTTATGTAGGGTCCTCAGGGGCCACTGTCCATGTTTTAGATGTATCTCTGCTCCACCACACATGATACAAATGATTGCATTACCTCCTCAGCATGCCATCAGGTGCTGCTGAAGCCTATCCCTCAATATTGCCATTCATTTAAGGCAGTTGTGTGGCACCAGGGAAACACCTAAAACATGCAAGATAGTTAGCCCTGAAGACCCTACAGGCTGGGTTCACAGTACACACTCCGATTTCTGACTTAAAATCGATTTTTCAACTGATGGTGAATGCGAAAATGGAAGACTATTCTTTTAACAGAACCAATCCGGCATTATGCAGCTGTGCTTTATTACAATGTCATTAAGCCCAATAGTATGGCTACCTTTAAATTTAAAGTGCGTTAAATCCACAAAAATCTACATATCTTGTCAGCATAGCATAATTCACCAACAGCCTTTCCAATGTTTTTCAAAGCAGACAAGTAATTGTAAAAACCCTTATGAGACATTATGAGAGACTATTGAAGGCAAGCCTTCAGAAAACAGAATTTGCACTACCATATATTGAGTGATGGCAAGAAGTTTGAAATTGCACATTGCAACAGCTTATTCCTGTAGACGGAAAATTGATTGCTTTATTGACAAAATACATTTTTAACTGGGATTTTTCAAATGGATGTGCAAGCTGCTTATTAGCAACACAGACATGTATGGAGTAAACACTCCTACTTTCCAAAGAAACAGCCACAATTTGCTTTAAGCTAGACAATAAAGGTTATATATCTATAAAAAATACATTGATTTCTAAATGTATTTCTTAGTCTCTCTTCCCTCTATGTTCTCAAATTCATTTCTTAAATGTTTTTTATTTCAGGGGCCAAGAAGCACTCCCACATGAACACACAACACTAAGGGTTACAAGGTAAGGTAAGAAGTAACTCAGATTCCCCTTTAAGCTGCTTATCTTTTCATGTATGCTAGGTCATTGAAAAACCATTTGGTCTTGTCACATCTTAAAGTGTGTGCCACTGTTGATACGCTCCAATTCTGAATAGTTCAAGTGTATTGAGACCAAGGCTGTAGGATTCAGTGTTTAACTACATCAGGCCAGGGTTTATTTCTTATGCAGCTATGTCACCATCTGGTATCTTGTCTACCTACATTGTTTAAACAAAAAGTAGTATGTAATTCTGTTATGAGGGTACAAGTAAAGGTTAGTCTACAAAAGATGCATTTCAGGCACTTCAATAGCAGCAGCAACTGTGAGAAAGAGCAGCTTGCTTTGAATTCTTGGCTCTGTAACCTTTGTTTCCTTGATTCTGTAACTTTGCTAAACTTTAAGACAGACCTACATGATCTGTTTTATGTTTAGTACTGTGTACCAATATTAAACAGCCTATTACTTAACAAATGTTGATAGACCTTCAGAAAGCCTAAGAACTATCGGTCCAAATCAGTTAAAATCATAATAAGAATATCTGGAAGCAAAATATAAATAAATAAGGAATGACTCAAAACATTTACACAGTGAAATATACAAACTTTACAATATCTTACAATAACAAACATAAAGACGAAAAAGTGTTTCACTGTATTTTTATTTTTGAATTTTACATATAGCAATTAAGTTACAAAAGTGATCAGGGTCATGTAACACAAAGAGTGGAGTTGTCATGTGAAAGCCAAGTTGAACTAAAGCACTTTCATTATTCAAAGAGTAGTGCTTGTGGATTTCATTCAAAACCCCCACTGTGCTCCATTTCCAGGCATACAGGCCTGCAGTGTCCAACGCAGTGAGTGCCTTTGAGCCAAACAACAAAGTGCTCACTGCTTATTTGCTTACCGAGGTCTCCTGTTCTTGTGTGCTTCTACTGACATGCAGTGCAAACATTTTTAATTACCTTTAGCTCTGTGATATCAGCCTCCCTTGAATAACTTGCTGTGGCGTTTTACCACCTGTTACTAATCGCTCTGTGAATTTGTCACGGCACCAACGATGATTCAAACTAACACTGGGTGCCCCACAAGACCCTCCAGGAAATGCAGCAACCGGCAAACAGCAAGGCGTTTAGTGAGCCAAGGGAGCGACTTCATGGATTTTTTGCATCATTAACTATTTATAAGTTGCCACTTCGTGTTATTTACACTGGACTGATGGTAATGCTGTTCAAAGCTCAAACGGCATGCAGAGACCTGCTGGGATAGCAGGGGGTGGATGGTGTATGTGTGAATGTGTTAAATATTGTACAGACATGCCACCTGCAGCTGCAAACTCGTTGTGGGGTAAAAGGGGCGAGTTGGGAGCAACTCTAAGGGGACAAGGAAATGCAGCAGCTGAATGCAGGGCATGCAGAGAAGAGCTTGTGTAGTCAGGGCACACTGTGACTATATAATGTATAAGACAAAGCTTAACCACAAGCCTCAAGGAATATTCAGTTGACCTGGTTTATCCTTAGCTTCAAACCACAAGACCCTATTCCGTCATCATTTACAGAAACGTGTCATTTGAAGATATGCCACTCTTACTGAAGAGAACTGTCTGAATTCTATCTATCTATCTATCTATCTATCTATCTATCTATCTATCTATCTATCTGCCTGCCTGCCTGCCACATTTTAAATATTTACATGTTTTATTCTCTATTAAATCATCCTGCTTTAATATTTTAGGCCTTTGTTAAATGAACACCTTGAACAACTTTAGACTTCCACAAAACTACCAAATGCCGGTTTGTTTCAAAGGTTTCATTATTTTTTCAAATATTCATAATTATATTTATTAGTTTAGTTAAGGTTTGATCAAATGAATACTATGGCTGGTTTTGTGGTGATTAGAGTTTTAGATACGTCAAAGATTAGCAACAAAGTTGATTTGATTGCATTAGTTTTTTTTATGTAGTGCTGGATTATTCAGCAAAAAAAGGGTGACCAGGCCCCCTAGTAGTCATGTGGCGCATACAACAGGAAAAAGCTGAATCTGGCACAATACAGCAAAAATGTGAAACATTATAAATTTTCTTCAGAATGAAATGCAAACTTTAGGTTTATGCAATGATGGTATTGAGAAAAACCCATGGTTTTAAGGGAAGTCCCTTATGGATTTAGATGGGAGTATTTGGTTGAAGATTGCAATAGCAGGTTTTTCATCTTCCTTCTTATACTAAAATTTTCAACCTATAATCATAAGTTTTTTTAGGATTAACTTTTTCTATATGTATGTCATTAGATGTAAGATGAATTTATGTTTTTATCAATGACCCAGTCAAAATTTAACACAAGTTCGTCCTCTAGTTTTACATATTTACATCGAGGTGCATCTCAATAAGTTACAATATTATAAAAAAGTTTATTTATTTCAGGTTATAATTTCACAAAGTGAAACACATTATATAGATTAATTACACACAGGCTGATGTTTTCAAGAATTTCTTTCAGTTAATTATGATGATTTTCTACTTAAAGCTAATGACATTTCATTTCTTAGAATATTAGAAAATCACATGAGACCAATACAAAGCCATTTTTAATAAAGAAATGTGGACCTAAGAAAAAGTTTAGTACCTGCTTAAAGGTTATTTTTAAAAACGTACTTTTAATCTGACAAACAAGCTGCATCAGAATGCATAGTCCAATGTATCGCTCGACCTACAAGCTGGGAGAAAAGTTGCACATTGCAATGAAGTGGATGCATGAGTTATCTGTGTCTGAGAAGAAAATGAACACCTGATTATATGAACACAAAAGAAATGACATGACAACTCTGAAACACTCAAAAGATTTGCAGGCTGATTGTAGCACAATAGGTTCCTTGTTTTTTGCCTTTAGACTGGCAGACAGTGTTGCAGAAGGAACAATGGGAAATTCACCCAAAGACAAACTCAGTACAAAGGTCTGAAAGAAGCACAATAAGTTTCCTGATCAGACAGAACGTGATTAAATGTACTCCAATGCAGACTTGTAAAATAAATCTTTGACACTTCACACAAACAGATCATGTGTACTTTAGTTGTTTTAGATCATGGGTCTCAATCTCACGTCCTCCAGGACCGATGTCCTGCAGCTGTTAGAGGTGTCTTTGCTCCAGCACACCTGAATCAAATAATTGGGTCATTAGCAGAACTCTATAGAAGTTTACTGCATGCTGAGGTGGTAATCCAGCCATTTGCTTCAGATGTGCTGGAACAAGCACATGTCCAAAAGTTGAAGGACACTGGCATTCAAGGACTGGGGTTTGAAACCCTTGTTTAAATGGAAACTGTGCTAATACTAGATAAATATGCAGTATGCTAATGCTAATAGTAGGTTTGTAATGTATAGATGCAGATTTGTTCTTTAGTTTAGCGAACTGCTAATGCATGATTTATTTTATTGGTTTACTCATTCTTTTATTTCTCATTTCAGATATGAAAATTAATCACATGATTAATAATTTTATAATACGTGTAGCTATCAATCTATCCCATTACACAAAGTTGCTTGTGATTTACTTATGTTATGTGAACATGCTGCTCATGCCAACGCTAGACTTCTATTTTGTGCTCACATCTGACTCATAGGCTCTCTGAAATGGAAAAGTAAATAAACAGTATGCCACATACTTTCTCTGTCCAGATGTTCAAAGAAAAATGAGTGGACCTGTCAAAAACAAATCTTGAAGCAGCAGAAAAGTCAAAGCATCAGAGATGAACAAAAAAAATGCTCTTGATGTGACGAATAACAGCATCTTTTGAATCCCCTTTGGAGTCCTGCTTTGAAAACTCTGGGACTTACTGCTGCCAAGAAACATTCAATACCAGTTTTTATTTTGTTGATAACTGCCGGGAGCATTGCCCAATCACATTGCTTTTAGTTTATCAGCACCCTGAGGCTTTTATTTATGTTGGCCAGGAGGGATTACATCTTTGTAGGATTTTCATTAGGTTCCTGTTTCTTGTTGTCTGACAGGTGTGTGGCTACATGGTCTCACTCTGCCTCTTTCTCAGGTTAGGTAATACTTGAAGGTTTACAAGACGAAGTATGATTCTCCTATTTAGGAGGATAACCTCATATTATCCTTGCAGAAACTTTAGTTTTGGTTTATGACACCATTAAGGCTAATTGTCATTCCATTTTGGATGTCTCTCACCAAAGTAAATGTACCTAGAGCTACCAAACCTCCAGGTACAGATGACATAGCTTATGAAGTTTTATACATAGTAATATTTTAAAAATCCCTGCGTATGTTGCATTTATGAAATAAAAAACTACTAAAATAACATTTTATTGCTGTTTTTTTGTATATTAAAGAAAGAAGATAAAATCCTTTATATTAAGGGAATAGAAACTCATTTTTATACCCTTTTATGGATTCTCTCCAAATATGAAAAGTATGCAAGGTCAAATATGTACATACACCACCAATAATTTGTGGTTAAATGCCTCTTATTGCCGAAGTTGACATTTTAAATTAGTTGCTCTGTGGGTATGAACCTACTTAAGGCCAAGTTCATAGATTGTCAATAGGGTCTAGGTCTTTCCTTTTGAATGTCCATTCAGAAAGCTTATTGTAATCATGTTTTATCAATTTTAAAACAACGTTTGATGTGTGTTTGGGATCATTGTCGAACTGGAACATCCAACTTTGTCCTTGTTTTATTCACCTGACCCAATCTGTCACTCTCCGATAAAAGGAAAGTGGGAAGGATGCTCGGAAGCAATCCAGAAGCCACCCGGGCTCAAGCTTACCATGTAATGGAAACTGGTAGAACACCGTCACTTTCCACAGTGAAACCAGTTTAGCATTGTGATGGACTGAAAGTTTCAACTAAGAATGAAGCATCTGCTCCAAAATCTGCTCCTTCAAGCTTGACTGAAATTTGCAGCTGCCTGCATGGACAAGACAAATGCCTTCTGGGGAAAGGTGTAATGGTCAGATGGGACAAAGATTAAACTATTTGACTGCTTTGGCAACAAGTATTTTTGAAGGAGTCAAAGGAGAGTAGTTCAAACCCAAGAAAAATGTACCAGCTGGTAGAATCATGATGTGGGGCTGTTTTGCTGCCAGTGTAGAATGGAGAAAAAAGAAGAGCTTCCTCCAAATTATTCAACCTCACATCAAATCATCAGATAGATGGTGAAACATGTAGACAACAGGGTGTTCCACCATGACAATGATTCAACAAAAAACACATACCAAAACTGGTTTGGATAAAGCAGACTATAAGGCATATGTAAATATTATTCTAAGTCTTATTGAGATCACATAAATACCAAAAGCTATCTTATGCAGATGAAAATTAAGTTACTTAAATAAAAACTCAGACCACCACAGTAGATTGCCTTTTTTACTAAAAGAGCCTTTAGCTGATCTGTCTGCAAAATTACCACATATTATAAACACTGACAAAAACAGAACAGAATCTTTTTACCTTTCTTTAAATATGTTCTTGTTGAACATTCTAGCCTTTTTAAAATTAGTTTCTTCACAAGGGGAAATGTATTACATATTTACCTGTTTTTTTGCTGTCTTTTTTTGCTGGAGGAGAATTTTGCCCACCACATAAATGTGTTCCTTCTAAATGTGTTCTCAATTATTTGCAGTTTAATTTCTAGGACTGAGTCATTTCCCATCACATTTGTATGGATACGTAAGGGAACATGGTGTTTTCAATCCAAACATCCCTTGCTTGCATCCACTTGTACTCACCTGCATCCTCTTGATAATGTTGACTTCTCTGCCTGTGAGGGCCTTGATGTTGGCTCACTGAATGCTCCTTTCTGCCAGTTATTGAGACTCTTTTACCTCACAGTTTGGAACCGTGAATGTTGCCTCGGATTCACCCACAGTGCTGAGATTTTGTTCATGATCTCTTATTTTTTACTCTTTTCTATTATTTGAATGACATTAAACAGGTAGCAGTTTGACCACTGCAGTTTAAGATGTTTGTCCTTTGCAAAATCAACTGAGCTACTGATTTCTTATAAGTGCCTTATCCAGAAATCCCTTTGAGCTTGATCTATTGCAATTCAGTTTTTTAAGGCAATGCTCATCTTATTAAGCTGCAATCAGTTTTTTTGGACAATTTGCAATACCCGGGTTTTGTAAAGCATTTACCTGCCAATACCCATTTATGACTGTTTCTAATTTATTTATTTCAAAACTATAATATAAAACAATTGCATTCAAATAATTTTCTCTAGCCCTTAGTGCCATTAGTGGACATTAATGAGATATATTAGGAGCACTGGCGATGTCACTGAGAGCAGTCGTTATATAACAGGGTTTTGTAAATATTTTAAAACAAAGACAAAATGACAACCGGGTTGGCACTTTAAACTGACTATATCATCAAAACTAAAACAACACTCTCTGTGTGTATTTTCTACAGAATATAGATCCGAACCTTTACTCAGAGATTGCTAGGGAGACTTAGACTGTCAACATTTCCAATTCCAGCATATTGTGTAGCAGTGAGGCCAAATCTCAAAAGCATAAAACAGAGAACTTTTGGTGTTTTCCATTTAGCCTTCCTGTTATCTGCTTAAACTTTTGCTCTCACAGATTAATTACCATAGACATGTCTCAACATGTTGTAAAAAAGGAAGATTTATTGTAAATTACTTCTTAAACCTTTTGTGCTTCATCTGGCTTCATTCTTTAGACACTTCAGTTAAACTGAAAAATACTTACTTTGAGTTGTCTTCATTCAGTAGCAGTTTCCATGAGAGCGTTTTTACTACAATTAATAGCACTTTTGTATGTTTTGTTCACAGACTGGAAAAAGATAGGATTTTTACGGCACCAACTTCCTGCTGATCGAACAGAATCGATCAAGCTGACAATCAGCTGATTTCAGTCAGCAAACAATCCCTTTACGTATCTACCGAAAAGATAAACCCTTCTGCTACACACAGCTCCAATTACCCCAAAATAAATAAATAAATAAATAAATGTTTATTTATTCAAATTGTCAAGCTTATTTTTGAAATTGTCAACTACAGATAAAGGTTTGTGATAAAATAAATCTTATTGATTAAGACTAAAATCAACCACAGATTATTATCCTGATCCACAACAGGGTTAATGGTCTTATTCAACTCATTTTTTGTTTTTTGCCTATCCTGGGTAACCCTAATTTCTTTACATTTTCCTTCTAATCAGCCAGACTGAGCTGCAATATTTTAAAGTGGTCCAGATCCAGAATGTCTTTCAAAGTTTTTCTTTAGATTTCTATTGGCTTTTTCTATTCATTTTAAGTCTAATCGTTGTACCTGACCGTGACAGTTTATTGAGCAGGGGTTTCTTACATGTGTTTCCCTGCTAGGGCTCTTCGTGTGAAGGAATCCAGCTTGGACTAGAGCAGTTATCAGGCAGGGTGTAGATTGGGACCTCTACGTCAGTGGTTCTCAACCCTGGTCCCCAGGGCCCACTGTCCTGCATGTTTTAGGTGTGTTTCATTCTGCTATACACCCAATGTAAATGAAATGCAATCATTTGAATCAGGTGTGGCGGAGCAGAGACATCTTAAACATGAATGACTCTGAGCCCTGAAGACAAGGGTTGAGAGACACTGCTCTAAGCTGATAGTCATCAGCTAAAAAAAGGGTGGATTTTGATCTTCAGGCTGGGAATATGTTACTGCCCCAAGTGGTGGTGTTTGAAGATGTTAGGGCCTGGTTTACAAGAATGAATCAGAGGATGGATAGTAGAGAAGGGAAGTGTCTGGAGTGATATAAAAATTGTACCTGAAGCTAAGCTAAAATATTAAAGTTTCAATTTTACAGTTAATGTTCCAACCCTACCTACGGTTAAGAGGCGTGGTTATTGACAAACAGAAATAGATTACACATACAAGCAGCTGAAACTGACTAACCCTTAGGGATAAATTGAACGGCTCAGCCACTCAGGAAAAGCTCAGACTACAATTGCTGCTTTTCCTGGAAGCTCCTGGAAGGTCAACCAAGACTAGCTGGAGAAACGACATAGTGCCTCACAACTGTATTCTTACGACCTGAATCCTTCCATGTTCTGTCACATTACAACCTCCTACTTAATGACTTATAGCAAGTTTGGATTTCACTGAATAAACACAATCAGAATCAGAAAAGCTTTATTGCCATGTACGTTTTTGGACATACAAGGAATTTGTTTTGGCGTAGTCGGTGCAATACAGTACTCAGATTTAAGCAGTATAAATATAGCTACAATATAAATATAAATATATGTGCACAGTTTTAAGTGAGTGAGAGTAAATGTAGAGCAGTATAAGATGTGAGAGCGGTACAACAGTGCAGGTGATCAGTGTGCTAGTATGCCAGTGCAAGTAAAGCAGAAGTCCAAGCTGAGCGTTAATGTAATGCATAGAGTTGCAAGTTACAAGTGTCCTGTCAGCAAAAAAGGGGGGGGTGTGGGGGAAAGGGAGAGTGTCAGGGTTGTTTCCAGGCTTTGTTAACAAGGCTGGTGGCAGATGGGAAAAAACTGTTCTTGTGGCGTGAGGTTTTGGTCCGGATGGACCGCAGCCTCCTGCCAGAGGGGAGAGTCTCAAAGAGTCTGACCGGGGTGGGAGGCATCAGCCAGAATCTTCCCTGCCTGCTTCAGGGTCCTGGAGGTATACAGTTCCTGGAGCGACAGTAGACTGCAGCCAATCACCTTCTCAGCAGACCGAATGACACGCTGCAGCCTGCCCTTATCCTTGGCTGTAGCAGCGGCGTACCAGATGGTGATGGAGGAGGTGAGGATGGACTCAATAATGGCTGTGTAGAAGTGCACCATCATAGTCTTTGGCAGGTTGAATTTCTTCAGCTGCCGCAGGAAGAACATCCTCTGCTGGGCTTTCTTGATGAGCGAACTGATGTTTGGCTCCCACTTGAGGTCCCAGGAGAAGATGGTTCCTAGGAAGAGAAAGATTCCACAGTGTCAATTGTGGAGTCACAGAGGGTGATGGGGGCAGGTGGGGCTGGGTTCTGCCTGAAGTCCACAACCATCTCCACTGTCTTTAGAGCGTTGAGCTCAAGGTTGTTCTGGCTGCACCAGTCCAACAGACGATCCTCCCATCTGTACGCGGACTCGTCACCATCAGAGATGAGTCCGATCAGAGTGGTGTCGTCCGTAAATTTCAGAAGCTTGACAGACTGGTGACTGGAGGTGCAGCTGTTGGTGTACAGGGAGAAGAGCAGAGGAGAGAGAACACAGCCTTGGGGGGAACCAGTGCTGATGGTCAGGGAGTCAGAGATGTGCTTCCCCAGCCTCACGCGCTGCTTCGTGTCAGACAGGAAGTCAGTGATCCACCTGCAGGTGGAGTCGGGCACACTCAGCTGGGAGAGCTTCTCCTGGAGCAGAGCTGGGACGATGGTGTTGAAGGCAGAGCTGAAATCCACAAACAGGATCCTGGTGTAAGTTCCTGTGGAGTCCAGATGCCGGAGGATGGAGTGAAGGGGTAGGTTGACTGCATCATCTACAGACCTGTAGGCTCTGTAGGCAAACTGCAGGGGGTCCAGGAGGGGGTCGGTGATGTCTTTTAGGTGTGAGAGCACAGGGCGCTCAAAGGACTTCATCACCACAGAGGTCAGGGCGAAGGGTCTGAAGTCATTAAGCCCTGTGGTCCTTGGCTTCTTGGGAACAGGGACGATGGTGGAGGACTTGAAGTAGGCTGGCACATGACATGTCTCCAGTGAGGTGTTAAAAATGTCTGTGAAGACTGGAGACAGCTGATCAGCGCAGTGCTTCAGGCTGGCTGGTGAGACAGAATCTGGTCCAGCAGCTTTCCGGGGGTTCTGTCTCCTGAAGACTTGACGTCCCTCTCCTGGATGGAAAGAGCCATCCCCGGCGTGGGTAGGGGGCTGGTGGGGGGGAACTTCAGGGTGGGGTTTGGAGGTGCCCAGGGCCCTCTTGAGGTTGGGGAGGTGGGGGTGGTGGATTGTGGCTGCAGCTGTTGGGGGGTGTCGTGGGAGATGGTTGCAGGACTGTCCCTTTGTCTTTCAAAGCGGCAGTAGAACTCGTTCAGGTCGTTGGCGAGGCGTCGGTCGTTGATGGAGTGGGGGGGCTTTCGGCTTGTCGTTGGTGATCTGTCTGAGCCCTTTCCAGACAGACGCAGAGTCGTTGGCTGAGAATTGGTTTTGGAGCTTCTCAGAGTACAGTCGTTTGGCCTCTTTCACTGCCTTGCCAAACTTGTACTTCGCCTCTCTGTAGATGTCTTTCTCCCCACTCCTGAAGGCCTCTTCCTTATCCAGTCTTAACCTTCTGAGTTTGACTGTGAACCAGGGTTTGTCGTTGTTGTAACTCACCCTGGTGCATGATGGTACACAGCTGTCCTCACAGAAGCTAATGTAGGAAGTCACAGCCTCTGTGTACTTGTCCAGACTGTTGGGTAGTAGTCCTGAACACATCCCAGCTGTACAGCCTAAACACGCCTGGAGATTCTCCACAGCCTTATTGCTCCACTTCCTTGACGTCTTTACAACAGGTTTGCAGAGCTTTAGTTTCTGCCTGTATGCAGGAATCAGGTGGACCATGATGTGGTCGGATTGGCCCAGTGCAGCACGTGGGACAGCGTGATAAGCATCTCTGATGGTGGTGTAACAGTGATCCAGAATACTGTCCTCTCTGGTCGGACATTTAATAAACTGTCTATATTTGGGGAGTTCGTGGGTGAGATTACCTTTGTTAAAGTCGCCAGCGACGATAACTAAGGAGTCCGGGTTGGTCCGCTCCACACTAAGTATCTGGTCGGCAAGGACGCGCTGTGCGACCTGCACATTAACTTGCGGCGGGATGTAAACACCAACCAGGATGAACGAAGCCAACTCACGGGAACTCGCAAAGTAATAGACAACTGTGAAATAGTCTGATATTTTTCATTATTCTGAATTATGCCTGTTCTAAATTTCCAGTTTAGTAGTATAGATAAGTTAAGCTTTGAGCTTTAACTTTTAACTTTGACAAGAAATATTCAGGTCTAAATGAGGTTTAAGTGAAATATTAACATTTCCGTTAGCTTTAAAACTCTACACACAAGTGGTGGCCCAATTGCTGTAATGAGCTAATTCCCACTGGAACACTTGTGTTTATCGGCTGGCTTTTTTTGTTTGTTTGTTTGTGAGGAAAATGATTCATGGTGACTTATATTCACAAACTGTCAAACTGAAAAGTATTGATAGTGGATGGATTAATTGAAGATGACACTGTTTCTGTTGGCAACTGCACAATTTTGGAGTCTTACCATTTATTAAGACAACACTGACCTGAGGCGATGAGGTAATCTGTTTTTTGCACTCTAAATGCAGACTGTGTGTTAAATCCTTCAAATATAAAAAAACAGAAGGAAAGCAGCAGTGGGGTTTTAACGCGGATAGATTGACACACAGATAAAGAGGATACAGTAATACAATGACAGCATGACAATCTTTCCACGCATTTTATGGTGACGAATAATCAAAAATCCGTTTATCAGTGACACATCAAGGAGCATTTAGTTTATGCTTCAGTTAATCCTATTGGCTATTTTGTGAGTTCTCTGTCTCCTACTTGTTTCATCGTGCTATATTTGTCTCATAAATACCAAATATTTTGGCTTGACAAATTGCTGCACAGGAACAAATCCTATTAAAGGTTGCAGTTTTGTGTTTCCTGCCAGTGACATTCTGTTTGGGTGTTGCATTATATACCGAGTTGTCATTAATGGATAATGAGAGTATTTTGTATTTTTAGACACTTCTTGCAGCATATCACTATTTCTTATTATCCCTAAACAATCCAGACTTTCCACTTTTGTTATTCTAATGTGCTACACAATTCCTTTCATCTATCAATCAATTAATTAATCCTTCTTTATCCAGCACTCTACTGGAACGCCATGCAGGACAGAGCATTTAAAGGAGACAAGTGAGCAGTAAAATGTAAGAATCATAGACACCATGGAGCCCATCTTACTGAACCTGTCACTGAAAGGGTTTAACCTAATAACTGAATCAGGATTGTTGGGAAACCTCATCTGGTAGAAATTAAATTCTCTCTCAACATTGTTTTGCAGCTCCTCCAGTGTTACCATGGGCCTTTTGGCCTTATGTAAAATTGACAATCTCCTTTCCTAGGATATCAGTTTGAAAGGTTTGCAGTTATGCTATACTCTTCGCATTTTACTTATTTTAAACATCCCTGATGCTTCTGTGTGTTTCTTGGTCTTCATGATGCTCTTTGTTCAATAATGCTCCCTAAGAAACCTAAGGCCTTCACATTACAGATAAAATTACACAAAGGTGGATTCTTTTACTATTTAGGTGATTTCTGAAGGCAATTGGTTGCACTGGATTTTATTTAGAGGTACCATAGTAAAACAGGCTGAAAGCAAATGTATATTTTCTGAATTACATTTGTTTACTATTACTTTAAACAGACTTTTGTGATTGTAATGTGACAAAATTTGCTTTAAAGTTAAGTGAATGGCATTTAATTGACATGCGAGAAGGGACAGCCTGACAGCATGTTGTCCAAACTGCAGATCACAGATCCTGTCTTTAAGAAGCAATATGGGAAGTAGTTTAACCTTTCACCCAAAGTATCACTGCTTATAGTAACTGCTTACTGTGTACAAGAACATTCAAGGCGTTTAATGTCACCATAGTTATCTGCAATCT
Organism: Crenichthys baileyi; assembly: GCA_036173005.1. Lineage (NCBI taxonomy): Eukaryota > Metazoa > Chordata > Actinopteri > Cyprinodontiformes > Goodeidae > Crenichthys > Crenichthys baileyi. The sequence goes on along the minus strand of JAHHUM010000076.1, from coordinate 239,923 downwards.
GTTATAGTTTTAATCAAAAACAACCTTGTAAATCTCAGTTATCACAGCAACTACTCATGCTAATCATGAACATGATCATTTGAATGAGGTTGTGCACAACAGATACAAGAAATAAAGAACATAGAGAAAAAAAATTAGATCATCCACAAGGCCATTTTATGTATATTACTAATGGGGATACTTCATAAAATAAATGCATTGTCTGTATCCATGAGACTGTAAGATTGTCACCACATTTGATGGAAGTCTCAGTAATTTGGAGCTCTGTGTTAAGGCCAGAATTATTCAGCTGAATGTCTCTTTCTTTTTCTCTCAAATAGGGTTTAAAAGTCAGAGTTATTGTTTTATGTTGTTGAAGGACAAAGAGAGACAAACCTCTCTTGTTCACACAGATCATCTGTCGGAGGGATAAAAGATAACCCTAAATATTTGCTTTTGGCTTTAATGGCAATCTAGAACTCGCCTTTACTTTAACCTTCAATATGACATTTTACCCTGTGGTCCAGACAAACAGATTTTCCTGTATGCAAAATGACCAAAAACTGTGTTAATGTGGCCTAAAATAAAAGGGTTGAAAGCAAATAAGGCGCTCTAAAAACTACATCAGCCCACTTTGCCACCTGCATTTCACGTCAAGCTCTCAAATCGCATCCGTCACAGAAAGTGAAAGGATGCAGGTGCAGGTGGTTTTTAAGCTGTTGTGGGTAGAAATAAACATCTTGACAGCTTGAAAAGCAGCCTTTTTGTCTTTGTTATGGTGAATTTGGTCTTTAAGAACTCTCTTTGACTTTTTGGACTCAGTCACGAGTGCCTCTGTCTTGTTTAAATATGGATTTCTCTGGATAACGTCTTAAGAACATAACATAGATTGTAAATTTTGTCTCTGGGGCATTTTTTCTATTCCCTGTGCACATTTTAAAGGAAATTTAATTTGCATTTGCATCACTGCAGCTAACGGCAAAACCACTTTTTATGTTCTGGCTTTATATTAAAAATATGAGTTTAACATCACAAGATGGTTGAATGTATTTGTACACTACATAATGTATTTCAAAGTTTAGACTCGCATGTTTTTCATAATATGAAATTGTGTGTGTCAGAATGCAAATTTTTAGCTTAGTAAAGTATAAGAACAAAGATTTAGATAATATTTAGTAAGTACTTTATTATATTAATTATTTGGGCTTTAAAATTAAGTCCTGGTGATGGACAATGATGCTTTTTTTAGGTTTTTGTGACACTAGTGGCCCTAATTTGCAGTATTTAGACAGGGAATGGACAGAGAGAGAAGGTGGGAAGATGTGCAGCAAAGGTCCCAAGGTTGGGAATCAAACCCCAGATGGCTGTCGAGAACTAATAGCCCACTCAACTGCTAAACCACATACCGCCCCGCCTATGATTAGTGTTGTTCCCAAACCTTTAAACTTCAGACACCAAGGAATGCCAACATCATTAATCTAATTATAGACATATTTATCCCTATAAAAGTAAATAGTCAGAAGTGTATTTCTTTTCAAGAACTGTGCAATTATGACGATAAAAAAAATCGTGATAAAAAAAATAACATTTCAAGATTTTACAAAAATACAGAATTTTATAAAGGGGAACTAAACTATTTCAGCACAGTGAACATCCCGGGTCGCTAAAGTCCCAGGCAGTTAGTAATACCGGCAATACTGTGAAGATAATATTAAAGATTTAGGATGGGCACTAAGTGAGTTTCAGGGTGATCTGTTGGCTTCTGTAAACACTGTCCTGGACCAGTGCCTTATGGTGGATTATGAATTTTTCATCCAGTTTTGCAGGCTCTTTTCCTGAGGACTAGAACTTATATGACGAAAATACGATGAATAATAGACAAAGGGAGAGCTTTCCAGCTGCAAGGGGTTCAACTCTATATGTTAAAGCCAGCGTATGAATGTAATGGTCCAAAAGCCATGATGGTTGCTAATGTCAATGCTGAAGTTGAATAAAACTGTGAGAAATGACCACCTTCAGAACTTTAACTGGTACAAGCATATTTATATTCCTTACTGAAGTTTTTAATTGATTATTGATTGACTTCTGCACCTTTCCCACTTGTAATTGCTATTTTCTGCTGGTACAGAAGTACAGAAATCGTACAGATGAAACATGAATCCACTTTTATATACACTAAGACTCCAGAAGGTGCATAAACAGAGTAAACCTTATCACTCAGGCTTGCTATAATTAAACCTTTACTAAAGAAACCTGCTGTTGATCAATATGCCTTAATAAAGTGCAGACCTATATATAATCTTATTTCTTATCTACAATTCTTGACGAAATAGCTGCTAATCAATTTATACAAATGAGGACCATTTGAGCAGAATTAGCCAGGTCCCAGAGCCCATCATAACACTGTAACCAAACTAAAAAAAAGTTATCAAAGATATTCCCATGCCCTTACAAAATGGGCTTGTGTCTGTACTTGTCCTGTAGGATCTGAGAGCTGTGTCTGATATCGTCTGTATTTTCTTTGAAAGGCTTTAACATGGAGTCTAGCGATCAAGAGAACAGCACTAGGTTGGTTTAGATCGCATTTGTCTGACATATTCCTGTTGTTTTGTGCTAATGAGAAATCTTAACGCTCCAGGGTTGCTTGAGAAGTACAACAGTGTTCAGAAGTTGGGCTGATTCTCTTTACTTTATATGCTTATATTTGATAAAATGATGAGACAACTTCAACTGTTAAGCTAATGATACTCAGCTATATCTATCCATTGATACTGTTGACCCCAGTCAGTTAGGTAGATTACAATTATGTTTTGAAGACATAAGAGATAAATTGTGGTCTTTGGACTGAAGCCTCTGAAAAACCAACAGCTTAATTAGTTACTTACTCTGGTTGTCATTAAACTGACCTCCGGTCATCTTTGACCAATAAATGTCATTTAAGTCCCATATTAAACAGGTTTCCAGAACTTCCCTCTCTCATCTCATCAAGTTAGACATATCCCATCCCAGAGTGAAGCAGAAACATTATTCCGTTATTCTATAATAAATCTTTCCTTTTGGAAAAGAAAAAAAGCCTTTAAAAGCCTTCAGCACATTAAAAATGCTGTGATGACAGTTCTGATAAAAATTAATAATAGAGATTATCCTTGGTCCATGTTTCCAGGTTGTTCCTACAGTTGAAAAGGATGCAGATCTTTCAGTTTCAGGCTCCTATTCTGTGGACACCTTGCCTACTTTTAAGCTCCTGCTTAAAACATTCCTTTTTGATTAATCTTATATGGCGTGGTTTACTTTATCCTGATCTATCTCTGTAGTTATGCTGCTATAAAATTAGGCTGCTGGTGGACACGCTGACCATCTTTTCTGACTCAGCCACTTCCTCCAATCATGCATTATCTGCAGTTATTGCTGTCATCAACTTAATGCCTGCTGCCTGTTTGTTCTCTTTATAGATGTTACACCTGGCCTGGTATTCAGTTTAGCTGTGACAGCTTTGTAAGAATGGATAATCCTTCCAAACTATTGCTACCAATAACTTCATGTTATCTTTCTATTGAGGATACACTTGACCCTGTCTTTCTGTGTTAAACCCTCTCTCTCTCTTTAGCTGTGTTTCTCTCCTACATATAGGCACTGAAGTAGTCAATGGCAGCTACTGCTACTCTTGGGTATTACTGGAATAGTGCTTTTGTTTTATTTTTGTCTCTGTTCTGTCTTCTCAAACCCCCAGTCGGTCATGGCAGATGGCCGCTCACACTGAGCCAGGCTCTGCTGGAGGTTTCTTCCTGTTTAAGAGAGTTATTGTTTCCACTGTCGCTACATGCATGCTCAGTATAAAGAATGGCTGCAAAGTAAACAATACTTTGCAATGACTGTCCATTGTCGCTTTACTCTCTTTCAAGAGGAGGGAATGCTGCAAGTCAGTGATTTAATGCAATCACCTGGCTGTCCTTGTATTTATTTAAAAACGTTTTACCAATTTGAATAATAAACTGAATTCGAGTGCATTGTTTTATTACAAGGATCAAATTGAAATGTAATTGACTTTCAAACTGTTTGTATAGTTGGATAAAATTCATTGCAGCTCTCTGAACATAAGTTAGGTTTTTATTTGCTGAGTGGCATGAGATGACATTTCCTGTGAATTGGTGCTATATAAATAATATTTAATTTAATTTAATTCAAAGATAAACAAAATATTTCTAAATGAATCCAACACATATTCCAACTTTTAAAAAGTTTAAAAATGAAAAAAAAGCAAAAGAAGGCTGAAGGTACCTTTAAATCTGATTTCAATTATCTTGAGTAAAAAAGAGAAAAGACTAAATTCTGAGCACATCCTGGTAACCTAGTTTAGTTTAATAAGTTAAACACCAGAGAAAAAAGTAATTTACCAATCACCATTAGAATTAAAAAAAACAAATTTTTACAGATTTTCACAGATGCCATCCAATGATTTATACCTGAGTTTGGATTTGTTTAAAATTAAATAAAAGGTAAAATGCTTATTTCCCGATTTAGATTCGTCTTTTGGTCGGTGAACCTCTATGTTCTCAGTTTACAGTAAAATAAAAGCATTGGCCATGCTGTTTCATTAGCTTTAGAGGGAACTTTATGGTTTATGTTTCACAGTATAGTGATTCTGACATTTTAACTGTGGGTCAGCAGAAGGATGAATTCTATTGTGGTGCAGTATTTCACTCACGAATGTTTTCAGGGACATGAATTATGATAAATATTTGATCAATAATTTAACATTTGTGTCAGAGTATATTTACAGGACCATCTGGCATTGCCTGAATGTAGGTTACACTATAGGGAATAAATAAATAATACAACTTTAATTCCATTAAATATTCTGCTATTTGAATGATCAGATCTGATGCTAAATTACAGCTTTTCTGCTGGTAGGACCCTGGAAAGAGAGGAGGCCATTGGATGCTGCTGTGGGAGCTGAGCCAGAGAAAGAAATGACACAAACAACACACAGGGCTCGTGTCTGTGACATAGAGAGGCACACAAATACATGAGAAAGCTGTAGGAGCAGGTTGTATACACACTCTCACCACCATACGCACAAATACGTGTAATCACACACACAAGCCCTGGTTGCTCATGCTGGCGTGCACTGCCTCACCTGATGAGGTTCTATGCATCAATGAACGCATCCAAAATACTGTTTACCTGAAGTGGGCTGGGGGTGGTTCACCTTGATAGAGAGGAAATATTCCACTAATAAAGCTTTTAAATATGGTGCTGGTACATTTTACTTACCTTCAAAGATCCAGACTTGCAAGACTTCAATTAATTTAAAAAGGCTACCCCTTAATAGTTGCTATGGTTTGTGGAAGGTCTCTGAAAGTCTTTCTTCAGGGTTTGGCTGCTTTGTCACTTATTTTCATTCCCAACACATGATGCTTACATCCTGTTGTGGAGTATTTGCTTAAAAATATAAGGAACATTGTCATTTGGACAATGAAAGATGTGCTACAAAAACAACAAAGGATGAACATTTTCTGAAAGTGATATCCTTAAGAAATAGGAAAACCAAATCATAAATATCTGACAATGTACATGAGAGAGTAATCATTTTATTTCAGTTTGGTTTAGTTAAATTCAACTCAGTCCAATTATAACTGAACTCAATTCAATTCACAGTGGTACATTGCAATGCAGTTAATTGCAATGCAATTCAATACAATTATTATTGAATACTAACCAGCTAAGCAATGGCAGAAGGATGGCATGTGGCTAATAATGTCATCACCAATAAAACTAACTCTAAAAAACATTATGAAGTCTGACATTGATTGGGAGTTATTTACCACAAATGGGGACTGGTTGGTGAACTACAGGTTGTTTTAAGGACTATGTAGTCTATAAATTGTCATGCAAGTCCCAGTTTACAGTTACTCTGCATGCTCTGCTGGAGGATGCCCAACAGGACCTACACTAAACCAGTCCTCACTGACTATGTGGGGCTTAACAAGTGCTTGAAGCAAAAGCATTATTTATTTCATGGTGAATAGCTGGGTTTCCAAATCACTAACCCTCAGATCCAATTACATAAAAAGACCTGAAAACGAGGGAGAATAAATAAACATTTGACACACCAAAGCAGGAAAGACTGATAAGGACAAGGGGGGAAAACAATAGTCAAGCTAACAGCAAAACCAGTGAGCTAGCAGTTTAACATCTATTAAAAAATACATGACAGATCAATAATAAAAATCCCAGCATAGCTAGCCAAGCCAATATATATGCTGTTTGAACAATGGCTTTTTGTGGAAATATGTTGCTAATCTTAACCAATTTTACAACAGTTAATTAAAACGCCAAACTTAGCCTGGCAACAAGAGGTGACACAATACTTTTTTAAAAATAAATATTAGCACATCACCAGGGTGAATTCGTCTTCAGTTTAACTGAAAATTATTGGAAAAGCAGCCAAAATTTAAGCAAAACAATAATTTTTAGAAAGTCTGGAAAACTTTGATCAAAATTACTTTAAAATATATTACAAGAAAGTCAGTCAGTCTGAAGAGAAAATCTAGAGTGAGGACTCAAGGCTTTTGCACTTTATATAGAAAGACATAGTCAATGATAAAGTTAAGAATCACTTTAGGCACCCAGTAAAACTTATCTGATTTGGATATAACTTGATACACCTGTGTCCAGTTGATTTAGTATTCACATTTGCACATTTTCTACATGTGTACATAACAACCCTTGGTCTGCATACAAACCAAGGGTTGGTATGTAAATGATTAGATTTGCAAAGAGCTGGGACAACTAATGCAGAGTGTTAGTCAATCAAAACAATGAATGAACATCACCAGACTTCATAGAAACGTTAAGCAGTATAACTAGGTCTTAGCAGGGTTTGTTAGGGACCACAATTTTGGTTAGCATGAAGCAGGTTGGTAGTTTAATGCAACTGTCCAGTATTTGAAAAGGACGGATGTCTCAGTAGCCTACTGTAGAACGAATGACACAATTTAATGTTACTGTTTCACAGTGACGTTGGGTTGTCCCACATTAAGTTGTTAAGAGTTTGCCTTTTATGTTGGGTACATTGCACGATACAACCAACTGGCCACATCCAAACTGTTATCAAACTCCACACAGTCCTGGTAAAGTAGACTAATGCGTTGATGTGGCATCCTCTGGGTCTTTTGACCTTCACTTAGACATTTGACTGATCGCTGGACACTCCAGCAACTGCCATCACTAAATTTGCAATGCTACCACTTACTGTATCTGCTCTAGGACACGTTCTAGATTCCTGTAAATGTAATAATTTACAAACCCATCGCTGACCTAGATGTCACTAATTGACAACAGCCGTCTATGTCTTGCAGTATCACACAATGCCCCACCGCGCTTCATTACTATTCACTATGTTTAAAAAAATGGTGCAGTTATTAGTATCAACTGTTGAAACCATGAGGGGAACAGAAGAAAAAAATGCCATTGCGGCGTATATGAGAATTGGTGAGCAAAATGAGAAATGAAGCAATTAGAGAGGTTCACATACATTATTTAACTCTCATTAGCTTTCTGTGACACTGTAGGCTCCACACCAATGAAAACTGTTGGCCACGTTCAGACAATTAGTAAAATTAGTGGCACAGGATTTGGCGTAGATTCAGGCCACATGGCCCAGAAGATACCAGACTGTTGTCAGTGCTGTAATGTATAACAGTGCACAAGAAATAATAGGTGTGAAAAATCACTGGGGCTACCAGTGTGTCAACCTGTATTATCCAGGAGACAAGGGTTTGTCCTCTGAACGAAGGGAACGGCTGCAGCTTCCTCTGATTTCTGCACAGTGCAGTCGGCCATCTTGTGTGTGTCTCTCTCTCTCTGTGAAAAAAACAGGGGACAGAGGTCCAGGCGGATGGTAATTAGCAGTCTGGGTTGTGTTTGTTTTCATTTTGCGCATGTTTGTGCTGATAAAGTTTGACTTGCCAAAAAATCCCAGTCCCGTGCTGGATTCCGCTCAAGCTGTTCCCTTGCATCCTTCAGGAACGATGGGAAATCTTGTACACGGCCACTGGTCACAGCACAAAACACACGGTGGTAATCAGTGATTAGTGGACATGTTACAGTATACAGAGATAAGCCCACACTCCAACCCTTCATTGTGAATCATTTGCAGCACTTTAAATAAATATATGGCCATTACTTTGATGGGAAGTATCCTGCAAAAAAGGCAAAATAAGTAAAAAATAGCTTTGAATAGCATGTTTGTGAAACTTACATGTTATAGAAAGATGTAGATTAACTTTAAAACAAATAAGCAACAAAAAAAACCCATTCTGTTAAGGCTGGCACAGTTCTATTCCTTTTGGTTTGAGCTTAAGGGTCTGTAGCCAGCTGCAAATGACTGCAGGTCCACATCCAACAGCGGAGCAGATCTAAATAACATTCTGCTGCCTCTTTATCATTACAGAGAGAGGGGAAAAAAAGGGGAAGGCAGAGAACAAGCAAACCAAATAAACAGGTGTTGTGTGCTTTAGAAAGAGCTAATGCTAACGTGTACTGGAATAGAGAGGCATAATTATACTGTGCTGGATTATGGAAAACATTGTGCATGCTAATTACACCAGGTATGCTCATTGATTTTCTGTTATAATACTTAAATGTGTCATTAATAATTCATTTTCCTGCCAGCTCACTCCATTTTTCATGCACCTGTGTTGTTGTTGATGTGAATGACGCTGTGTCATTGCTGATGATGGCTACGTAGTTCATCACAGAAAGTAATTTCTGCAGTGACACCTACTTATTTGTCTTTTATGAGCCGCTGACAATGTCCACAATGTAAGGAGCTTCTCTTCTCTCGCAGGCTGACCAAAAGGTGGGCCCTTTTTTTTCTTTTTCTGCTAAAAACTGTCTAAAAATGCTTTTATTTAACTTTACTGTCCATCTAAGAATGTGATAAGATAGCTGGCATAAAGAAAATCATGAGGAAAAAGAAATTTCACTTTCTATTAGTTGTAGGGCTTTATGTATCAGGAAATAATACCAGGTTTTATGTAAATAATAAATGAAATGCACAAAAAACACAACAGATTCATTTATTAAACAAGGATAAACTGAAAAAATAGAAACCCTTGGACTTGATAACATGTAGAACCAACTTTAGCAGAAAGAACTCTCAGTAGTTGTTTTTTGAATTACTGTTACTTATACTCTCTCAACGATCTCGATGAATTTTGGCCCAATTTCCAAATATAATTCGGTGTAACCTGCTCTGATTCCAGGAATACATACACAACAACTGTTGTCACTTTCATATTTCTGCTTACTGAGCTGTAAATTTCCAGAATCTGTTTCTAAACAAATGTTTCACAGAATGGAGAATATTTACTTGAAATGTGGACTGGTTGGTTTTGTATTTGTTCAACGTTTCCTCCCCACGGTCATCCAAGGCAGAGTTTCTTGTTTCCCTGTAAGCACTACACTACTATAGGACAGCTACTGGGGCCTAGACAAGACAGGTATACACCAGCTACATGTGGCTAAACATCATTGTAGATGCATTTTTGCCATCACATTTGACTCTAAAATACTTTTGTATACAGAGAAGCCCAAATCATCACTGCTCGACTACCATGATTGATAGACGATATGAGGTATTGACTCACTGAAAAGAAATGTCTTCTGGCAATTGGGTTTGATTTTAGCTTCACCTATCACAAGTTGAAGTGTTCTGAGGCAAGACACTGAACCTCAAGTTGTCTGCTGATCTTCGTGTTGATGTATGAATTCATGGATTGTATTTCACCCCTCTGAAATTGGGTCATTGAGGGTAAAAGGCCCCGGAGGGAAACCTGGATATCCTTTTCTCATCCACACCCTCCAGCTTACTCTGGGGGATCCCTAAGCATCCCCAGACCAGAGAGAATATACAGCTCCATCAGCAGGTTCCGGCTTTCATTCCAGTGGTACGCCTTCCAAAGGGAGGTGGCAAGAACGCATCTAGATCAGATGGACCATCTCAGTCAACTTATTTTGATCCTGTCAAGCTTGATTCAAGCTCCCCCTAGATGACAGAGATCCTCACCCTATCTCTAAGGATACGTTCACCCAACGTCCGGAAGAAGCTCATTGTAACTGCTTGTATCTGGAATGTCATTCTTTCAGTCATGATCCTTATCTTATGACCATTGGTGAGAGTCAGAGCGTAAATGGACCACTACATTGAGAGTTTCGCTTTTTCGTTCTGCTCGTCTTCCCAATGACAAATGCAGCACCCACCTACATGTGGATCGGATTTCAATCGTTTATCGATCTCAAGCTCTATCCTACCATCACTATCAAAAGACACAAAGACACTTGAACTCTTCTGCTTGATGCGGAGACTGATGCCCTACAGAGAGGGAGCAAGCTACCTTTTTCGGGTAAGGTACCCTGGCCATGTACTTAGAGGAGTTCTCATCCATGCTGCAAACCACTCCAGTGTATGTTGAAAGTCGAGGCCTAAAGATGGAAAAAGAATCACATCCTCTGCAAAAAGAAGTATCTGAATGTGTGGGCCTTTGTGTGTGCAAACGGGAAAATGAGAAATTGCACAGTGTGACCTTAAGCTAAATATACTGGGACTTCCAATCTTTCCTCTTTTCTGAATAGTTTAGACAGATGTGCAGCAACATTTGGCCCTCTAAAGTTATTACTGTCTGTCCATCTAGGTATTGTATTGACACACACTTGACACACGGCTAATTGACAAAATTCCTACTTTTATTAAGGTGGTCACACTCATTGTGATTAATTAATCAACACATTTATATAGTAGCAGCTGGCTGCTACTATATAAATGTGTCAGTTTTTCACACACATCTTTGTCATTTTGGCTTCATCTTTGTTTAATAAATAATGACAGTGTGTAATACGTTTGTTTTTGTATATTTGAGGTTAGAGCTTAAATCATTTTAGACCGTTGGGAAGACCGGATCCTTTTTATTGCATTCAGATATGTAAAAACCTACAACTGAAAGAGGGTGTGCTTCTTTTTTACTAAACTGTATGGAAGGAAAATAGGACTGAGCTTGCTGGACTTAAAATGATCGTTAAAAAACACTAATGAACTTTTGTCCATCTTGTTTCTGTTTAAAAGCACAAAGCATTGATGACACTGACTTGGACTTGTGGATTATTCAGAAGCATACTTTGGCGCTTTCCCATCTCTCTCCTTGAGCAGACAATCTGCCATAGAGACAAGCATGAGAAATAAAAAAACACCAGAAACGTAAAGTAAAAGTACAACCACAATCAGGTTTGTCCTTGAATTTCCACACCTGTGAGCAGCCAACATGGCCGAGCCGTTTGTGAATTGGAAGTATGTTTGTCCAGCATCTGCTCAGCAGCATGTAGATCCCCCACTTTTTTTCATGCATTGTTTGTTTTTTCTTTGTGGTGCTAAAAAACGTTTAAATTGCATTTCTTGAACACCAGTTTCCCTTGAGGTACAATGGCAGGTGTCTGTGGGAAAAATCGAAGGGAAGAGGAAGAGGCCCTGGAAGAAGGATAAAGAAAAAAACGAATGCGACAGATCTCATGTTGCTGAATTTATGCCTGGCTTCCTCAGCCTCCGTATATGCTCTTTAGCAATGTAAATGCATGCTGATGAACCTGCAACAATATGGCACATGTCTCGCAACTGCAGAAACTTTTTCCACTGTTAATTGTTTGGCAAAAGATGATAAACTTCTCAGAGTCCTGTGAGTGACATCCAAGTTGTGGAAGTTTACATAAAAAAAAAAACATTTATTTGCCTGACAGGCTACAATCTGGAATAGTAAATCCTACAGAGAACCATGAACCAGCAGTAACAACAATAAAAATAATAATACAAGCTTTCTTTTTTATTTTTAAAATCAATTAACTAACCTCGAGATGAGGTTTGCTGCTGATAAGTGCTTCACGGTGCAGCTGAGCCCCCCCTCCCGCTCCTCTCTGCTTTGAAAGAGGCTTCCTCTCCAGGCGCCGAGTAGCATATAATAGATATTGAACTGTAAATTTGAATTGAAAGCTCGGGTCATTGTGCCTCATTGACTTTCGACCACAAAAACCAAATGATGTCTTAGTTCAGAGGAATATATCATAGGATATCAACAATTACGAGTCATAAACACGCCTAGAGACGTGCCTGGCGGGCATATAGCAGCGGGAATTAGCATGTTGAGCTGATAAATATGCATGTAAAGACGCTCTCAGGGGAATAACACGTATGTGATTGATAGCTTTGGAATTGAAGGATGTGTAAATTCTTTTTATTCTGGGATGAGGGGGGGTTGTGCTACCTCTGAAATACATAGCACTTGTTAAAAGTTTTACCAACTTTATAATCCTTAATGCCACATCTGTTTGCTGTCTTTATAGCGCCTGTAAAACGTCATTAAATTATTACCACCAGCTGGCCTCGTTGCACAATAACCTCACTTATCTGTTATTCTCTGGGAATACTTTTGATTTATATACCCTCTTAGAATAAATGATATTATATACATATGTATATATAAATAAACAAGGGGAAAACATGTTCTTGTAAATAATTCATGAGTTTCAATAAGTTACTAAGAAGAAGTTTTTGTTTTGTTTTTTTCCCTCCAGGTAAGCATTACAGAAACAAAGAAAACTTCCAGTCCAGTCAGAAATTCTGCTGGAATTCCTCCAAAACATTTTAATTCTATTAAATTTAAAGCTTTATTTAAGTTAAATGCCTTAATGATTTTACAAATAATAAACCTGGTTTGCAGGTTTTTAATATAATTTTACTCTGACATCAATTTATTGTAAGAAATATTCTAAATAGTTACAATTCATAATCTTTTTTTAACAAAATGAATCTATTTAAAACTAAAGAAAAAAAGGAAAATGTTTCAAATAATATCAGGAACGCCTCATTGCTCAAACTCTAAAGGCTTCCAGCACCCCCTGATGTCTGTGAGAGGGTACTGAAATTAAAAAGTAAATATGGACAGAGTGGCAGTCCTGTGAGAAAAGAGCAAAAAAACTGAAATAACCTCCACACAAACAAATGTGACTGATGTAGAAGAGTGACTTTGCTGCTGCTTATAAATAGAACTCACCCTGGAGTGGTAATAAAGGCTGTTTGCGTAGCTACTATATGTTGAGTACGTAATGATATATTATTGCTGCAGGTAGTGGGAGCATGTCCTATGTGCTCAGTTCTCTTGGGTGTAATTGCTTCAGAAGAGAAAAAACTGGGGGGGAGAAGAATAGACAGCAATGCGAAAGAAAGAGCAAGAGGAGATATTAAAGGTGAGTAAGGTGTGTGTGTTTATGTTGTAACTCCCAGGAGTGATTCTTTTCATTTAGCGATAGTCTTTTATTTCCCATTGTGCTTATATTTTTGCTCACTCTGGAATTCAGGGTATTAGGAGGGATCCTGAAAAGTCTCAGATTTGTTAATCGCAGACATACCGTCACACTTGATAAAATAAACTTTAATTTATAATGTCCTGAAATAAAGTTTTTTAGATTCTATTTTCTTGACTTTCCTTATTAAGAAATTAACCTTTCACAACTCCTATTATCACAACTTTGTGTTTAAAACATGGTGATTTTCATTAAAATCCAGTTCTGCATTAAAAATTTGTCATGAAAAACACAACTAAATGGATTAACAATACAGTAAATGAGCAAATGTGTTTTTTTAAAGCTGATTTGTTTGTAGCTTTTAAAAAAAGCATACATACTTACAAATAGGACTATTTCAGTGCAATAAAACTGTATGGACGAATGTGTGGATTTATAATATACTAGCTTAATTCTTCAAATTCCAATTTAAAAAGTAAAGATTTTGCTTGTGTACAGTGAATTCACACACACACACATGCACACACACACACACACACAGACACACAAACTGCTGTGGTTTTGGTGTGAAGCTCAGAATAAAGCAGCCTGTGAATTTTGGCCAGGTTTCCATGTCAGAAGCAGCCCGTACATACATTTGCAGACTTTAGAAAGCTCTTTCTTCACACCCTGCTGTTTTCCCCTGATAATTTAATGTCCATATTCTCCTCTTCAGGCATTAAAACCCTCTGAACTCACATTTCTGGCTTTGTACTTGACGAGGCAGCACTGTGAAGCTGGAAAAGGCACACCACACTCTGAAAGCTTCTCTGTTGTCTTGCCTGCAGAGTGTCCAACCAATTACCAAGTTCAAATATGCATCTATCACACTGTTTCTGCCGCAGTCCTTTGATTCAGTCAATGTCTGTACCGGACTTTCTTCTCTCTCACTTCTCAAACTGAGCCTTTTTATAAAGATAAAGGTTGATCATGCCTTGTTACTCATCTTCATATTATGACGAAAATATAACAACTTCACATGTAGGACATAACTTGTCCTGCAGAGATGTGCAATTAATTCCCAGAAACTTTTATTGATTTAAATGTCTAAGATGGAAAACTGAAAGTTAAACTATTTGCATAAATGTTAACTGTGAAACAGTACAATAAAACATTGAAACATCTCCAATGACATAAACTTGTTTTAAACTATGTTATCAAGCATATTTATAATTCATAGTAGAAATATAGAATGTCTTTCAAGAATCTATCTATGATTGGAACGTACTGGATTGAACAGAATATGAACTGAATGGGATTATTTCTAATTGGATATGAATCTGAGTTGTTTCAAAGTGCCTTGAGATTAAATTTGTTTTGAATTGTGAGCTTTATGAATAAAGTGAACTGAACTGAGGAATCATTTTGTCAAGCTGAATGAAATAAAAAGGTAAAGGTGTTTCATATGTAAATGAATCCACTTGTTGATATACCAAGTGATTTAACAACAAAATGAGCACAAACGTTTTTTTTATTTTTTTATTTTATAATCTAGGGCTGCACGGTGACGCAGTTGGTAGCACTGTTGCCTTGCAGCAAGAAGGTCCTTGGTTCGATTCCTGGCCGGAGGTCTTTCTGCATGGAGTTTGCATGTTCTCCCTGTGCATGCGTGGGTTCTCACCGAGTACTCCTGCTTCCTCCCACAGTCCAAAGACATGCCTGTTAGGTTAATTGGTCTCTCTAAATTGCCCTTAGGTGTATAAATGAGTGTGTGCATGGTTGTTTGTGTGTTGCCCTGAGATGGACTGGTGACCTGTCCAGGGTGTACCCTGCCTCTCGCCCATAGACTGCTGGAGATAGGCACCAGCATCCCCGCGACCCACTATGGAATAAGCGGTAGAAAATGACTGACTGACTGACTATTTTATTATCTATTCCTTTACAATGTTCCTACCCTCATCTATGGTCATGAGCTTTGGGTCATGACCGAAAGAACGAGATTACGGATACAAGCGGCCAAAATGAGTTTTCTCCGCAGGGTGTCTGGGCTCTCCCTTAGAGATAGGGTGAGAAGCTCGTTCATCTGGGAGGGACTCAGAGTGGAGTGCTGTATCTCCACGTCGAGAGGAGCCAGTTGAGGTGGCTCGGACATCTGGTTAGGATGCCTACTGGACGCCTCCCTGGTGAGGTGTTCCGGGCACGTCCCACCGGGATGAGGCCCAGAGAAAGACCCAGGACACGCTGGGGGGAATATGTTGCTCGGCTGGCCTTCGTACACCTTGGGTTTCCCCGGACGAGTTGCCCCAAGTGGCTGGGGACAGGGAAGTCTGGGTCTCTCTGCTTAGGCTGCTGCCTCCGCGACCCGACCCCCGAAAAGCTGAAGACGATGGATATCTATCCTTCAGATGCTAACTCGTATTAATTTATTACTGGTACAGTACCTTAATAGAGAAACTCATTTAACATTTTCATGTGGATACATATTTAGAGCTCAAATCTTTGGTGGATGTACCGCCTTTAAACATTTTTAAGAAACGTTTATTTTTATGGCAAAAAATATGGACCAAAAAGCACCAAATGCATCAAGGAATAGGTTAAAGATTTAAACTTTCCTGCAGAGGGTTCGTTTAGTCTTGGGATTTTACAAAAAAAGTTTAGGTCATTAATTTCAATCTGTAGTCCAGCTTTTCATTACTTTCCTTTATCATGCCACTGCAATATACTTTATTTTAATGTTTTTTGTCATCGCGTACAGCACTTAGAATTTTTTTTATTGCTGAAATGTGCTTTACAAATAAACTACAAATAAACACCTTGCCTTACTAACGTGTAATAAACACACAAAGTTTAGACACACTAAAAGGTCTGAAATGACAAATCGCAATTATCAGCCCCAGTAAAGATCCATGAGAAGTCTTTTATTAGTATTGCTGTATATAAAAATGAAACCTCACATAACAAATACATGTATTTAAGATAATTCCCAGTAGAAAAAGTATAAGCACCGTTGTCAACACATGTAAGATTCTGTAATCTTCTGTAATTCTTCTTTTTAAAGTTGATCTAAATGTTGAGAAATCTCTAATCAGCAGACCTGAATTCCTCTTTCTACAATTATGACTTGACACAGAGGCCGCTCTTTAATGTGGGAAAGACAGGAAAACATTGACATCTAGTAAGGCAGAGAAGGACTTTCGGAAATGCATCAAAAACTTTAGCGTAACAGCTTTTTTCATAGAAAAGCAATCAATTTGTAGAAGAAATTTACCTATTTAAATACATTTAAATATCACACAAAGAAATTATTTCAGATTAGCTGCAGTAAATCAAACATATTTTTAAACTGTCACCTGGTAGTTTACACTACACAGCAAATCAAGGGACAGTCAACAGAACCATGCATTTTTGACAGCAAACTAAAAAACAAATTCTATTTTATATTTTCTGATTGTTATAAAATGTCTTTAACTTATCCAGAACAGAGCTGTGTCAAATCCTACACATTGCAACTATTTTTACTGTTCAGGTTGTTTCAACATTACACTTATTAGCTACTAGCAACCACAAACTGTCGGAAAACCAAAGGGCCATCGTAACATCCCTTTTACAATTAAATCATTCAGTTGTGGTCTATATAAAGTGGAACTGCAAAGCTTTGATCTGAATTCCTTGTTATTGTAGCTCCACAGGCTCCTCTTTTACTCCTGTTTTGAGGTGCGTCTGAGAGCAAATGGTTTTGGTGGTGCTGTCTCTTTACAACCCCCCCCCAGGTCAAAGAGCAGTCCATTCCATCCCGTTCGGCCTTTTTTGTAGTTTAATAATAGAGATATAATTATCTAGTGCAACAGAAACAACACAAAAAGGCAAAACAACGCAAAACTGTTAATGTAATAATACTATTGAAAACACGCAGTACGGTTATGTCCTCAAGGAGCTAAAAGCAACAGACAGCATTAACATAAGCAGAAGGAACGATGCTACTGCTGTCAACACACTGACCAGGACGTCATATCAGCACACAATAAATTCATGTCTAAAATAAAGTTTGTTCTCATTTTAGCGTTATTTGCTGCTTACAGCTTTGCTGTGTCCGTCGTTTCCATAGAGAGAAGTAACTGACCCCATAATCTGATGAAGTCTTTCAGCAAATCCTTCTTCATACTGAGTTGATTAAGAACTCATTCTTGAAGTGGTTCAAGCAAACAAAGGGTAATTTTGACACTGATGTGGGAAAATTTCCATGAAAGATACAATTTAACCAGGCCCCTCGAAGAGGTTCTGATGCTGGGGGTGGTGCAATGACTTTTGTGGGTTAATGCACCCAAAAACCAAACATTTAGACTTATCCACTTGCAGCTTCAGCATACTTGAGCTTGGACTAAAAAAATCACAGCAAGAAATAAAAATGTCATGATTGAACATTTTTAGAAAACAATAAAAAACATAATTTTCAACCAGCACATTATGTTTTTTTTATATTATAACAGTAATCCAAAATATGACTTAGGCAATGTGCTATGAGGCTAATGATATCAAAACCCTTACATTCTGGCAGCATTCAGATAGACATGATTTCTGATCTGGTTTGGACCACAATGTGCGCCGACGTGCATTTGGACATTCCTTCCAACTATAAGCCCATATACCACAACACAATATGTTTGGTCCTTAAAAACTCAATTCAACTTAACACTACACCTTTGATGGATGGGAGGAAATTCTCAGGCAGTATCTGAAGTCAAATGGCTCTTTAGAAAAGGGTCTTTAAAAATAAAAATAAAAGAAATTCCATGCTTCATTCATATATGGCTCTCCTAAGCTGGGGCCACACTACATGATTTTTTGTCTGAATTTACCCTCGATTCCTAGTTGAGAAAAGTCTGCATGGGTCTGCATCAACTAGTGTGAGAGGAGCTTGAGATTGGAGTCTGCAAATCTGTGAGGGGAACTGACTTGACCTCAGTTTCTGTAATACATGTCTGTTTAACTGAAAGTGTTTTTTTTTTTGGCGGATTTGGATGCAGCTGGTTAGTGTGAACAGATCACTGACCTAACTGCAAACACATTTTGCCGACAGCAAATTAAAAAGGGCGGCTGAGACACAGCATCAAATGCGAGTCCACTTTTTTTTTTTACTTATTTGTAACTATACAACATTATGTACATAAGTGCAAAACAGCACTGGGTATACTCCAAACTATAACTATCTGCAATTACGTAGTGATAAAAACTGCAGAGAGATATTCATGCATTTACAACTAAAGCACAATTAATTAGAGCCCACAAAAAACTTCAAATAAATGTTCCAAACTTTCAACATGAATATAACAGACTATCTGCTATAACCGCCACCTACTGGTCGGTGTGTTCCTTCAAACTGCCCCCATCGCAAGAGTTTCCACAATAGTTTTAGTTGGCTGTGGTTGGCTTGAAAAATCTTGTAGTGATCCAGCAGCAGGCGAAGTTGTTAAGTGTGTGATCTCCAGTCTTTCAGTTGTAAAAGAAAAAACAATCTGTTGGTGTGAACACCTTGTCTTTCTAAAATCTGTGACGACTGTCAAATTCGTTTAGTGTGTCCCCAGCATTACTAATTGTGACCCAAAAAGCTCAGTTTTGTTTAGCTTTTAAAAGTGCCTTTAAAATTACTTTTGCACTTAAAGAAAACAATTGAACAGCTGACTGTAATAATTAAATTTAATATTTTTTTTTACTTTCAAGATTTTGAGCTGTTCTTGAGCTAAGGGCAGAGACTAATAAACCTAAGATAGCATGTCTTTTGACTGCGGGAGGAAGCCAGAGCCGGAGTACCCGGAGAGAACAAACGCATGCACGGGGAGAACATGCAAACTCCATGCAGAAAGACCTCTGGCCGGGAATTGAACCCAGGACCTTCTTGCTGCAAAGCAACAGTGCTACCAACTACGCTACCGTGCAGCCCTCTGGACAGAATTGTAATGGACAATATTTTGTTTCCCCAAGAATATAGCCATTAAAATTTTTTAAATGTCATGCAGTCCAATTTAATATGTCAGCTTAAACCTTTTTAGGCGACTGAAGGTTTATCAATAGAATGCTAGAATAGAATAGAATAGAATAGAATTCTAGATTTCACCGAGGTTACATGAACATCCAAGGAAGAATATTGTGCTAATGATCTGCTTCTAGTAAATGGGTTGTTGTAGGAGTTCCTTTAAGTGTGGAACCTGGGTTCCATAACTTTGCAGATCATGATAATGTCTAAGTTATGTCGCACAGAAAAGAACGAGGTAAAAATCCAAAATCATAACAGAACGTACTTCATTGTCTGATGTTCATACTCCAGGAAACATGCCTATTCAGGAATTAATTTTTTATCTGCAGTGAACACACTGATTTTATAATGGAAGTGGCTCGTGATTTCCCCAGAGAGCCTCACATAGCCTGCAGAGCACTACCTGTCAGCACACCTGAACACCTCAGCACAGTTAACCATTTACTGCTGACTCCCCTACTTCTGTTTACAGAGGTGAAACAAGAAAAACAGTAATGTTTGATCTGGCACTTCGGGTCTAGGGAAATCACCTGTAGTGAAAGAATATTTAAAAGACTTCAAAACTTTTTAGCAGAAAGTGGTAGTATTTTAATTTTAGAAGCCTTGCCAGATATTTAGTAGTTTTGTTATTCTCCACAGTAAACAAATTGTATTAAGTGCATCTCTATCTTGACATTTACCCTCCCACCAGCCCAAACGTTTTACAGTAGGGTTAACAGCAAACACCTGGACGTCATACCCATTTTCCTTAGATCCACTGGAAGTTCTAGTATGATAGTATAACAGTAATGCAGCATTGCAATGCTTTTTATGTTCCGCCATGAATGTACAGGTCTTAGTCTGTGAAGGGCTGATTCCTCCTATAGCAAATAATGTCTCTTTTCCTCAACAAAACATGCATAAGTAGGATTAAAGCATAGTCTGATAGCACTCAATAGACCATTAATTTGATAAAACTGTTTGAATGCTTATAAAGCTACATTGACAGCCCCAGGGATTGTGACAGCTTCTCCAATTAACAATTGGTGCTTATATAAGAACATCCGTCTGTGACTTATTTATGATTCCTTATGCCAGTTGTTGTCGTAAATTCATATGTATGCGAGTGAATGGATTTCTGCTGCTATATGACAAGATTTTCCTCCTCCATCTGACCCTGCCATATGCTGAAGGATGTCTCTTTTGTCCATAGTTACTGTATAATTACATAGAGTCTGTTGTTTCTGATGCATCTGCAAAGAGAATTGACCAGAAATCAGATGTAAAAATATTATGCACCTTTACTTTTACCTTTGTAGATCTCTATTTTCTTCTTTGTTAAGATCCATCCACCCTACATGCAAAAGCTTTGTGTAGTGGAATACTGCTGTACACCCCATGCCAATCACAAATAAGGTGGTGGCAGAATAATGCTATAGGCAGTTTTGTCTTGGCAGGAACAGGAAAGCTGGTCTAAGTTGATGGAGCTAAATACAGGGCAATTTTGGAAGAAAACCTGTTAGAGCTCACAAAAGACTTGGGACTATGGGCAGAGGTCTTCCACCAAGATAACATCTCTAAACATTCAGCCAGAGCTACATATCAAAGTACATTCATATGTTAGAATAACCTAGACCTAAATCTAATTAAGATACTAATTGAGACCTAATTTGCAGAATAATGATTAAAAATCTCAATATCTAAATGTGCAAAGCTGGTAGAGGAATACCCTAAAATACATGTGGCTTTACTTGCAGCAAGAGGCACTTCTTAAAAAAGGTTACATCATTAATAATGATTATTCAATTAATTAACAATATGACTATACAATAATGTGGTGGTAATGTGTGAAAAATGCTAAGTACTGCAAGCTACTTTGTATGATTCTGTCTGATCAATAATTTGAAGTTTTTTCATACTACTGTATTTGTTGAAATAGAATATATTTTATAAAATATTATTAAATATAAAGCAACAAATGCACATGGATAAAAATAATAAGCTTAGTTAATTTAGTTTCACAAAAGAAAAATCTATAAAAACACAACTAATAAAGACACAAACCTGCAGCTGGCATTTGAAAACACCCAGGGGTTTGTAATTAATCCCATTTGAAAATACATAATGTACATAAGTTTGTCTAATGATGTAAAAACAAATCATTAGACAATCATTTATGTATTTCAAACTCATTTTTATTCAGTTATTGTTAAGGACAATAAAGGTCAATTCAGAAGCTGCAAGTTCAGAAGACACAACTTTACTTTTGCTTTTGTGTTAATTGTGTCAGTCAACTTTATTAGGTTAAAGACAAAAATATATTGGTTTATTCAACAAGTAATTTTATTTTTTAACAATCCCTGTAATTCTGGGAGCCAAAACAAAAAAAATAATAGGACGAGTGAGCTCAGAGGCTTCTTGCACACAGGAATTGGTATTGGCTGCTCATGTAACTGGAGTACAGCTTGGTAGAGGCATTCATTGTTTAGGTTACAGTTTGAATGCAGTGTTTCTCTGTTAGGTTGTCAAAGAACAGCAATTGCATGGCCGTAATTCGTGACGAGGATGAGAAAGAGTAGGGGCTAAAAGGACAGGGTTAATAATATCTTTGGCCTCCGAAGAGCAATTTGACAGCCTTTTGGTGTTTGGCAAGAAAGTTGGAGTAAAACTACAGTTTGGGTCCTCAGTCTTTGGGTGGGGTTGGCTTGCAGAGATTTGCGCGCAAACACCCAGACGTTGTGGACTTCGCTATTATGGTTCTTTTTGACTGGATGCAGAGAGGTAGTATCACATCATGATGTGCCCAAGTTAAACCTTGTGCGAGGACAAGTTTGTCAGGGGATTGTGCACTGCTCTCCTCGGCGAATTCCTGAACATGGTCATACTGTGTATGCATGGGGCCTAACTATGAAAGGTACAGGATTTGCGCAAAGACAGCAAGATCATAGTGAACTGTGATAAGTGTGTATGAGAACCTTTAGAAGATGGTTTGGAGTGAAAGGTAGAAATGCAAATCTGAGACGATTTGGAGGATGATGCTAGGGAAAGGGTGAGTTGGAGACATATGATCCATTCTGAACCTCAACCCAACAGCAGAAGATCCAAAAAACATATTTTGTTAAGTGTTAGACTTAGCAATATGATAGAAGTAGTCATTTAACAAACCTAAACTTAATAAATTAATGCATTTGAAAAATCATGTTTGAGCTTTTACTCTGTTTAAAGTGCATGCTTTAACTTCAGTCTCTTTATTTACCTGCAGTTAAGTTTCATGAGAGAAATGACCCCCACTGGACCTTAAATAAGACAGATTAGAAGTGAGACAAAAGTAGATGTGTTTGCAGATTCATCCACTTGCATAAGGGATGGTGCATTAAATGTATCTACATCCCTCACTACACCCACCTGGCCTCATATTAATGATACCTCCTGCTGGTGTCAGTATATTGACTTTTCACCCACCTCCCCAACCTACACATCTTCTTTCTATTCTGAGGCACAACATGTCACAACAAAAGCATTTTACAGTTTAGCATGACAGAACAAATGTATCACCTTACACCATTTTAAGGCATCAACTTCACTAATTGCCGGTTACACTTGAAAACCAATGATGAACTTTATTACACTGAAACGCAATACTGGGAAAAGCAATACATGGTGGACAGGTGTGAAATTGGAAAAAAAAAATGAAAGGAAGGAGACAGTGTTGTTTTGCTGTCATATTGTATGACAGCAGGCAGTCAGTCATTTTCTACCGCTTATTCCATAGTGGGTCGCAGGGGAGCTGGTGCCTATCTCCAGCAGTCTATAGGCAAGAGGAGGGGTACACCCTGGACAGGTCGCCAGTCCATCGCAGGGCAACACACAAACAACCATGCACACACTCATTCATACACCTAAGGGCAATTTAGAGTGACCAATCAGCCTAAGAGGCATGTCTTTGGACTGTGGCAGGAAGCCGGAGTACCCGGTGGGAACCCACGCATGCACGGGGAGAACATGCAAACTCCATGCAGAAAGACCCTCGGCCGGGAATCGAACCTGCAAGGCAACCTTGCTACCAACTGCGCCACCGTGCAGCCCATGACAGAAGTCTTACTAGAATATTAGCCCTTATAAAGATGGTCTTGTCTAATCTAACCAAGTTTGTAACTATAAATGCAAACAGCTGTCACAAAAGTAAAACCTTCCAATATCAAATGTTGGATACAAGCATAATTTTCCTTATCCATTACACCCAAACATCACTCTGTTTTGATTGTTTTCAACACAGTGGTTGGTTGCATTGCTGATTGGCCTAGTTCTGTCTCTTACTACCACTACCGACAAAAACGAGTTTATTAGTTCCCGAAAAAACTTTGACGTTGTTTTTCAGATTTTTAACATGATAACACTAGCAGGGTGTGAAGAGCGTTGCTTTTCCAGACACCAAAGGAAATTGTCACATCAATTTGTCAGGTCACCATTTTTCTGGCCTCCAAAAAACTGTTGACATCAGGTTTTCAGTTATTTACCTATCAGGCATTTGCAGGATGCCTAGAGCAACCCTTATCGGCCACCAAAAACTAGATGGCTAAAAACTGCCAATGCTGGAAGGTCAAATACACACTTTGCCTTTGAAAAACTGTAGAATTGGTTTGTCAGTTGTTCACCATGTTTGCATTGGCAGAAAAAAACTGGCCACCAAAAAGTCTTTTCTAGTTTTTAGTTTTTGTAGATATCTTTATGTTCTGTTTGGGTCACATCTTTCAGTCCGTTCAGTTTTCGCCATCATCTGTTATGTTTTTCCAACTGTTACGTCACTGTATTTGCTGCGTAAGAGCTAAACAAGGTCATGGACTTCAAGCTGATCAATTTTGCGTATCTGCCGTTTTTATTTTTTGCTGCGATTTTGTAATCCAAGCTCAAGTATGCCTGCGCTTAAAGAGGATAAGTTTGGTTTGGTTGTTGTGTGTATTAACTCACACATTTCATCACATCATCCCTCAGCATCAGAACCTTCAGTGCCTTCTGCTTATGTTAGTGCTGTGTGCTGCTTTTGGCTCCTTGAGGACATAACAGTACTGCGTGTTTTCAATAGTATTATTACATTAACAGTTTTGCTGTTTTTGTCCTCTGAAAGGGGGTAAAAGAGGAGCATGTGGAGCTACAATAACAGGGAATTCAGACCAAAGCATTGCAGTTCCACTTTATATAACCCACAACTGAGTGATTTAAGTGTGAAAAGTAGGAATGTAAAAGCACTATATGTCCCCTTAAATGTTTTAGCATGATTCCACTAGCAAGAAGTCAGAAGTGATGTTACTACTGTATCAACATTGGTAAGAAGTCAACTGTAAAACTATATATATACTATATATATATATATATATATATATATATATAATATATATATATATATAATATATATATATATAATATATAATATATACTGACTGACTGACTGATATATTTAAAGTTTTTAGCTTATATTTAGTTTCAGAGGTCAAAGGCATCACTTTACTAGTCAACCAAAAACAGAAACATAATAAGTTTTTTTAATACTGGCACTGGCAGGAATTATATTAACGATTGCAGAGGTCAAAAGCAGCACTTTAGCTCCTAAAAAAATGGGGATACAGTTTTTTTTGTTTATTCAGTTTTTTTAACACGCTGGCACTGGCACGAAATCAAATGCTCAAGTACCAATTACCACAAAAGCAGTGATATTGCTTTGTTACATTTTTCTGACACATATTCCTTCAGCCTAAAGCTCTGACCTTCTTAACTGTCAAACAAAATGGTAATAGTCACTTTACATGTACTTTGGTTAAAGAAATCTAACACACATTTTTGCTGCAAAGATTCTGGTTGATGGGTTTGTGGTATCATGAAGATTTGAAGAGATGAAGATTTGAAGCAAAAGGTTTCAAGCTCCCATCCCAAACGGATCTTTATCATTAGTACTGCTGGTATTTACAGGTGTTTCAGTGAGCATGTTCTATCTATTTTGCAATTGTATCTACAAAGTTGTTGATGTGAGGAGACAGTTTTTGACATTACTAAAATCAGGTGTCACTTAACAGGGTTGAGTGATAGTTTCTAAAAAAACAATAAATAGAAATACTGTAGTTCTGATCATTAATTTCTCAAGCTATTCATTTTATTTTACACTTCCCTGCTCGGGTTATTTATTTCAGAGGTTGCCAGCAAACATTTTTTTCCAGCACAACCCTTTGTTTTCCTCCCTGAAAAACCAGCAACAACTTTCTAAACTGGGTGTAAAAGTAGAGCATGACAGCTGCATTTAAATACAAAATAGCTGCAGATTTGGTTTCAGACACCTTGTGCTGTATGCAAACAAAGCCGCTGTTTCCACCGGAGAAAAGAGAATGCATTTAAAGCACCTCTTTGTCGTTGTTCACAACTGTGTTCCTTTTGTTTCCATTTGTCTTCTTTTTTGTGAAAGAGGGGGAGGTAGTGGTAAAGAATAGAATGAAATATTTTTAAACGGTAATTACCTGGCCGGGATCCGACGTGCAGGGATTAATGGGTGACTGAGGAGCATCAGGTTCGGCAGTGTGTTGGAAGGTAAGGGGTTGTGTGGGTGTGTGTGATGGAGCGGCGGTAGAAGCGGTGAGGAGGAAGGGGGGTACATGCTGAAAACAGTGAACCAAAGACTGGCAGAATTCTGCTGCTAGTGTCTTTTCTTTATCCAAGCTCAAGTCACTGCTTCACGCCAAGTCTGTCACAAATGAACAAGACAGCTTTAGCCCTCTCGCCTCATCCCACTCGTTCCAAATCCATTTGCTAAATGTCTGTTTTCTCGCCTCCTGAAACAATATTGTTGCATGTTTGGGGATATTTTTCTTACCTTCAACGCTTTGGCTCACTCTGTTGCAAAAGTCAAGTTCTTACCAAGGAGTTAAGCAAATCTGTAATCGTCCTTTGTTCCAAACCCGGTTAGTGTGTAATTGACAAACACATGCAATTTCCAATTAATTCATATCACAACAAAGCATTGAGAAGTGCCTGCTCGGCCGAGCTTGCAGCAGTGAAGTCGAAGAATGCTGCAGTGCACTTTGCGCTCAGAACTCAATTAAGCATGTCCTTGGAGTACAATATCTGTGGATTCTTTAAGTCGTTTGGATAGCGCAGGGAAGCGATGGGGTGCTCTTACAGATGGTGTCTGACTCAGACTGTAATTAAACAGATCAGTGTCTAATACACAGTCTGATATCCAGCAGCAGTGCAGCTAGATCTCTGTGGGAACAAGTTCCTGAGGTTCTCAGAAGCTTCTCGAATTTGTCCAAAATGGTGTAAATTCTGCATGTTTTTCGTACTTCTATTACTAATTGTTTTGACATGATAAATATTTTTATTATTATTACGTTTTTTCTTTCTTTCGGATCTGTTGTTGGTTAAGCAGTAATTTGTGCCGACATAGCATATGCCCGTATTTGTCTCTGGCTCTGTGTGGCTTCTCTGTTGGCAAATGCACACAGTGTGTTTGAGACAAATCAAATAAACCAAGACTTTTATTCACGAAGTGCAAGCCTGTCTAATTTGTCAAGAATTACATTTATTTTGAATAGAAAGCCCCCACCCCCTCAAAAAAAAAAAAGTGCACCCAACCAGAAAGCTTTTAAACTTTTTTTGGGTCGTGTTTATTGCCTTTCTTCAACTTTTACATCATGCATGTCTTTTTGATGTTTAAGAAAGATTCATTTGTATCCTGTTCCATAACATGTTTTCCATAATTTCACAATTAGCATTCTCTTTTTATAGTTGTTCTTTATTTTACTGTGTAAAATGCTTTGATATTACTTTTCATTTTTTGTGTACCAACATGTGAACCAACCTTTGAATTTGGACCCTTATATCCAGAAACTCTTTGCTCCACTACCCACTTCAGTTAACCACCTGGATGTTTGAGAATAACTTGAATATTCAAAACAACTGTTAGCGGACAGATTGTGCTAGTTAAGATGACCTGTTGGTAAAATCTCACATCTATAAACCTTACTGATGCCAGAGAGGAAACAAGTCTTGGTAACTGGTAACTTTAGAAACCCTATAACTACCAAATTTATTTGTAAAGCACCATTCGCAAACAGAGTAATTTAACATGCTTTACAGGAATAACTAAATAACACGCAACATAGTTCAGGTTACATCCATGTAGATTATTGATTTGAAGTGAAGTTTAAAAATTTGTTTGTAGTTTTTGTTTTTGATGAGTTAATCAACTGTGTAGAATGGCCCAGTACCATTGATGTTGAAACAGATCCTCAGCACAATGCTACCACCACCATGCATGACAGTTGATAGTTTTTTTATGTTTGAAAGTTTCATCTTGTATCCTATAAACATAGTTCTTGTCACTATGACCAAATATCTCGGTCTTTGTCTACAATTAGCGTTAAACTTTTCTTCAAAAGAGATTTGGTTTATCCAGATGTGCAGCTGCAAATTTCTGTCCAGCTTGAAGCTGCTTATTTTGGAGCGGGGACTTCCTTTCTGGTCAGCATCATCTCAGCCAACGATGATGTAAAGTTTGCTTTACTGTGCACATTGATACTGGTGTTGCACTCTGTCACTTAGTGTTCTGTGTTTTTTTACTTTTCCCAGTTAGGTTTTCCTCATGTCCTCAGATTACTCTTATTAGTTGTTACTTTCCAGATTCTGATATTTTATGTTTGGTTATAGTTTCCTTAGATTATTTATCATGAGTTTTGTTATTTAGTCTTGCTTCCCCTACTAATTAGTTTCCATTAGATACATCCCCCCTCAGTTTCCCTGCAGCCTGTTCCACACCTCTTCATTGTTCCCCATGGTTAACTGTCTCTCTGTTCATTGGTTCTCCCTGTATTTCCCGTCTGTATTTAAGCTGGTTTGTTTTCATTGTTCCCCGCTGGGTCCTTTCGTCAACTTCCCTGGTAACTTCCCGAGTTCTTCCTTGTGGTTTGTTTTCTGTTTTGCCTCCTGAACCTGTTCTCCTTGGATTACCTGCCTGTACTTAGTACTCTGCCTGCCTGCCTGTAAGTCTGTTGTGCATCTTCACATTAAAAACTTCATCTACTCACAATCCAGCCTCCTTGCCATGTTCTGCATTCCGGTCCTGTTTCCAAACCCACGACCTTGACACTTGCAACCTACTCTAAGGATTAACCTGCTGGGATGGCCAGATCAAAATCACTGCCACTTGTAGACTATTTTCCTTACAGTGGAATGGGTGATTTCAAATAGCTTTGAAACCTCTTTAAATTCCTAACTAGACACATGAGCTGCTAAAATGTTCTTTCTGAAGGTCTCAGACTGATCTTTGGTTTTTACTAAGGTGTTTATTGTAGCAAACCAAAGAAAAGTCTGAGATTTAAACAGGCCAAATCTCCTTTAAAATGCTGAGTAATGATGTTCCTATAATGTGGAACTGATGTGATCCGCCTTTGTGTGATTTGAATTATTTTAATAGGAATAAACAAGTGGCTGTCCTAATTTATCCCTCACTAAAAATAGTTTTTTTTTTTATTTACATTTACATCATTTTAATTTACTTTTTTTCCATAAATGCTAAGATAGATTTTAAATATACATACAGTGTGTTCAGATACACTTGTAAAACACATAGGAATGTAGTTAGTGTACAATTTTTTTTAACATGACTCCATATTATATAGATTCACTGCAGTCATTTTCATCCTTAATTCAGAGAAGATGTTTGTGACCCCTCACATTGAGAGTGATTTAACTATAGGAGTATGATTGTGGCCCATGTGCTGTATGCATCTGTGTGTGTTCACTCTTGAAGCACTAACTCCAGGTGCAGTCCGCACCTTGTGAATTCCCTCCTGAAATATTGAAATAGGCTTTGCTTCACACTCTTCACAAGTCTGCAGTTATCCTGGTTGCTTGTGCATCTTTTTTTCCACCACACTTTTTCTTTCCACTAAACCTTCCATTAATGTGCTTAGCTAAAACCCTCTACAAACTGGTAACCTTCAACTAGCAATGATCTTTTGTGTCTTACCTTCCTTGTGGAGGGTGCCAGTGACATAAGCTGGATACCTGTCAAGTCACCAGTTGTCTTCCTGATTGTGTAGCTTATAACATGGCCAGTTTTATAGTTCTTATGTACTATTTCAACAAGAAATAGAATTTTTTCATAAGTAGTAAGCCAAAATGATCAGATGGTTTGGATATGTAAAGTGGAGAAGGTTATTGGGTCTGGAACTGTCAGTCAGAAGGCCTAGAGGAAGAGGAGATTTATGGCTGGTGTGAAAGAGCACATGAAGGTAGTGGGTGTGAGAGATGAAGATGGAGAAGATGGTAAGAGTTAGATGGAGACAGATGGCTCGCTGTGGCGACTCCTAAAAGGGAAAAGCCAAAAGAAAAAGAAGTACTAAACCAAAATCATTCACATTCACAGAAATAAATGCTTGACATTTATTGTTCTGGTTTTAATTTATTTATATAGTATATGAGTTTAACTTTTTTGCACCTGTATAGTACAAAACATGCACATCCAATGTGTGTAAAACCTTTGAAATTGATTTTGATTCAGTTTTATTTATCTGCTAAGCATCAAACAGCATCCATCCAGTATATCTTAAAGGAAAGCAAATGGGAAGGACTTGTGTTCTGAAGAGGAGAAGCCAACAATTTCTCCTTGAGTATACTTTCAGTGATGCTTTTCTAATAAATCTTGATACAAAAGACTTAGAAAACACCTTGAGATGACTGAATTCAATTAGTAATTAAAAAAAATCTTTACCTGTGTTGTTTTTGATTTAGGGTTAAAAGCATCCTTTTCTTGTTTATGGAGTATTCCCATTGATGTTGCATCTAGAAAACCCATGGAGGCCTAATGTCTTTTTCATCTGTGATTCAAAGCTAATGAATCACACTCATTAATCATTTTAGGGTGTTAGGATTTCTTTTTTTTTTTTTTTTTTTGTGTTGCTTTAATTTTTACTCTCTTGGCAGAGTTTAAAAAGAAAGAAACAAAGCTGCTGAACGCATGAAAATTCAAAGCACATATGCTTGGACTGCTCAGAGTTGTGAAACCGTGTCGTCTGTTATTTGAACAGAGCCCAGGAGAAGAAACGAGGCTTCTGAACGCTTTGTTAATTCTGCTAAATGTTGCAGTTCAGAAGAAGATGCTTTTTTTTATACTGTTGCAGACATTCTAAGAATCAGTTCAAAGAAATGCCATTTGACATTCAGCACTGTAGTCTTAGGGTCTTAGATCTCATTTTTCATTGCATCTGACTTTACAAAATGTCACTTTTTACTGTTATACCACACTTTTGAGGGGAATCTTGTAGTTTTTAAAAAAAAAGACTTCAACATTTTTAGATTCCTTTATCCTATTAATAAAATGTAGTGAAGGGGTTTTTATTATGAAATACAGGGGTTAGACAATGAAACCCGGGGGGGGAAAAACCCCTTTCATTTTAAGTGGGAGGTTTCATGGCTAAATTTGGACCAGCCTGGTAGCCAGTCTTCATTGATTGCACATTGCAGGGGCCAGTAAGAGCAGAGTGGGGAAGGTTCAATTAGCAGGGTAAGAAACACAGTTTTGCTCAAAAATATTGAAATGCCACAACATTTTTGGGTGACATACCAGAGTTCAAAAAAGGACAAAAATTTGGGGGTGCACGTCTTGCTGGCGCATCTGTGACCCAAAAAGCAAATCTTTTGGGGAGTATCAAGAGCCATGGTATCCAGGGTAATGTCAGCATACCCCCAAAAGGACGAACCACATCCCCAAAAGATTAACTGTGGACGCAAGAGGAAAAATGTCTGAAAGGGATGTTCTGGGTGCTAACCCAGATTGTATCCAAAAAACATAAAACCACGGCTGCCCAAAATCACGGCAGAATTAAATGTGGACCTCAACTCTCTTGTTTCCACCAGAACTGTCCATCGGGGTCAATATACACGGCCGGGCTGCTATACCCAAACCTTTGGTCACTCATGCCAATGCCAAACGTCGCTTTCAATGGTGCAAGGAGCGCAAATCTTGGGCTGTGGACAATGTGAAACATGTATTGTTCTCTGATGAGTCCACCTTTACTGTTTTCCCCCACATCCGGGAGAGTTACGGTGTGGAAACCCCCAAAGAAGCGTACCACCCAGACTGTTGCATGCCCAGAGTGAAGCATGGGGGTGGATCAGTGATGGTTTGGGCTGCCATATCATGGCATTCCCTTGGACCAATACTTGTGCTAGATGGGTGCGTCACTGCCAAGGACTACCGAACCATTCTTGAGGACCATGTGCATCCAATGGTTCAAACATTGTATCCTGAAGGCGGAGCCGTGTATCAGGATGACAATGCACCAATACACACAGCAAGACTGGTGAAAGATTGGTTTGATGAACATGAAAGTAAAGTTGAACATCTCCCATGGCCTGCACAGTCACCAGATCTAAATAATATTAAGCCACTTTGGGGTGTTTTGGAGGAGCGAGTCAGGAAACGTTTTCCTCCACCAGTATCACGTAGTGACCTGGCCACTATCCTGCAAGAAGAATGGCTTAAAATCCCTCTGACCACTGTGCAGGACTTGTATATGTCTTTCCCAAGACAAATTGACGCTGTATTGGCCACAAAAGGAGGCCCTACACCATACTAATAAATTATTGTGGTCTAAAACCAGGTGTTTCAGTTTCATTGTCCAACACCTGTACATCTGAACAGTGTTAAACCTTCATCTTCAGCTTCTTACATGCTGAATATCAACTTCTGGACCAAATCTGGAATGGTGGCTATGCATTATTGTCTTATTTGAGCTTGGATCATAGGTTGTTTGTTTCTGTTTACCCACCTGGTTTTTAAGAACAGACCACAGGTTTTCAATGAGGTTCAGATTGCTAGAGTTTCCTGAACAGAGATCCAAAATTTTTGTTTTCTTGTCTGTGAGTTATCACTTTTTCCTTGTGACACATTGCTCCAGCATGCTGGAGCTCATCACCAAATACTTCCTGGATTGTTGGAGCCAAAAGAAGACCAGACCATCACTCTGCCACCACCATGTTTGACTTACTTTTTTTCCTGAAATGCTGTGTTTTATGTTAGGTCTAATGTGATGCATGCATTCTAAAGAATAATATTCTTCCAAAAGTCTTAAGGATCATCAAGATGTTTTCTGGCAGTTGTGATGGACCGTTTGCTGACCATTTGGTCAGTTGGCCTTGGATCTCTGCCATGGATGCCAATTTTTGCCCAGTCTCTTATTAATGAATAATGAACTCTGACCATAACTGAGGCAAGTTAGGCCTGCAGGGCTTGTAGTTGTGATTTTGGTATGGGTTCTGTGCTGACCTCCTGGAAGATTTGTCAGTGTGTTGTTGGACTAATTTTGATAAGCTGGACACTCCTGGGAAGGTTTACCACTGTGTTTTTCTCTCTTTGTAAATAACGAATATCACTGTGATTGTCTTAGACTTAGGACTTAGAAATGTCTTGTAACCCTTTTCTCACTGATAGATATAACGTTGCTTCTCATTTGTTCTTGAATTTCTTTAGATTAGCACACAATGTGTTGCTTTTTGAGATCTGTTAGCCTACTTCATGTTGTTAGACAGGTTATATCGAAGTTATATCTTAATCCTTCACGTAAGACAGAAGTAAGTCTTGGGTGTGGCTATTGGAATTGAACCATAAAAATGTAATAAAGAAAATCATGATTTAAAAACTACCTTTTTTTGCTAACTCAGTACCTTTGT
This sequence comes from Crenichthys baileyi, assembly GCA_036173005.1. Lineage (NCBI taxonomy): Eukaryota > Metazoa > Chordata > Actinopteri > Cyprinodontiformes > Goodeidae > Crenichthys > Crenichthys baileyi. The sequence continues at coordinate 206,889 of JAHHUM010000076.1, read as the reverse complement.
CTGATATTAAAGTTGTTTGATAACCTAAAACATTTCAGTGCGATGATAGGGGTAACTGTGACTCAGTTGGTAGTGGTTCGTGTTATAACCGGTGGGGTGCTGGTTCAAATCCCAACTCCATCCATCTCAGTCGTTGTGTCGTTGGGCAAGACGCTTTACCCACTTTGCCTGCTGATGGTGGTCAGTGACGCAGATTGTATGGCTTCTGTCAGTCTGCTCCAGGGCAGCTTTGGCTACATTGTACCTCACCACTGTCAGTGTGTGCATGGGTGGATGAGTGATTGTAGTAAAAAGCACTTTGGAGTCTTTGGACTTGATGAAGTGCTATACAAGTGCAGGCCATTTACCATTTTTATCAAAAAACAAAAACAGAAGAAATCTGTAAGGTGACAAAGGCTCTGTAAATTATTTAAAAAAAGCATTTGTATTAGTTGTTTCTCATAATTCATGTTAAATACAAAACATTATAATGGTAAAAAGGACTGAAAAGTGTAACTTGCAGATAAAGGTCTGCAGTAAAACAATATGCTAGCACAGTAATCTAAAAAACAGCACAAATATACAGTTCCTGCAAAAGTATTTTTATCATTTTGTCAACGTAATCATATTTTGTCACATAATGAGATTAAACTTAACACAAGTGCACTCTGTTTACTTACTGTGTTACTTTTGCATGGAATTTTATTTTGGGGTATCAAAGTAAAGGGCGGCAACGACAAAGCCACCCCATACTTTTTTATTTTTTTGCATGATTTTCCTTACACTTCACAATTATGCACACATTTCTGTTGGTCTGTGACATAAAATCCCAATTAAAAACATTGAAGTTTGTGGTTTTAATGTAACACCGGGGGCATGAATACTTTTGTAATGCACTGTAACAAAACCTGAAGTTTGCAAAACTGCTAAAACCTTTGGCCACGACTGTACTTCAGTTCCAACATTGTTTTATTTTCTTTGTCAATAAAAACTACAGTATAAATATTCTGCATTTACATCAGGCGATAAAGCAGCAAGTCTCATAACATGCTCCAATAATCTACCTACTCTAATTACTACAGCAATCATAAAATGTCAGAATGAAAGGCAATATAAACAAAGCATAACATCTGAGATGACAATATCACACTGATTAATATGGCAATAATAATTCTCCAAGGCTAAAAAAAGTGCCAAAAAGTTACTTCACGTCTTTAACAGCCCCTTTGTTAATGACAGCAAACAAAAAAATGAGAAAATGGTTTATTAAAACAATGGAGATGTTGGTGTCTGATCACAAAACAGATATCTGGCTGATAACGATGCAGCCTTAAGAAATAACGTTTGAGCTATCAAAAATCAGCACTAATGTGATCTGAACACACACGCCAGAATTAATCTAATAGGTTTATAATCTGGCTGCAGGAACCAATCACTGCAAGATAAGGGGCTCTAATTTGGGTCTGATCAGTCGCAGCGTCACATTGGGCTCGAACATGAAAAAATATCTCCCAATAAGATCTGAAAACAACATGGAAAAGGCAGTAGAGCGAGCAGAGGAGTCGGCAGATGTACAGATAGTTCGTACGGAGAGATAGAATCTACGCCTGCTTTCAGCTCTCACGTTTGTCTGTCAACAAAGTGTTTTATCTGTTTCGCTTTAAAAAGAAACACGATATATTGTACAAACATCTCAAAAAGTGTCATCCCCTGGTTTTATTTTGCCTTACCACGCATGGATTAAAAGATTTACCATCTAGTAAACAAGCATCTTCTTTCTGTAATTTATACCCTGTTGTTTACTCTTACAATTGGTACATTTATGTTGTTGACCCTTATATGACATTTTCTTTGATATGATTACAGCAGTTCCTGCTTTCCTTTTTCTCTTCCTCCATTATGGAAAAAATTATTAACATCTGCTACACAGACATCAGGAGAAGTCATGCATGCCTTAATGGCCCCTTGTTTAGTCATTTATGGGTAAGCATGTCATTATTTTAGGATTTACGATCAGCCTGGTAGAGAATGCTTTCTCCCAGAGTTTCACCTAACAATTATTTATTTAGATTTTTATGGCAACAAAGTTTTTCCATCCTCCCTCACTTTCCAATTAATGCTGACGATCAAGCATGTCTTAGTGCTTCACTTGAGCTATTTTTTTAACTGCGTATATTGTTTGTCCTTTGTTGAAGTTTTAAACCTTCTGTAAGCAGCCTACAATGCCTTGGAAATGTTTTTTTTTTCTCCAAACTTTTATTTATATTTTCACAGGTTACCACAAACTTCAATGTATTTTGTTGGGATTTTATGTGATAGACCAACACACAGAAGAAAACATTTAAAAAAAGGATGCATAGCTTTCAGTTTCTCCTGGTTTGCATGTGTATTGAAATCTGATTGAGAGGCTTTGGTATAACCTAAAATAAGCCATTCATGGTCAAAAACTCTTTAGTGTCACTGAAATAAAACAGTTCTGCAAGCAGTGAACCAAATTTCTTCCATAGCAATGTAAAAGATTCATTGCAAGTAATCCCAAACTTTTGGTATTGGGTTTAGGGGCCATTACTTTTTAACATAGGGCCATTTTTAATTAGACAGATTATCTTTGTCTCATAATAAAATGTAATTATCTGAAATATTTAGATGTGACATAAAAAATAGAAACAAGACATAGTCATATTTTATAAATTTTAATATTATTGAAAAGTTTATTTATTTATAAGTGAAACAAATTACATAGACCAATTATGCGATGACTGATGTTTTCAAGCCTTTATTATTAATTCTGATGATTTTCCGCTTACAGCTAATGAAAAAACGACGTTTAAGTTTAGAACATAATAATCAGATCAATAAAAAACATTTTTTATTCAGAAATGTGGGCTTAATGACAAGTATACTTAATGCCTGCTTGAAGGTTATTTTCAAAAGGTACTTTTAATCATACAAACAACCCTCATCAAAATGCGTATTCTGATTATTGAATATGACTGGATGTAAGGGGCAAATACTTTTTCACTGCACTGTAAATCCAATAGAAAATACTGTAGCAGGCTTTGAATACAGATGTTCACAGATGCCCTCTATTTATCCCTCTGACTAAACTCAAGCTATTTCACAAAGAACAATGAGTAAGACTCAATCTATACCTTTCAGATTTTTATTTTGTGGTGAAACGTAAACCAGGAGTCATTTCTCTTTTACCTTACTATTATGTTATTTCTCTTGTAAAAAAATATCAGTGAAGTTTAAAATATGTGGTAATGATACAAAATGTGAAGGGATTCCAGGGGTCTATACCTACATATCCTTGCAGGGTCACGGGGGGGCTGGTGATCTCCAGCTGTGATTGGGTGAGAGGATAGATTGTCATACCAACACAGGGCAGCACCGCATATGTAATGCCTAAATTGCAGAGTATTTCTTCTGATTCCCTTCCTTTTATTCAAAGATAACCTCATATTTCTATGTGAATTCACGGGGCATGCTTTGCGTAGCAGAGGTGATGCGTCCAGTTCACATCACATAAGCAAGTTTATGGCTTCTCTTGCTTCCATCAGTCAAATCCTGGTAATATCAGAGGAAAGGTTAGTTCAAAGGTACCAGGCACAAAACAAACCATGAAAACAGACTAGAAGAAGGTGACATAAGCAGGTAAAAACCATGCAGTACTTCCCATTAATACATACCCTCCCATCTAGAACAAATGCACAGAAACATTTCAGTATTGATGCATATTTACAGAGAGACGCGTGTTTCTGCATCGATGGCATTCTGTCTAAACTGTTTCTGACATCCGGTCCCTCCACCCTGGAGCCGCCCTGAGGATGCCACCTCAGATCAGCGCCATAACGTTACTCAGTCCCTTTGGCTGCTGCTAACAACACTCCATGAATTTTGTAGGGCCTGACAAGAGCTGTTACATCTACAGATGACAAAACTCACAACAAAATTTGACTCGACATGAGGTGCACCTGCTGCTTGGAAATGACTAACAAGTCATAAGATGAAACAAATGGCTCTGCAGATAATCTTGCATGACAGAATGAGACATTTTTCAGAATCTATTCTTTGATTTTAAAATGAACAGAGTATAATTCCTTGGATCACCTTTGGCAAGTTAAGGAGAGCAGACAAAGCCTCAGACTGACTTGAACCCAAATGAGGATGCACAGTGTGGGGGTTCGATTGCAAAAGCCACCATCTGGCGTCAGCACGTGGTTGTGCTCACCATGACCAATTGTGTCATTAGATTATTGAATAATTAGAAGAGGGATCATGTCTACTCAGAGAACATGCCTTTCAAATGTATTAGCATGTGTGACTAATTTCTTCATCTCAGAGTTATGTATCGCAGGAGCGGCTTTGGGGGAAATATCAGAAAATTATTACAATTTAAGCAAGAAACCCAGCTTTAGATGATGATAAAATATCTTTTAGAGCATTGTCTCTGTACAAAAGCGTAAATCCCTGATTTCATGTGTATTCTCAGCTCCTCCAGTTATGTTAAAGTGGTTGAAGGAGGGGGTTTAAATGTGCCTCGTGTTGCTCTGGGCAGCTAAGAATCTTTTATTGATGAACAGTACACTTTGTCTTTGGTAACGGTGACACTAAAACATTAGACAACTGTCTTTGATGCCTCTTGCGGCTTAATCACCCAGTTAAGTGAAATCTGTCAAGATCTGATCAAAGACTTTCCTTATGTCCAGGTGGGAAAAAAGAGGGATTTTACATCTTTTTCCTCAATACACTTGCACTATAGAAAACTACAAATCATAAATGACACAGATACCTCCTAAATATAGAATAGAATAGAATAGAATAGAATAGAATAGAATAGAATAGAATAGAAATAACCTTTATTGTCTCTCAGTGGGGAACTTTAGGTGTACCAACAGCAAAGTGACAGGCAAATAGAATGCAAAAATGCAAAAATATCAAAACAGAAAATAAGAATATGAGACTTGATGTTTTTCAAGATATGACTTTTGTAAACCAACTTTTTAGATACCGCAACATAGGTGGCAAGATAAGAAACTGTTCGACAGCAGCTTAAATGCCCTAAACCTATATGTAATTAAGGCAGTTTTCACACCTATAGTCAGTTTACTTTTGTTTCTGAGTTTGTTAACTTGTAACCTTTTATCAGTGGTTTGGTTTCTTTTCACAAAGAGAAAACTCCATGCAAACCAATACCTGTCATTACAAACCATGTGAGAACATCCAGCCTGCTGATTGATTAGATGTATCTGGACAGCATGCTTTGTTCTGAGCTAGTGAAAAATATGAAGAATGTAATCCTCTTCTAAGTATTTTTAGAGTATTATTTCAAGCAAAAGTATGTGGGCATTGTCCCGAATGGATTTATAGAAGATGTCTTAAATGTTGCACATGACTTTATGGTTTACGTTTGGCTGAATTTTGCAACGAACATCTGGTAGCTGTTTCAGATCAAGGTTGGATCACAGTTGCACCATAAATGAACTGCTTTAGAGTTTGTTTGGAATCATAACAAGACTATCTCCTCCAAATGCCCTCAGTACGGTTGTTTTGAATCGCACCCTAAAACGATTGCTGTGTTTACATCTACACAAGCAAACCAGGGAAACGAACCAGAATTCATTTTAAACAAACCCTCGCTGTCTAAAGTGACAATGAAAGGTTTACAAATGAGGGCTTTCCAGGAACAGCTTTAAGGTTTTGGAGATCCTTTAAAAATGATATAAAACCACTTTGATCTTAAGCCTGTCTAGACTAGATGTTAGTTCCCCGCCTTGATTCAACTTTTTCTTTAAGATGACGTTTTTTAGGGTGTAATCTGCAGCAGGTCAGATACTATATATTCAAAACCTCTCCACTGAACCCTACATTAAAAAAAAACATTCCTTTAACATAACACATAAGACGTAGTTTTAAATGTGACAAAAATTGTTTTAATGTGGATGTGGTGTTCTCATGAAACATGCTGAAATTAAAATTTAAAATTTAAAATCTGCATTGTTACCTGCAATCTTAAAGGATAGTATGTCCAAGGAACATTAAATTACTTCAGAAAACCTCAAAATAAAACAAAACAATTCTTAAGCATCTTAAGGTTTTTGAATTAGCAGTCATCACAAGCTTCCATGAGGTTTACATATTTCTCACACTGTAAAAATACAAACATAGGCAGATCTGTCACGTGCCAAAGTTTGGTAAAGTAAAACAACTCAAGTTGAGGTTGGAGTCACCTCTTAACAGCATGTTTTTCACGTTTTTCATTTGAGACAAAGCTGACAAAGCTATCATTTAATTCTATTAAGAGAATATAAAAACAATAGTGTGCTAGTGCATATTACAGTCTAATCCTATCACAGTATATTTTACAAAGATAACCCCAGGGCCTGTTTATATTTAGCCAACTGGGAAGATCTAAATAATCCAATACAACAATTTGTGTTTACATGATACTTATGTCAATAATTTGGTTGAAAGTATTACGAAGAAACTTTATTGTCCTATTGCACCCTTAAAAGCACATGCAGGTCAGCTATTTCAACAGTGATTAATATAAGTGAATATTGTTTCAATAAAATTTTCCTAAAGCTAAACATGAAACGTTTCATTGTTCCGGTTTACATACATATATTCTTTTTTGCTTCTTGGCACACCTAACTGTTTGAATAATCCAAAAATTTTTAATAATTGACAAAGATGGTCTAAGTATATACAAAAGCCACTTTTCAAATGATTACTTATTTTATTAGGGGAAACAAGATGTCCAAACCAACCTGGCCTAAGTTAAAAAAACCCCCCCCCCCCCCCCCCCAAACACATTTCTTTGGGTCAATAATATTACTTTGCAAATAATGATAACCTAAAATTTGATTAATTATATTAATACAAAAAAAGAAGTAAAATAACAAGGTATAGCATATCATTACCAGTGCAACAATGAGCAAGAAAAATAGGCTGAACATAACTGAAGGATCTAATAACAGTGAGTGGCTATCAGCTAACACAGGTCAGGTGTGACGCGGCTGGGAGTAAAACTCACTAAATAATAATAAGCAAGTTCACTTCAGCTTTCAAGGAAAAATGCTTTATTTATAACACTTTTATTTACTTTTATTGTGGATGGAAACTCATTTCATTTTATATGCCAGCACAAAATCCTCCCAGACAAAAGGTGGAATTCCAACAAGAAGGAAGAACCTAAGTTTTGCAACCATAAGGGAGGAGATAAAGCAACCACAACTCATTAAAGCAGTTTGAAACTAAGCGTGCATAAAACAAAATAATTTAGTGATTAGTGTTAGTAACCTCTGAGGTAAAAAGAACATAAAACTAGGATTTTAAATCAAAACTTGAACATAAAATCATACTGAAATGTCAGCAAGTGCAGGTAATACAGACATTTGGTGCACCAGCTCACACAATAGTATTTAGTATGAGCTATGTCACTTTTGTGTAAATTGTCTCTTTTGGCTGTGTTGGTTTGCCATGTTAAAAGGACAGTTAGTGTTTGTTATACAATATGTATGAAGTATACTCTATACTCCCTTAGTATATTAACTCAAACGATTTAGCATTTCCATTTTTCTTCAACTAGTATGTTCAATATAAGGGAATTGGCATTAGGATATTACTACGTATTCTGCAAGTTTCACATTTCATTTCCAGAATAGCCAAATACAATGAAGACAAATGTGTCATTAAAATACAGCATCAAATAATTATGTATTGGGAGTAAAGCAGAAGCAGAAGGAACAAAAAAATAAATAAAAGTCATAAATTAATTTAGAGCATTCAGTAGTGGATCACTACCATTCAACTTAGCAGCCTCATAGATATTGCTAGATAAATGATAAAAATTGAATATTTTACTTCCTAACTATAGACATTACAGTCAGGAAATGGAAATGAACAGCAATGGCCTGAATATGGATCCCTGGAGAACCACTAAATAGCTAAAGTTATTTGTAAAAGCTCTGATTTGAACCAAGACAGACAACTTTTAATATAATTCATGGTACTAAGCTGACATTTTTGACAATATAGGAACTCCTTTGGTGCAATAGAGAAGTTATAAAAATGTTAATTTAATGAAATTGTACATTTAGTTAAAAAAGGCTAAATAAGTTCGGTTGAGATGGACTTACTCTAAATGTTTACTCATCTCTTCTATGATAGGACAGATGTTTTGGTTTGAACTTTTTCCATACGACGTGCTTTCTTGCTGTGCTGTCTTGACAGTTTGTGGTTTGCACTGTAATCACTGATGTTTTGTAACACCTACCACGAAGGAAAGTATGCAGACAATACTTTGACCTTTCCATATATGTTTGATTTAGCTTCGGTTAAGTGACAGTACGTAACACTGTTTTGTGCTTCAGTAAAGAAATTCAGCCAGCTGCTAAAGAGATTACCATTGTTCACCATGGTTATTATATCTCCCACATGATCGCACTTTTTGTACACCTGGTGTTCTGGTTTAAGGCCCTGACCTTTTAAAGTGTGAGTCTGTGAACCGCCAACTTAACGTGGTGGAGGGGTTTGAGTGTTCAAATGATCCTAGAGGCTATGTTGTCTGGGGCTTAAATGCCCCTGGTAGGGTCTCCCATGGCAAACAGGCTCTAGGTGATGGGTCAGACAAAGAGCGGTTCAAGAATCCTTCATGAGGACAAGTATATCGAGGCACGTAACGTCGCCCGGTACAACGGAGCCGGGGTCCCACCCTGGAGCCAGGCCTGGGGTCGGGACTCGTCGGAGAGCGCCTGGTGGCCGGGTTGCTCCTCGCAGGACCCGGCTGGGCCAAGCCCCGAACGAGAGATGCAAGGCCATCCCCCAGTGGGCCCACCACCTGCAGAGGGAACCGTGAGGGACCGGTGCAAAGAGGATTGGGTGGCGGACGAAGGTGGAGACCTCAGGGAGAGGCGGCGGGCTGGGGTGGGTTTGCTTGTTGCCCCCCAGCTTAGCCGTCTTGTGTTGGGGTTTACCCCGGTGGATGAGAGGGTCGCATCCCTGCGCCTTCGGGTCGGGGATAGGTCTCTGACTGTCGTTTCGGCCTACGGGCCGAGCGGTAGTGCGGAGTACCCAGCCTTCTTGGTGTCCCTGTCGGGGGTGCTGGATAGTGCCCCTCCCGGGGACTCCATTATTCTGGTGGGGGACTTCAACGCCCACGTGGGAAACGACTGTGACACCTGGAGAGGCGTAATCGGGAGGAATGGCCTCCCCGATCTGAATCCGAGTGGTGTTTTGTTATTGGACTTCTGTGCTAGTCATGGATTGTCCATAATGAACACCATGTTCAAGCATAAGGGTGTCCATCAGTGCACTTGGCACCAGGACACCCTAGGCAGGAGGTCAATGATCGAGTTTGTTGTCATATCATCAGACCTTCGGCCGCATGTTTTGGACACTCGGGTGAAGAGAGGGGCTGAGCTGTCTACTGATCACCACCTGGTGGTGAGTTGGATCCGCTGGAGGAGGAGAAAGCTGGACAGACTTGGCAGGCCCAAGCGCATAGTAAGGGTCTGCTGGGAACGCCTGGCGGAGCCCTCAGCCAGGGATGTATTCAACTCCCACCTCCAGGAGAGCTTTGACCAGATTCCGGGGGATGTTGGAGACATAGAGTCCGAGTGGACCATGTTCTCCGCATCTATTGTCGATGCTGCTGCCCGTAGCTGCGGCCGTAAGGTCTGCGGTGCTTGTCGCGGCGGCAATCCCAGAACCCGGTGGTGGACACCGGCAGTAAGGGATGCTGTCAAGCTAAAGAAGAAGTCCTATCGGCTGTGGTTGGCTTGTGGGACTTCTGAGGTGGCTGACGGGTACCGTGAGGCCAAGCGTGCTGCGGCCCGAGCTGTGGGAGAGGCAAAAACTCGGGCCTGGGAGGAGTTCGGTGAGGCCATCGAGAAGGACTACCGGTCGGCCTCGAAGCGATTCTGGCAAACTGTCCGGCGCCTCAGGAGGAGGAAGCAGTGCTTCGCCAACACTGTTTATAGTGGGGGTGGGAGGCTGCTGCCCTCGACTGGGGACATTATCGGGCGGTGGACCACCGAGGTGGTTAAAAAGCTCCGCGGTGGCAAGGCTTCAGGGGTGGATGAGATCCGCCCTGAGTACCTCAAATCTCTGGATGTTGTGGGGCTGTCATGGTTGACACGCCTCTTCAACATTGCATGGCGGTCGGGGACAGTGCCTCTGGACTGGCAGACCGGGGTGGTGGTCCCCCTTCATAAGAAGGGTGACCAGAGGGTGTGTTCCAACTACAGGGGGATCACACTCCTCAGCCTCCCTGGTAAGGCCTACGCCAGGGTATTGGAGAGGAGAGTCCGGCCGATAGTCGAACCTCGGCTTCAGGAGGAGCAGTGTGGTTTTCGTCCTGGCCGTGGAACACTGGACCAGCTCTATACCCTCTACAGGGTACCCGACGGCTCATGGGAGTTTGCCCAACCGGTTCACATGTGTTTTGTGGACCTGGAGAAGGCATTCGACTGTGTCCCTCGTGATGCCTTGTGGGGGGTGCTCCAGGAGTATGGAATCGCAGGAGCAGGAGTTTGGTCCGCATTGCCGGCACTAAGTCGGACCTGTTCCCGGTGCATGTTGGACTCCGGCAGGGCTGCCCTTTGTCACCGGTCCTGTTCATAACTTTTATGGACAGGATTTCTAGACGCAGCCAAGGGCCGGAGGGGGTCTGGTTTGGGGACCAGTGGATTTCGTCTCTTCTTTTTGCAGATGACGTGGTCCTGCTGGCCCCCTCTAGCCAAGACCTACCGCGTGCACTGGGGCGGTTCGCAGCCGAGTTTGAAGCGGCTGGGATGAAGATCAGCTCCTCCAAGTCAGAGGCCATGGTACTCAACCGGAAAAGGGTGGCTTGTCCTCTTCAGGTTGGAGGGGAGTTCCTGCCTCAAGTAGAGGAGTTCAAGTATCTCGGGGTCTTGTTCACGAGTGAGGGAAGAATGGAACGGGAGATCGACAGACGGATCGGTGCGGCTGCCGCAGTAATGGGGGCGCTTTGCCGGTCCGTTGTGGTGAAGAGAGAGCTGAGCCGCAAGGCGAAGCTCTCAATTTACCGGTCGGTCTACGTTCCTACCCTCACCTATGGCCATGAACTTTGACTCATGACCGAAAGAACGAGATCCCGGATACAAGCGGCTGAAATGAGCTTCCTCCATAGGGTGGCCGGGCACTCCCTTAGAGATGGGGTGAGGAGCTCAGCCATTCGGGAGGGGCTCGGAGTAGAGCCGCTGCTCCTCCACATCGAGAGGAGCCAGTTGAGGTGGCTCAGGCATCTATACTGGATGTCTCCTGGACGCCTTCCTCGGGAGGTGTTCCAAGCAAGCACGTCCCACCGGGAGGAGGCCCAGGGGACGGCCCAGGAGACGCTGGAGGGACCATGTCTCTCGGCTGGCCTGGGAACGCCTTGGGCTCCCCCCGGAGGAGCTGGAGGAGGTGTCTGGGGAGAGGGACGTCTGGGAGTCTCTGCTGCCCCCGCGACCCGGTTCCGGATAAGCATAAGACGACGAGTACGAGTACGAGTACGAGTACGAGTACGAGTCTGTGAACAACTGCATTTATGGCAACTTACTACTCTAAATAAAACCAGTATTTGACACTTTAATTTAACTTTGTGCAGAGAAAATCAGGTGATCTTCTTAGTTGTTCTTTAAAACAGCTAAAAAAATATTGAAATTAAGTGTCAGCTCTTATGTCTGTTTCCATGTCACCGTCCACTGCCCCTAACAGTATTTTGACAAACTCTCTGAGTCTAAGTTATACTGGTTTTATAGTAGTTCAAGCCTCTCGTGGAAATAATTTATGCTGTTGCCACAGATGTTGCTCATATCCAGATTTTTCATTCATGTACTGAATCTGCCTTGCTGTTTTAATTATGGCAACAAAAGGTCCCATATTCCTGCTTCTTCAGCTGTACTCCTCAGTCCACATTAACACTACTGGATAACTTGGCCGCCCAGTGCTGCTGTCAGGACCTCCATCCTCATTCTATTTTTTTCTGTCTGATGTTTAGAAGGCCAATAGCACTGCATACGTTGCATCTACAAATTGCAGTGGCAGTGACAGTACTAGATAGTGTTGAAGTCGGTGAACGTGTAAAGTTATCTCAAACATCTCTACTGAAATTATCCATCCATCCATCTATCTATTGGCAATACTCACTTATCTTGCAGGGTCGCGGGGAAGAGGCTGACGTCTATCTCCAGCGGTCATTGGGTGATAGGCCAAGGACATCCAGTTCAAGGTCACCAGTCCTTCACAAAGCAACACCAGACAAACAGCCATGCAGAATCACACATCATCATACCTAAGGGCAATTGCAGAGACCAGACAGCCATGTCTTTGGAGTGTGGAGGCAAACCCACACACCACCAAAGACCTTCTTGTTGCAATGCAACAGTGCCATCAACTGTGCGACCCTGTAGCCTCTTTTTAATTTACTTAAAGTAAATTAGTTTTAAATATATAAATAAATGTTGAAACTGTATAATCACACAGTTCTCTAAAGAATCAACTTTAGAAGTGTTTTGATTTTATTCCCGTAAGAAATAACTATTCTCCTTATTATACTTTAAAAAGTAATGACTTTTTTTTTGCTCTTATTTGTATGAATTAAGGATGCCACTGTTTACAGAGAAGGGCTAACTTGTTTAGATAAGTTTGTCACACTGCTCATCATTCTCACTTCTTTGAAATGGCAGTCAAACATCCACTGATCACTACTTTAGAAAGCCAAATGGAAGCTTATGTGACAAAACAGGACAACATATCTTAAGTTGATAAGGCAGAAACAAGATGCACATCCTCGATTGTCAGAAGTGCACACCAACAGCCATAGTGGTTTTGCACTTGTCCGAAGCTCTCAGTCCTCGGAGTATCAGCTTAGCAACACTCTCTACCTGCTTTTCTTTCCCTCTGTGGTTTTGTTTTCTTTCCTCCTAAGTAGATAAGTTCTCCTCATGCAGACCTCATGCATTTTTATTGCCATCTGGAGAACACTAACGGGTCATAAAGAGGGGGCTTTTGTAATACAAATCGCTGTGGAAATTCACTCAAAGTCAAGTTGACTAATTTGACAGACCATGACTTGTGCATTTCAGCATGTAAAGAATGAGGGTGGCACATTATTTTATGATGGAAATATCCAGACAGCATAGAGAGGGAAAAAAACCTTGGAAAATGGAGATAGCTTGCTAAAATATGCATCAATACATTGTGTGTATGTTTGATAAACACACAAGCACAAATTATTTTGCTTGACTTGTGCCTGCTTTCTCACCCTTTTTGCTTTCCCTTTCCCAGGAGCACCGAAGTTGATGGGCTGTCCCAGACGTCAGCTGACATTTTGTCCCCAGTCCAACCGAATGCAACATAAAAAATTCACTCAGGCGTGAAACCAGGAGGAACACTGAGCTCATCCTCTGCCCCCAGCGTGCACCTCTCGGTGGGGAGTGCAAGGTGATCAGAACTTGAGCTTGTCATGGCTCCACGCCTCTGACAAACATAAGTAGATGCTAATGGCAAATTCGTGACAGAGCAGAGTCCCACCACCATATGGCTAATTGCCACAACAATATCTGCTGTGTTATTAATCACGTTTTCATAGGGTGCCATGATAATTGGAATAATTAGAAGGGGAGCAGGCACAGGCATACTTCAGCAACATTTCTAGATTAGAAAAAAAAATGATAATACTCTCTTCCATGTCCCCATTTAGCCCAAACATGTTCACATTGTTTGTCTTTACATTTCTTGTGGCCTGTAATTCTTCTTTTGGCCCCTTTTCTCCCATTTTTCAGTCTTCTTTCCCTCACTAAGCATTCCTTTGCTCCTTATTTCCCCATCCTGTTTACAGTGCTGCTGTGGAAAATAGAGCTGATAATTTATTAATAGAGAAACTTGCCTGTCATGGGGTTGGACGGGAGTTGTTTATGGGTGTGGCTGGGGCATTTCGGGTAACTGAATGAGGCCATGTGCCCTGCTGAGTCTGCACAATGACTATAGAGAGTTTAACCCCTGAAGTATGTTAACCTTAAGCTGCTGCAACACTGTTTTCTAATTTGCAATGTATGTTGGCACATTAAAAAGTGTTACACAGTCCTAAGTGAGAGAAAATGAGGCATATTTTGTGGAATTTCAAGTCCTGTCACGTTGTTTTAAAATAAGTTTGCCATATTTAAATATCGGCTGATCATGTGAGAATGAAATTAGTTACTCCAAGTGGTTAAATAGTTATTAGCCAAAATAATCAAAATAATCAAAATAATCATGCTGTCAGTTTCACTTTTGTTTTTCAAGCGTTCGGCTTTCTGAACTGAGTGAATCTTTATGAGCACATACAGTGTTTACATATACTTGTATGAGATTATGGGATGTTTCTACTGGATCATAGTTGCGATATTTAAGTAGCAGCTGTGTAAATGCTGTAGCAGTAGCATGTGAGTGTTGCATACATCATTCGTGTGAGCTGTGGCATTCATGCTGTTGAATGTTTTGTCCCAAAAACATTCTGAGGCAGCTGAAATACAGACTGAAGTGTTTTGTTAAAAGGCCTCATGACAAACTGTTTTGCAATCATCATTTTCTGACTCATGAAATTGTTTAAAAGAAAAGAAACCATAATAGCTCTAATATATATCAAACATAATTTCAATGATTCCAACAGTGAATCAGTCTGCAGGAAAGAGGTTTTATGCATAATTTCTTGATTAAAAAAGGGTCTTGGGGTTAATTCAGGTGCAACTTTGGAAAGCTACTGTGCCTTGCGAAAGTATTCGGCCCCCTTGAACTGGTCAACCTCTTGCCACATTTCAGGCTTCAAACATAAAGATATAACATTCTAATTTTTTGTGAAGAATCAACAACAAGTGGGACACAGTTGTGAAGTGGAATGAAATTTATTGAATGTGTCAAACTTATTTAACAAATAAAAAACTGAAAAGTGGGGCGTGCAATATTATTCGGCCCCTTTGCGTTAATACTTTGTAGCGCCACCCTTTGCTGCAATTACAGCTGCAAGTCACTTGGGGTATGTCTCTATCAGTTTTGCACATCGAGAGACTGAAATTCTTTCCCATTCTTCGTTGCAAAACAGCTCGAGCTCAGTGAGGTTGGATGGAGAGCGTTCGTGAACAACAGTCTTCAGCTCTTTCCACAGATTCTCGATTGGATTCAGGTCTGGACTTTGACTTGGCCATTCCAACACCTGGATACGTTTATTTGTGAACCATTCCATTGTAGATTTGGCTTTATGTTTTGGATCATTGTCTTGTTGGAAGATAAATCTCCGTCCCAGTCTCAGGTCTCTTGCAGACTCCAACAGGTTTTCTTCCAGAATGGTCCTGTATTTGGCCCCATCAATCTTCCCATCAATTTTGACCACCTTCCCTGTCCCTGCTGACGAAAAGCAGGCCCAAACCATGATGCTGCCACCACCATGTTTGACAGTGGGGATGGTGTGTTCAGGGTGATGAGCTGTGTTGCTTTTACGCCAAACGTATCGTTTTGCATTGTGGCCAAACAGTTGGATTTTGGTTTCATCTGACCAGAGCACCTTCTTCCACGTTTGGTATGTCTCCCAGGTGGCTTGTGGCAAACTTTAAACAAGACTTTTTATGGATATCTTTGAGAAATGGCTTTCTTGCCACTCTTCCATAAAGGCCAGATTTGTGCACTGTACGACTGATTGTTGTCCTATGGACAGACTCTCCCACCTCAGCTGTAGATCTCTGCAGTTCATCCAGAGTGATCATGGGCCTCTAGGCTGCATCTCTGATCAGTCTTCTCCTTGTTCGAGATGAGAGTTTGAAGGGATGGTCGGGTCTTGGTAGATTTGCAGTGGTCTGATACTCCTTCCATTTCAATATGATTGCTTGCACAGTGCTCCTTGGGATATTTAAAGCTTGGGAAATCTTTTTGTATCCAAATCCGACTTTAAACTTCTCCACAACAGTATCTCGGACCTGCCTGGTTTGTTCCTTGGTCTTCATGATGCCCTCTGCGCTTTGAACAGAAGCCTGAGACTATCACAGAGCAGGTGCATTTATATGGAGACTTGATTACACACAGGTGGATTCTATTTATCATCATCAGTCATTAGGGACAACATTGGATCATTCAGAGATCCTCACTGAACTTCTGGAGTGAGTTTGCTGCACTGAAATTAAAGGGGCCGAATAATTTTGCATGCCCCACTTTTCAGTTTTTTATTTGTTAAACAAGTTTGACACATCCAATAAATTTAATTCCACTTCACGATTGTGTCCCACTTGTTGTTGATTCTTCACAAAAAATTTGAATTGTATATCTTTATGTTTGAAGCCTGAAATGTGGCAAGAGGTTGAAAAGTTCAAGGCACTGTATATCATGCTGCCATAGTCTTTTTAGAGAGAAGTATTTGTATGAGAGAGGAGGATTTCTCCTGTCAATTCTTATAAACTTGTTTAGTTCTATTATAGCTGTCCTGTTATAAACTTTAACATTAAAATGCTAGCTGCTGTCGTTTTGTGTGTGGGATGAAGTTTTTCTGAACATTGTGCAGCCTGAACTTGGAATGATATTTCTGGGGTTTTCTCTCCCTGGAAGATGGATAGGTGTCTTTAATGTGTTCCCCCCCAGGAATAATATTTTACTCAAGAACATTTCTTTTCTTTCTTTAAAATAATAGACTTCAAATTATTTGAACATTTTCTTTTTAACCCTTCCCAAGGTGGTGGGTAGCTAGCAACAGTTACTTTTTTAAGGTTCTTGCTGTTGTCTTTCTATTAGGTAATTGTGTTAACACACGCCTGTATGCTTCAGAAGAGCAAGCGTTTTAGTTTCCTTCTTAAATCCCATGGAAGGCTTATGATAATATTTTTTCATATGGTTCTATTTTTTTTTCAAGATCAACAAATTTTGCAGACCATACTTGTTCCAACACACACACATCAACAAATAAAAAACAAAGGTGAGGTAATTTTCTTTATATAGAACCTTTTACAAACAAGTCAATCCATAGTGCTTTATACAGAATCAAAGGGAAAAATTGGAAAAAACTTTATGCTGTGAAAGCACAGCATTGAAAGAAACAAATGTTAAAATGAAACTATGATCTTAATCTCATGCTTCAATCACTCATCCGTGACCGGGCAAGCAGTGAGACCCTTTAAACCAAAGCCACTGTGAACAATAATGTTTTCAGTTCTGATTTAAAGCTCCACATGCTATTAAACCCACCATTCCTATGTATAAAACCATCATACTACCGCCATTAAGCTCCTTCGAGTTCTGGTAATCCTGTCCAATGCTTCAGTGGAGCACCCTCTGAGTCTGCTGACATTTACTGAAGGTCAGAAACAGGATTCTGACCTTCAGCCGAAACCTGTTTAGACTCACTGTTGGACACTCTAAGAAACACAATCACACTTTCTTTGTGATAGCACCACTTGACCTTCAGTGTCTGTTGTAGACGTGTGAGTTCCTTTCACATAAAACCGTTCACATATATACATGGGCTGGTTACCAGTATCAAGATATACCAAGGTTTTAAAAAGTCATGATTTCAAAACCAGTAAAATTTTTGTGTCTTCAACACAATGCCAGCGAAGGGCTGGAGTGACCTCTGGCTATTTAGAGAATAAAGTAGGAAAGAGCAGCCTTTCCCCCACCTGGTGCTGCAGACTGTTGGTCAGTGAGTTCAAACAAGGGCTACTAATGCTTTTTTAAAACTACAGGTACAAAAATAAGAATATCTCAACAAGGTTCAATATTTTTGGTCACTTATTTTGTGAACCTACTGCACAAACAGAGACTGCTGCTGAAGAGTGATTCACCAACTAGTGCTGTGCTGGAAGTGGCACTGTGTCGCTCACACGCATACTGCATGAATGAACTGCATGAGCTGAATGATTCGGTGAATGGCTCTTTTTAACAAATCATTTTTAATTAATTCTAGGAATTCAGTACACCTAAAAGAACTGCCGTTCCCATCGCTAAAGCTATCAGTGCAAGCAAACTGTGTTAATACAATGCAGCAAAGCAGGTAGTACTCTTTTTCAGACTTCAAAATAAGAGTCTTTAAACATAGATATAATAGGGTTTCAAGCCAAAATCCTTCTCCTTAATAAGCGCATCTCATAATATTTACTTTCACTTTACCAGACGGAGTCGCATGCCGACAGTAGCTGAACAGAGCCTGAGATGGATGTCACTTTGACAAGAAATATTGTGGTGTTTGAATATTGCAAGATCTCATGGGATGAGACACACTTAAGGTAAATCCCATTAAACTGTGGTATTTTCACTCAGTCATACTGTAAGGAGGTCAAACCAGCCAATGCCTACTTGCAAAGTAGCTAGTTCAAATGTGTATCAAATTAGGCTCAATTTGCAACATTCCTTCTTGGTGCTTGGATCTGAAGAAGCTCTACAAGATTATTATTTTCCAGGATTTTTCTCTTGATTTCCACTTGGGCGTAGACTTTACCATTCTACACCAGTAGGGAACAGTCTTCACTGATAGCTGGCACGTAACTCGGTTTAGTGTTTGAAAGGTAAAAAAGCGAAGCATTAAGTGTGTGAGGGAAACAGACATGACCCAACCTCATCATGGTCAGTCAAAAATGCTTAAATTTGAGCCCATTCTGAAAGAAATAAAACAAAAGAAAGAAAAAAGAGCAGCCAGCCATGTTAGTTTACTTGGTGCCCCTCTTCTTAAAATTGTATTGGCAGTTGCTGCTGTTGAGTTTGTGGCAGAGTTTGCTGCGTCAATTTGGCTTTAGTTGGTTTTGACAAACTTCTTTGATCCCTCATCGGGTGCGACTGTTTAATGTGTGATTCCCAGTCTAACAGGCATCAAGAAAGTCAGCCGAAATCTGTTGGACTGCATGTACTCAGTCCTTTCAAGACTGTGAAAACTTTGTAGTGTGTCCCTAGCTAACATTGTGTTTTAATTTTTATTTTGCCAATGTGTGTATATAAGATTATTCCTTTGATTTGAGATAGTATTTGTTATTCAATGTCGGGGTTTTGGTTTCTGTGTGTGTGTTTGTGTTTTTGTCTGCACCTTGTTTTCAGTTTCCAGATGGTGCTGGAGTTTCTCAGGTGTGCTGGGTGACAGGAGTGACTGATCTGCTGATTGCATTGGAGGAGTATTTAAGCAGGAGGCTGCCAGCACTTCGATGCCAGAGTGTTTGCCTTCAGTGGTAACAAGCTCTGCCACCTCTAAGCTATGCTTCGTTTCTGGTCTCTAAGCTGATGTTGTTTATGTTTCTTCGCAGGCAGAAACCTGAACCTTTTGATCATTCTTAGTTGAACATTGACTTCGGTCCCAGAAGTTTCTGGACGATCAAGATTACCTACGTTTGGTGGATTTCGTTTGGATTTCGTTTCCAAGGATCAAGCTGGCAGCTTCCTGTTATCCTCCGACTACTGATCCAAGGCAGAAGCGTACCCTGTCCACCCTTGTCCACGCAAGTACCTGAACATTGAACTAACTCCTGAACTCACCAGTACTCACTCTTCAGCTCAAGTAAAACCATTAGGATTACTCCGCTTCGCACACCTGGGACCCGACTCCCTCTACCCCTGGCATTTGTTTAGTAAGCCATTTTCCTGATTACAGAAATCACGTTGCATTATTTTTCGCAACATAACAGTTCCCTGTTTCACCAGTTCTCTTTTCATACAGTTGGTGAATTTACCCGTTCATGTCCCAGACTCACTGGCTGTAAATAAACACCTTTCACGTATTCAGTTGTTTCCTCTGAGTGTTCTTCTGCATTTTCTATTTCGAAGAAAATGACATTCATATGAAGATTTTTGGAAAAAAGGTTCCGCTTTGCCGATTTACTTTTAGCATCACATTATTGCTTATAGGATCTCTACAATGACTAAGGCCTTCTAATGAATCTATTAGCCTCTAGGACCTTCATTGTAACACTATTCACACCTTCCCCCATTTTGGCTTAGTAACACCGCAGATGAAAACCAAAGACCAAGCTATTTTTTTCTTCCACACCTCCTACTCATTTACTTTACTTTTTCACAGCTCTCTCTGCATCACCCTCTCCCTCTGTCATCCACAGACATGTAGCCTACACAGATTCCATAAGCTAGCAGTACAGGGAGTTCCTGTTGAACCAAAGCAGATCTGTAAAAATCTCAATCAGGCTTGCCTGTTGACTTTCTAAAAGATGTGTTGCTTTCTTTTCCCCAGAACAACTTCTCCTCTTGTTTATTTATTTTTAAATAAATGAGGCCAATGGTCCGACATGTGGTTTTTTTTTTTTTTTTTTTTTTTTTTTTTTTGGTCTACATATTGGTTGAATCAAGTCAGTCATTTTCTACGGCTTATCCCATAGTGGGTCGTGGGGGAGCTGGTGCCTATCTCCAGCAGTCTATGGGCGGGAGGCAGGGTACACCCTGGACAGGTCGCCAGTCCATCGAAGGGCAACACACAAACAACCAATTTAAATATTAAATAAACTTGTGCCATAACCTAAATTCAATGTAAAATATATTTTAAGAAATCTAAACACCATAATAAGCATGTCAGACTAATCAATGTTAACCTTGAAATTGCTTCAAAATTAAATGTCACATTCCATACAACTAGTGGTTCTCCAGCTTTATTCATATTTGTTTTGACTTTTTTACCATTCCTTCTCAAATATACTCTAGCCCACAACGAAAGTTTAATGAAGATAGTCAGAGGCAAATAAAACCTGAATACAAGCTCTGCCATAGTTTTTGGTTTCTAATAGTTTGGATGCATGATAAATTGCACCAAATACCAAATTACTAAAAAAGTATTTTCTAAAACCTTAACTTTGGAAAGCATTTAAAAAATGTGGACTGAATTAAGATAAATTAACCCTTTGATTTTTTTTTTTTTTGTAATTTGAAATTCACCTGTAGATACAGTTTGCATTTGGATGACGGTTTCTGGGACAGCAGGAGAGTTAAAATCTTCCAGGTTGGTTTGGACGGGTGTTTAACACCTCCAAGAATCTGATTATGGCATTTCTATTTTAACCTTTAACCAGAATATTCTACCCCTATGCCACCTACTCTGCTATTTTGTCCACTCATACAGTGTCTTGGAGCTACCTCGCTGGTCCTTCTTCTTTCCCTAGCTCCTTCTCCCCAGGGTATGCCAGGGTGAAAATTACTCTCTCTCCTCAGAGCAACAATTAAAGGCCCGCTGCTGGGCTTTATGGTCAGAGGAGCAGCTGTTTTATGCCATTCCTCGGTCCATAACTGTCTGAAATGAGAACGAGGGTGGCAGAAAATCATCATGGGCCCCTCCTAATTCTATACAACAGCCATCATTCTTTTCCGTTTATTCAGCATATATCACCCACATCTCTAAGACGACTATAAACATCTAGCATCAAAGAATTTGATGTCTGTGGCACAGACTGGTGCTGAGGAAAGGCTATAAACATTTCCTGCAGGCAGATGCTGAGGCGGACCAAATAATTAGGATGGTTCACTTAACCTGAGTGGGTAGTGCTGAGGAATATTTTTATTTTTTTTTATAAATCTTAATCCAAAAAAAGGGGCAACAGGTTGAAATGAACAATGTAAAAGGATATGTTTAAAAACAGACTAGTAAAAAACTTCAACAAAATAATTTTCAGAAAACTCATCAATGTCAGTATTGTAACATTTTGCTGTTTTCTTGTCAGTTGTGATTGGACAAATGAGGTTATGGCATCCCTAGTTATTTAGTAGGTATACAAATTTTCAGAATACTGCCTTATATTCACAAATAAAGAAGAAAATAAAACAAATTGAGGGAAACAGTTTTAAAAGAAGAAAAAAAATATATAGATGGTGCAAGTTTATGTTTACCAAAGCTCACCGTCATATAACACTGAGGTAGCTAGTTAAAAAAAAAAAAAAAACAACACATCGCTATTTATTTTTGAAAAGATCCAAACAAGGGGGGCCTCAGGAAAGTTTTTTAAGGGTTGGCCAGATAGTGGAACACTTCTAATCCTGGGGTGGCAGACCTAAACCAAAAAGCATAGGATTCCAAGTATTTCATTTAGATAGTTTAGAACTCCGAAACCTGAATCTTTGTCCTCCTTCGCCGATGCTTGGTGGTGCTACGTAATCCAAATATGACATGTATGCACAACATAGTGTAAACCTCTTGCAGAATTGACCAAGAAAAAAATCCCTTCTTTATTTTTGAACTGTGTAGGCAGTGAACATTGAGCAAATTTATCAGAGATAACAAGGATTCCCCCAAAGTTCAAGAATGAAAAACAACTGAGCAGATTTTGTCATGTAAAACTGTATCTTAACTCGGTCAGTATCTTTTCAAACCTATTTTTTCCATTGTATAGAAAAATGTGATCCTATTTTAACCTCTATATTGAGACAAGGCTTATTTACCAGCATAATAAAAATTGAATGGACAGTTGTTTGAGATGTTCACAGTCCTGTGATAACAAGGAATCCATTGATACTGAATACGTCATGATCAATGAGTGGGAAAAGGCTAAAATATATATATAAAATAATGAATACATCTAAGTGTTATCTTGATGATGAATTTATGACAGTAAACATATGTTAAAATAAAGTGCAAGCGTCACCCAAAGATAACTGTCTGTACTACCTGAAACTATGTAGTTTGTTTGCGATTCTAATCTTTCTTCTGCCAGAGAAGCAGGAGGCAAGAGGCGTGGTGTAAATAATTTTGCACCCTTACATAAAAGGGAGAAGGGGGCCTCCGAACATCCATCATTACTGTTTACGCAAATTTCAGCCATGGTAATTTTGTTTTGACATGAATTAGAAATATAAAAACTACAGCACAAAAAATGTTTGATTCTAGGCATTTTAAGGTCCCCTTTCTGCAGTGCAATGTGGGTAACACCCCCAGTCTGTGGGTAACACCCCCAGCCGCTGCCCCCCACAGTCCAGTGCCCCAGGATATTGATTAGATGAGTGTAATGACAGCCAGAGTTCAGAAAAAAAAACTTTAAAGCACCTTCAGAAAGCCTGACAAAGTGTCGGCCAAAACTTTTTTTAAATAATCACAAGAAAGTCTGGCTGCTCTAAGGGCAAAACAGGCAGTACTGTAAAACCACATTCTTACACTGTGTACATCTGTGCCTCCCTCGCTTGAGCCTGCTCTCCCTTCCTCATCTCTAGAGGTGAGCTCTAGGTTGCTACCCATATTAGTTTGCTTTCCACTTAATGAAGCGGTGGAGCATGAAGGTCCAAGCACCCCTAAACAGCGCGTTCATTAAATCGATGGTGCTTAATGATGACGGCAAAGGCATTGGCGACCCATTGGCTCCCACTGAGTATGACTATTAGGTTTAAAGCCAGCTGGGGGGGGCGCGGGGGAGGGGGGGTAGTGTTGACTCAAAGGGAGCCAGCTGATAAACTATGCTGTCCTGAGGACGTTTAGCCCTTGTCAAATGAGTGCAGCAAAATCAGTTATAGATCCTAAAACATTAACAAGTTTTAATGTAAAAACTATATAGAATTGGATGTCTTGATGTGTATGGGTATAAGTATTAATTTTAAAATGTCTTAAAATATATTGTATAAAGCACCAGATTTAAGGTATTCATGTACAGTTCTTTTTAATAAACTGAGTTTTCATTAGGGTTGAAAAGATATACCTAAATCATAATGCGGGATATGTGAAATGGAACCCTATGACAGGCCAACTATGAAACAAAAAGTTTCAGTAAAAACAGGCAGGTAGCCTTCTTGCAAGATTAAAGCAAACAAAAAAATAATAATTCTTTTTTATAACTTAGTGTGAAAGTAGTAAATGAAAAGATTATAAAATGTTGCTCACTCATCTGGTGGGACACTGTTTGACCACTAGGTGGCGCTTGTTAAGAACCTATTGGCATTTATTTGGTATCTGCTTATGAAGTAGTATGCTGCAAAGCCTGTATGGCAAGCTACAAACTAGTTAGAAAATTGCACCTGATGTTGAGGACATAGTATTAAATAAACATTATATGACCAATGACCTTGCTACCCCCTTCATGTTACTGTTAAGCACAGATGTGTTTTACAAGGCACTATTTCATTAGTTTGGTATGGGGTGCTTCAGGTGGTACATTCATCTACTCAGAATTTCTGTTGTGAAAATTTACGAGAAAATACAAAGCTATAAAAAAAAAAATGCGGTGAAAAGAACAAGTGAAAAATAAGTGAAAAGATAATCATATTCTGTGCAACTATACATGCGTTTTTCTGTATATGCCTAAGGTTTTTTTGTTAAAAACTTTTTGTACTTTTGTAGTTTTGGTTATTATGTACCCAATTTGTTTGTACTGGATGTTTTGTACCATGTAACCATGGATTAATTTGTACCCACTTCTGGGAAATTTCTAAACTGTTTTAACAAAAAGTAATTCTCTATATATTAAATATTTTTCTATAATCTACTCGTCTACTGTGGGGAAACATTATTATAGAACTCCAATAAATGATATATACCATCGCGTTCCGCAGTTAATATGGCCTGATCACATTTTATGTGTCAACTGGTTCAAAAGGGGATCAGATAAAAAAAAAAGAAGAATGGAATTGGGCTACAGCACAAAGTGTTCACTTAATGTAATTATATATAACATTTTTGCATTTTTTGTTTGCTATATATTTCTTGAAAAATGCCTAACTACAAAATAAAAAATAAATTGTGCAGTGCTTTAAATTCATGTGTGCAAATTCTTTATAACTAGATGCAACTTTACTGGGGTGAAGTAGTAAATCAACATGGTTTTTATAGGTGACTCAAAAGTGACCTTAAAAACAAGTCATCAGGGAAAAAGAAACTGATGGTTCTAACCGCATTTTAAATAATCAATTATACCTACTAAACAGAAGATTTAAAGACAATCATCCCCCTCCTAAACTAAGCTACTGATTTAAGGCTGAAAAAGTCAAACATAAACCCTGCTCCACTTGGCTGTTACTGATGCACTAATCTTTTTTATCTTATGTTGTTACACTTTTGCTGACTTAAACCCTTTCTGCAACAAATATTTTTGTTAAATGGTGTAAAAGCTCTAAAAATAATTTCATGGCAATAAAAAACTAGTGCTGATCTCTTGTCACACGAATGCTTCAGTTGATATGAAGGGACTGGTGTTGCTATTTTCTTGGTTTGAAGGAGGCTGTGAAAGTTTTTTCAGCTGGAATTATTTCAGTAACACAGTTGTACCTATTCACAATCCAAATCTTTGCACTTCACTGTATAATATGTTTTTTTTATCTCCCAGACAGAAGTTTAATGTTGAAGTAAAAGCACCAGATCTACTTAAGGGCCACTCCTCAGTTCAAAGCTCTTCTCTGTCTTTGGTTCAAAACTATGTTTGGCCACTTTATTGCATAAATGAAGCAAGTGTTACACACACACATATACACAAACATGCATACAGTACCGGTGATTTCCATGCAGCCCTCCGAGGACACACTAATGTATCCAAATATATTTACAACAGATGTTTCATTTTATTTTTCATGATAAAAAACAATTTCAAAAAATTTACTTCATAATAGATACAGCAAGTTTTTCTTCTCTCTCTCTCCTGTTGCTTTTAGTTTTTGGTACTATGGGAGAAGTGCGCCCCCTAAAGGTTGCAAGTGCGTTGTTTGCCAAATTATGTTTTGCAGTGTAAATATAAATGTAGTAATTAATTTTGGAAAAATGTAGGTCTGTTTCTTTAGAAGACAATACAAGGACTGACTTTAAATTTACAAAATGCAGTTGCAAATATTATAGAAAATTATGCTAAATAAATAAAATTACTTGTTGAATGCTGAAACTAAAATTTCTACTCTTTTAAACTCCACAGTGCTTAAAGTTCCCCAAATCATCAGTTTTAATAATTCGTTTAAACATTTTGTGTATTTAATCACACTTGTTGGTAGTTTTTGAATAAACATACTTCCAAAATTTTACTAATATGAATGTCTGGCGAAACCTTTGGCCAGTGAAAGGGAAAATGAAAACGATTTAGCTTATTTAAGTGGAATTTTAAAAAGAAGCAGAAAAGAAAAAAGGACAAGACACCTTCATGAGCCAGCCGCATAGAAGAGGAGAAGGCAAGGGTGCAGAATAAGAGCTGGAGAGACTGCAAGTGTGTGTGTGTGTGTGTGTGTGTGTGTGAGGGCTAAGTGAGGTCTTTATAAATGAAAGCAGATGCCTGGCATTATGAACTTGTCGGGTTGCAGATGGAGATGGTGGTGATGGAGCACTCGACTCCCAGGATGGTTATCACTCACTCTTCTCCTCTTTTTGCCTCTTAACTGCTGAGGATGAGGGGGGAGGAAAAAGAAGGAAACTGAGTTGGATTTAAAAAGGATACAGAGACATTATCCAAGAAATAAGAGAGGAATTATGTGGACTTTTGATTAAGTGACGAGAAGCTTGATTTAAATAAAGACCTTGCATACATTTGATGAGAAACACTTGAACCCTTTTTTCTTTCTCTCCTTCTTGTATCCCCTCGTCTGATTGATATCAGTGTCGGTGTGCTGTGATTGATTGGATTGCCTGCGGAACATCATCCCGCTAACTAGTCACTCCGAGAAGGGCGTTTGTCTCTGCCATTGATCTCCTTGTAAATGAAATGTTCCATTTCCAGTGCATTTTATTGTTAAATGCAGTTCATTAGCTGCTTTGAGATTTATGGCCACGTCTCCTCTCACGAGCTCAAAAAAGGAGAGTAGGGAGCTCAAGAGAGACAGAAGAAGCAAAGCGGAGCAGAGTGGGCTAGAGTGATGCTTCAAAGCTACTGTGGACTTGATGTATGCCACTAAAGTTTGCAGAGACATAATGAATGTAAAAAGGAATGTTCTATAAGGTAGTTGCAATTATCTGGTCATCTAAACAACTGAGGACAAAATCTGTAGTTTGAACATGTTTCTGAAGATCTTTTAATAGCTAAAAAATATTTTAGTTTAAAAGGGAGTTCACTTAACCGATTTAATTTTAAAGCTAAAAAGTATGAGGTTTAAAATCTAGTAAGCAACAAAATTTTACTTACAGTACTTTTCACATATAAAAATCAAAAAGTGCTCCCCACAGACACTATAAACATTAAAATACTATTAAATTAAAACATGATTAACAGACAAACGGCAAATTAAAGGATACAAATAATTAAAAACAAATACAATATTAAAATAAATCTTAAGGAAAAGCAAGTTTGAATAATAAAGAACCTTCTACAACCTGAGGGCTTCTAGAATGTGACTTTAACAATTTAGTAATATAGGAAGGCAATTGACCACGCATAAAAAGTTAATGTTGAAGGATTTTAAAACCACTGTTGTGACTAGTGATGTGACCTTCTCCATTTGTTCCAGTAAAGCGTCTTGCTGCAGAGTTTTGGGCAAACTGAAGGCAATAAGGGCCTTTTTCGTTGATACACGTGTGAAGTGTAAAACACATGTCTAGACGAGAAGAAATAAAAGCATTAATAACCATCGCAAGATCTTGTTTTGACACCAACCTTCAAGATATTTCTTAAATTATATATATCTCAAATGAGAAAAACATTTCCGGGAAAGTTATTTTAAACGACCTTAAAGAGACTGGCAAAAACAATACCTAAATTTCTTGTGTTCGGCTTGATGGCCGAGTTCAAAAGTCCAATCTGTTGCCTGATAAGATGAAACAATACGATATGGAGCAATGGTCAAACACCTGGACCTGTGAGTCCCGTTGACTTTAGTTGGGTTTTCACCAGTTTCATTGCTTTTAAGCACTCAAATAATTTATGGCGTTTGATGAACTCAGAATTTTTGAAGCGATGGTGCAGCTCAATATTATCTGCATAAAAGTGTTAGGAGATATTATGAAATTCATGAATAATCTTTCCAAGTAGGTGTTCTTCTGAATGCAACCTCAGAAGAACTGCTCATCATAACACATTTGGTCATTAACTAAAGACTAGAACAAAACAGGCCCTTCAAGTCAGATAATGATTAGCAACCTTTTGCTAGTTTTTAAAACAACTGAAGAAAATAATAGTTTATCCACAGATTATTTCAGATTATCCTGGATTTAGACTGGATTTTTGACTGAACACTTTGATTCTTTTCTCGTTAGCTATTATCTAGTTGATTGTTGCTGTCTGGGATCTTCGTTGTCCTGATGTCCCAGTTGGCGCCAAGCTATAGCTGTTAGACAGATGGTCTCACATTTGATTCTAGAATACTTGCCAGTCTCTTTAAGTTTATGGTCAATACAATGAATGCAAGGTGCCCTGGTCCCGGTAGCTGCAAAAATTAAAAAAGTCAAAATCATTAGCCCTCCACTACCAAGCTTGACAGTTGGTTTTGGGCTTTGTTGTAATATGCTGTGTTTGGTTTTCTCTAACAATTGTGTTGATAATGGCCGCAAATATAAGTCATGCTACCTATTCTTTAGAGAAAAGAGGATTTCTTCTTGCAAAACCTCCAATTATAAACACACTTCTCAGTCATATTCTATATTTTCTGTCATGAACTCAAGCAACGTACTAACTGTGGACCGTAAAGTCTGAGATGGAGCTCCTGTTTTTTGTTTTTTTTTTAACACTGCATGGTCTCAGCTTTTGCTTAATTTCCTAGCACATCCCTTGCTGAGAAGATTGGCAGCTTGGTTAAATGCTTCTCACCAACAGTTGAATCTCGAAGGTCATTGCTGATATCTTTCCTTCTTGACATAGTATTAACGCACCAGCAAACTAATAAAACTTTGTATTTAACAGAATTGGTCTCATGTATTGATATATACAGGGGTTGGACAATGAAACTGAAACACCTGGTTTTAGACATCAATAATTTATTAGTATGGTGTAGGGCCTCCTTTTGCGGCCAATACAGCGTCAATTCATCTTAGGAATGACATATACAAGTCCTGCACAGTGGTCAGAGGGATTTTAAGCCATTCTTCTTGCAGGATAGTGGCCAGGTCACTATGTGATCCTGGTGGAGGAAAACGTTTCCTGACTCGCTCCTCCAAAACACCCCAAAGTGGCTCAATAATATTTAGATCTGGTGACTGTGCAGGCCATGGGAGATGTTCAACTTCACTTTCATGTTCATCAAACCAATCTTTCACCAGTCTTGCTGTGTGTATTGGTGCATTGTCATCCTGATACACGGCACCGCCTTCAGGATACAATGTTTGAACCATTGGATGCACATGGTCCTCAAAAATGTTTCGGTAGTCCTTGGCAGTGAGGCGCCCATCTAGCACAAGTATTGGGCCAAGGGAATGCCATGATATGGCAGCCCAAACCATCACTGATCCACCCCCATGCTTCACTCTGGGCATGCAACAGTCTGGGTGGTATGCTTCTTTGGGGCTTCTCCACACCGTAACTCTCCTGGATGTGGGGAAAACAGTAAAGGTGGACTCATCAGAGAACAATACATGTTTCACATTGTCCACAGCCCAAGATTTGCGCTCCTTGCACCATTGAAACCGACGTTTGGCATTGGCATGAGTGACCAAAGGTTTGGCTATAGCAGCCCGGTCATGTATATTGACCCTGTGGAGCTCCCGACGGACAGTTCTGGTGGAAACAGGAGAGTTGAGGTGCACATTTAATCCTGCCGTGATTTGGGCAGCCGTGGTTTTATGTTTTTTGGATACAATCCGGGTTAGCACCCGAACATCCCTTTCAGACAGCTTCCTCTTGCGGCCAAAGTTAATCATGTTGGATGTGGTTTGTCCTTCTTGGTGGTATGCTGACATTACCCTGGATACCGTGGCTCTTGATACATCACAAAGACTTGCTGTCTTGGTCACAGATTCGCCAGCAAGACGTGCACCAACAATTTGTCCTCTTTTGAACTCTGGTATGTCACCCATAATGTTGTGTGCATTTCAATATTTTGAGCAAAACTGTGCTGTTACCCTCCTAATTGAACCTTCACACTCTGCTCTTACTGGTGCAATGTGCAATTAATGAAGGCTGGCTACCAGGCTGGTCCAATTTAGCCATGAAACCTCCCACACTAAAATGACAGGTGTTTCAGTTTCATTGTCTAACCCCTGTATATTGTGTCTTTATCTTTGTCTTTACCTTTGTCTTTATAATCTGAAATGACATGAAACAAGTGAGTGCTTTTACTTTTTAAAAGGTGTACCTGGCCAAAGTAGGGGTAGTGTGTGTTTCTGTGGAAGTAACATCAGCAATATAAACAAAATACAAATAATATGCAAGCACAATGGTGATTAGGTACATTTCTTTTACCACTGAAGTCTCTTGGAATTTCCAATAAACCCAGAGGGCATTTTGCTTACATATCCTAAAGCAAAACTGCTAACAAGCTCATAAGCTAATACATTAATCATTACCTTTTTAGTATTACGTGAGAAAACGAAAATCCAAACATGTAAATCTGTTTAAACATTCACTATTTGCTGCCTAACAAGATAGCAAAAACCCTCCAATACCACAGCTTGAGCAATAAAATGTAGACAGCAAATTCTATATTTATAAAGACTTAAAAGTAAATTTTATTATTTTATGATGAAATGCCACTTCATGGAGACGTATTGGGTTGCTGTGTGCAGATTTCCATCTCTCATCACACACCTGATCAACAGATTAGGCTGGAGGAAACCTCCAGAAATCTTTGGGCTTTTATTGTCACCTGATCTCTTCTTTTCCCCAAATCTGTCTTTTCTGAAGTGATGGAAGATGAAACAGTTTTAAAAAAGGCAGCTTTGTGTTTGTCTTAAATGTTTATCTTAATGAGTTTCACTGTCCCCTTCTTAAACTGCCACCTTAACATGGTGGAGGGGTTTAAGAGCCTTCTTGGCAGACTTCTTGGACACGATGGCTTGGTACTTCCAGGGCACCGCCCAGCATCCTCCGGCAGGAGACTATTGGGCGTCTTTCTGCTGGGGGACTTCGTTGTCTACGTGGGAAATGAAAGTGACAGTGGTGTTTCACTATTGTACTTCTGTGCCAGTCACGGATTGTCGACAATGACCACCGTGTTCAAGCATAAGGGTGTTCATCAGGACAGCCTTGGCAGGAGGTCGATGATCGACGTCTTCTGACCTTCGACCGCTTGTCTTGGACACTTGGGTGAAGAGAGGGGCTGAGCTGTCCACCAATCAGCACCTGGTGGTGAGTTGGATCCCCTGGAAGAGGAGAAGGCCAGACAGACTTGGCCGGCCCAAGTGTCTAGTGAGGCTGTGCTGGGAACGTCTGGCGGAGCCCTCGGCCAGGGATGTATTCAACTCCCACTTCCTGGAGAGATTTTCCCAGATCCTAGGGGAGAGTGGAGACATAAAGTCTGAGTGGACCATGTTCTCCACCTCTATTTTTGATGCTGTCACCCATAGCTGTGGTTGTTAGGTCTGTGGTGCTTGTTGCGGTGGCAATCCCCGATCCCAGTTGCAGAAGCAAAAACTCTTGCCTGGGAGAACAACTGATAGTTGTCCTTTCACAGATTTTCCAACCTGAGCTGAAAGACTACCTCCAAACCCAACTTTATGTAAGATCAACAGCTAGATGGTTTAAAGTTAGACACGGATGTATGTTCTCACATGCCAATAGTTCCAAACAGACACCAGAGTTGGTTTTTGTAGTGAATAAAGCAGACCAACACTAACCTTCTGGAATGACCTTCCAAAGTCTCATGTTGGAATTTAAATGTATATCTTTGAGCGCGGATGACAGACAATCTTTTATAAATGTATTATTGTGCACCTTTTTTTATTTTACCTAACTGCGATCTAATGTTGTATAAATTCCCCACCCTGAAAAAAGAAAGTTTCAAATAAATCATCAGAACTCAACGTTAATGAGTGCATTAGGCAGTCTAACAGATTTTATGATTATAAGCGAGAAACTCAGAGATCTTCACTGTTTGAGTTATTTCAAATATTTCCATGGAGTACCAATTGAGAAAATATTGCTCATCCTATTTCAGTATGATTATGGCAAATAATTAAGAAATCTGTGGATCTTATTGCCTGTTCTACACTTTCAGAAACATAAAGCACAGAATAAATTTCACCTTCATTATTTTAAATCTTTCAGTTTTTCAGAGCTGGTGTCAACAACTCCACTTCCTGTCTGATACCAAACCAGCATACACCATCAGAGTGTAAACGTGCCACCAGTGGTGACGCCAGGACCCCGTGTTGTTCCTCATCCATATTCAATCCCTCTGAATTGGGGCTGGGAACATATGGTAGCGGCTCACACTACATCTCCCCCTCCTCTGTACAAGAGAAACAAATTCAGTATTGGATTTAACACTTCAATTCCCCGCTGACCAACAAGGCTGACACAATTACTATGCTGGAGATGCCACACATGCAAACAGACACACATTTGGTGTAATCCAATTAGAACACTGCCATTGTTGATTGTGTATGTGCTGCTGAATGTGTTTTACGGAGGCAGTTTAGTCAAAAAATTCATAATGCAAAAGTTTTCAGCAAATGTCTGAAATGAAATAGAATTCAAATTTAACTTCAATGCAAAGAACTGAAATCAGGAAAGCTGTTTACAGCTTTGACAAATTTCTGCACTGCTGAAAGCAATCTCATATTTACCTCACAAAGTGGAATGGAATAAAACTTTCCATCTTAAGTACCATTTTCTTTCACAGCTTTTTATTCAACAGAATGCATTCAAGGGTCTAAAAGTTAGTTTTGATGGAAATTAGCAATGCGTAAATACTGAGGTTAATGCATGATTGATGTACAGTTAACCTGTATCATAATTGATTACCCAAAGTTTCATTATAAAAATGGTTTTCTTCACACAATGAAAGCAGATATTTACATGCCATTTCTTTCTGTCAAACTCTGCCTATCCAAGTTTGCTTCATATCAAAGAAACCTTTACTTTTATCCTAAACTGCTACTTCATGGTAATTCACAACATTTAAGTTAATGGATGTACACATTTTGGAGGTATTTTACCTCAACACCTCAAATATACTGTGTCCTTGTGTGACATCAAGAAAAAATCTAAACAAATCATTCAAGATATCAGGAAGAGAATTGTGGACCTCCATATGTCTGACTAATCCTTGGGTAAAGCTTCCAGATGCCTCAAGGTGCCACGTTCATCTGCCCAAACAAAATAAGCAGGTATTGTGTGCTGTGTTCCAGAAATTAACTTATTTTGTAGTGAAATGTGCATTTCAGACCAAAATGGTATGAAAGAATACTCAGCAAGTAAGAGGCCATTACTTCAAAATCAATGAAAAAATAGATTACAGGCTGTGAATGCACTCAAGGACAAATGCCTTCTGAAAACATGTAATGTGGTCTGTTAAAACAAAAATTAAAGTGTTTGGCTATATCGACCATCCCTACATTTCAATGGAAAAAGATTGAATGCTTGGAAAGCTGAAAACACAACCCAAGCTGTGAAGCATGGGGTTTGCAGCATCATGTTGTGAGGGTAGGACTGATACATTCCCCATAATGGTACATAAAAAGACAAATCTCTTTAAATCACTCACCAGATTCATAAGCTGAAACATTCTTATTAATGCTTCAGACTGCTCTTTTTATCTCTCTATGGTGTTATCACCACAATAGTTTGGAGCACACCTAACAAAATGTCTGATGTTCAAACGGGACAAACCTCCTTAAAAATATTGTTCTCGTTCCCCTGAGGTCATTGGCCTGATTGTGATATTAGTGGGAAAAATGTTAAGATGTCTTAATTTATTATTGATCCTAAATGGTATTTTTGAAATTGTCATGTAAGAATTTAGATATTTTTAACTGTTTAGTTATTTTACAAAAAAAATACACACTCAGAAAAACACACAGGCTTTAATATGGTTTTGTATTTTTTTTTTGCATAACTGTTTGCTTTATGGCTTCATAGAAAACACTGAACCAAAATCCCACTGCCTTCATTGGAAATAACGTTTTTTTTTTATTTTGTTTAAACAGAGCAGAACAGTCATAGCAGATAAGAACTAGTTGATTCAGATATTTGTTGTTTTTAAAAACCTTCATTATTTTTTAGATTTCATACATTTATCCAAGGATGTTCTTAAAAATGCAGTGGTCTTTAGATGTTCTTCTCAAGGTCTTCTGCAGGAAAGTGTTGACAAATCTGTAAGTTTTGCTACTGTTTTGAACACAATTGTTTATATTTATTTCAGTTAATTCTCAGATCTATAACACACTAGCACAAAAGATTTTGACAGACTTCTCAATGCACACACTAATAGCTGCTGCCATCTGATCTATGACCACAGACTGCTTATTCACGTTTGAGGTTCAGCTTCCTGCAGAGTGATAAAAATCCTACTTAGTTTCTGTCCAAGCAGTCACTGTGAAGCAGCGCTAAGGATGCTGCAAAGATTTGTCGCCAAGGCATCAGCTTTGGTTTCACAACATTATATCATTACATCACCTGTCTAATTGATCTGCTTGTTTGGGCTCATTTCA